>CM023615.1:19940506-20245506 GCA_013358685.1 Antennarius maculatus
TTCAAGGCGGTTTTAGCAGGATTGAGATTATCTTTCAGCGTTTTTGATTACCTGCTTTTGGGCCTCAAGTCTAAACATAAATCACACTAACACACAGAACCACCTCTAGAGTCTTAAGGCCAAGACTCACACTGATGTAACCATGACTCCAAGGTAACTACGCTTTAAAGTCTACCTGATTCATTGTCAGTTTGACTTGAAATGAGATAATAATTCAAAAAATAAATTGAATATATTGAAACACACTAGAAACAGACGATAAACTCAAGAGAAACCCGTTTGCTGAGGTAATAAATCAAAGGTTGAATTGTGTCTTGAAGTCTTTGTGTGGAACCGGTGGGGCTGCCCCCTGGTGGCCACTAGAAGGTATCGCAGCCACAACATGCGCTTCATCCGACGCCAGAGGAGGCTGGAGGCCACATCTGTGGTATAGGCCCAGTAATTAAATCCATTTCCATATTAAGGCCCCACCCCCTACTGTTATTCTTGGTAAGACCCTGTACTGGCATACAGCCAGCGAGGGAGGGGGGGAAGGACTGGAACAATGTCCAGATCACAAAGCCTGACACAATAACAATCCCTCCGATTGCGTTTAAGCACCGGGACGGCTTTTAACGCCGACCCCGAGCTGACGGTTGTGTCTGGATGGACGACACCTGGAGACGTTGTGTTACTGCTAACCAGAGGTAAAACAATGATGTCAGGTCTGCGCGACACCCACAGAAAGCTAACGTCTAGCAGCAGCATCTGGCGCTAAAGCACGTCCTTGAAAACAGATTCCACAATCTTCGCAAACAGAAATGAGATATTTCCTTCCTCCTTCACTGTCAAAACATGCAAATTTACACTAATCTACCTAGCCGAGGTTTCAGTCAGTCACCCCCCCCCCTTCTGAGCCTTCTTTAATTAGCTTATAATCATTTTGTCTCTAGAGAATTGCTTTAAAACATTCTGGGAGCAGAATTTAGAAAATGTGGACTTTCAGGTAGAAAACAGCTGAAAGACGGTTGGTGGATGAAAACGCAAATGTTTGTTGATAAGTTCTTCTGCTAAAGTCAATATTTCAGGGCTCGAATCAGATAATTTACAATAAAATACCTCCTTAAAACTGCCACGATTTTCAGAAATGCTAATTTTGGAGGCACATGAACGACTGATGCCCAAATCTGCACCTGAAAAACACGACTATTTAACATCCTGACAATAGTTCACCATCATTTAGAAAACATCAACTGGCAAATTTGTGGACAACTGGGAGAAAAAAAATCGGAAAATGATTTGCCTGACAGGAAAATGTAGAAATAAGGAGGAACAAATGAAGCGATGCCGACCGATGAGGCCCAGACGGAACAAGAGTGACTTCTTCGTGGGTTCCTGAGGAGACTTTGTTCGACCAAGTCCTGTAGGAAATAAACGGTTACATTTCTCATGGAAATGGTTGTAAAACGAGATTCCGATGTTAACCGCTGGATGGCGTCGGCCAAAGATAAAACGGTTGCCGTGTTCATGCATTTAATAAACCTGCTAATCCTTGGATGAAACCGGACTGATGGTGAAGACAGCAGGGCAGGAGGACAACAGCTAGTTGGCAGAAAATGAAGAGACGGGGCAGAAGAGTGTCAGAGGAGCTTCTCAGGACCATGAAAGGTTGTGTCTTTTATCTCCCAGCTGCTGTTGAAGCAGTTTGATCGCCTTTCAGAGGCTTTTTAATCCATCTGAACGGCAGCGGCTTCCATCCATGATGATAAACCCAACAAAGAAAGTATTCTGAGACTATCCGTCTTTATAGTGTTGAGAACACTTGCTCACGTGGTTATTAGTGGTCTACTCATGATGCCTTATGTTGAGTCTGTCAATTATACGGCAGGTTTACTCTATTACTCTGATGAATTAGATCTGCAGACAGGTCAATCTCTTCCTTCTGTTTCAAGAGTATTGTCCATTTCAAGCACACACCCTTCTTTACTTGTGACATAAAACGATCATCGATCACAAGTCCTACCTTGTAAGTAATTGATGTAAAACAAAGATCTTTTCCTATATTCAACATCGCTGCTGAACCACTTGTTTCTCCGGCTCAAGGAAATAGCCTTTTTCAAAAAATTTCTAATGTTACACACACCAAAAGGATAAAAATTCCATTAGCGCTGCTCTATTCAGAAGCGTTCCTGACAAGGTGGAGAAGGAATCGGGCAGGTATTCCGTCTCCAGTGAAAGCAAAAGCTCTCATCCTTTCAGGCTGATGAGTCCATGGTGGAGATAATAACTCTGACGTGATGGAAAGATGAAACCGAGAGGATGTGACACAGGTCCTCGCTCACAACCCAGAATGCTGTAGGGGATCTGACAACCACACAACGGCTGCGGTGTAAAGGCTAAGTCAATAGCTGAACGTGCATACCGCCACTGGCGGTTGCTTGGAGACCCCCTCCCTCCCCCCGCCGGTTCAGGCGTTCCCATGGTGCCTTGTTGCAGCTGGTTGAAGGCCAGCTCTTTCAGGACGTGACAGTCTCTTCATTCGGACGTCGGCTTTGGGAGAGGCGAGCGGCATCGACCAAACCGATTCTCCGTGTCGGTCGACATTTGCAAGGAATCAGTTCGCCACATGTATATTACCACCCCCCGATGAGGACATGTTTTCACCTGTGTTTATTTTTGGCAGGATTACAATAAAGAGGATTTTTTCTTTCATGGATCTGGGGAAAAAAGGGCACGCTTTCTCGGTCTTGGATCGATGACATTTGTCACTTCCTTGTATTTTTTTAAAGCATTTTTATAAGTTAAACAAAAACTACTTGATGGATTTCTGTTAAATTTTGATGAATCTGTGACTATTTTTTTTGTTTGCTTTCTGTAACTTTTAATAAATAAACTATTTGGGTTAATAATCCCAATTTGGATAAGAGTTTAATCCGACTTGAAAGGGCTCTGAGGAGGTCGTCACTCTATCGTCTATCGTCCAGAAAGCTAAACGGTGTCTGCAGCTCATGATGTCATACATCACCACCAGCGAGGGAATGCCGTTAAATATGCCTGTTTTATTTTTATGCTTGTGATGAGTCTCGGTGGATATATTTTAATGGAATATCTGATGATAGATTACAACAAAACAACATAAAACAAACCACCTTCACAAATCCATATAAATTCAAAATCAATAATGATTTTGACAAGTGATTACATCATGATAACGATCAATATTCTCTTAAACCTCTATTAACGTCAGTAGATCCGTGACTCCCTGACCTGATTTAACGACCGCGTCGATACGAAGCCCACTGGACGTCCTTTAAAAACGCCGATGCCGCGGGACACGCCCACTTCTCTGCCTCGCCGTCCATGGCTTCTCATTGGTGCGTTAATAACCCAATCGATCCCATTCCCGTCGGACGAAGCTTCTTCCGTTTGCGGCAGACGGATCCGCTTGGTATGAAAACATGATGTTAACCGGTGCAATGGGGCTGCTGACAGCCTCTGTTGTGGTCCGGGGCAATAATAACTTCTTTGTAAGTAATCCTACATCTGCAGAGCACCGTCAGCCAAACGCCTCATTTCATTCAGTGAGTATTTGGGTCATTTATTTCAAGGGTCTGGGAAACATTAGGGTGCGGGTGTCCGTGAGAATCTTGCCACTGCCCTGTCCTATGAGATTACACTCATGTACGAACCCCACTCTGACAGATGGGCCGCTTCCTCCGCAACAGAGCACCAAAATAGTTTGCAGCTTCGCACTGCTCTCTTCATGCGAGTTTGTGTCTTCTGTGCTCGTTTTCATTCCTATTCTGCTCCAAAACATCGGCATGATTCGGTCCCCGAGCAGCGTTTGCGGGCGACGGTGAAATGACATCTCACGCCGAGCTCGTTGGAGCGCCTCGCCTCAACAAAGAGCCGTCAGAGGACGGGAGGCTAAAAGAGATCGGACACGTAAAAAAACCAGAGAATGCACACGAGTGGGAGGATTAAAAGACAGAATATAAAGGAACACTTCACTACAAACTCTACTACCTACTTCATCGGTTCTACCTCTCCGTCTTGGCTCGTGAAAACGGTCCAAGCTGTGGTCTATAATCGCAGATTGGAGCGGTAATGATTTCCACATATATTGAATGACCTTTCCTTCTCACGATGCAGCGTAGCGCACAAGCCCCGGGTTTAATCATCCACATTTATTCATAGACTGAGCAAAGGAAAGGTGCCAATGCGAGGAGATAACCTTTATCTTACAGCACGAGAGCTGAGATAATCTCGGGGAAAATCTCTAACCTTCCTTTTCACCCAAAACCAATCCCCCAACCACCCCCTGATATCAAAGCTCAGGTGAATCTGATGAGGTAGATGTGGTCATGAGATAAGTAGAAGTCACTCAAAAAGGTAAATTCAAGAGACAAGGTCGATTCTGACGAGGCCGACAGCGAGGGGAGATAAAGATATCCTCCCCATGATGAGATTGTAATCACCATAGATTAAACATCAAAGTTGATCTCGTCTCAAGATGGTGATACCCCAGAGCAGACTCCACCGACAGACGAAAATAAACCCAGGCTCTTACATCAGAGACAAATCCACAGGCAGCTATTAAATAATGCACGAGTCAAAATCACAGTTGCAGGAACCTGAAATAACCTGAGCCGTCAAAGAGGATACCGAGATTAGACTGCACCGACGGAAAATCCACCGCCGCGTCCCCCTCAATCCAGGAGGATCTCCTCTGAACCGGACCCAACATTTTCAGCATGATTTTTAGCTCGTGAGGCTAACGTCTCCATCGGCTGCTGCTACAAATGGCTCAAATATGACTAGTGATGCGCTGAGCGGACGGCCAGACATCAAAGTCGAACGTCAAAGACGTATCACGAAAAGAGAAACCGCGTTTACATTTACGGTAATTTCTCGGGTATTTGCGCTTCAAAATGCATAGCTTCACCTCATTGCGGATTTTTAGTAGGTAGTTACGCGATACCGGAAGTGCACTGCGTTCTGAGACTCACGGAACGCAGTGCACTTCCATGTACTAAAGAAATACTTTTCTTTAAAACAAAAGTGCCTTAAATAATATATAATAATAATAATCTACACTTTATTCATCCCTCTTGGGGAAATTTTATTATTTGCGGTAATTTAAATGTTTATGAATCCTCCCCATACTGATATTAAAACACCTTCTATCTGTATTACCTTTTCCCACACTTTTCACGGGTGTAACCGCGAGAAACGAGGGATTCCTGTATTCCTTGAGGATGTCCTTTTAACGCGGTGTCATCAAAAACGCGGCAAAACCTCCATCCTAAACCTGCCCCCCGTAGCAGCCAATCGCCTAGCAACGCTGTTTACATTAGCATTCGCAGGTAAATAGCGTTCCAGGCCATGACCTGCATCGAGAGGCTGATAAATAAAAGAGGGAACGTGACGCAGTAATTGAATGTGAATCTGAACGTTTCGGAGCAGGAGAAAATAAAGCTATTATCTGCATTATTTCAGTTCCAGCCCGGCGCATCCCCCCCACCCCCCGTGGGTTTTTTTTCTCTTTTTTTCTTCCTAATGGCACCGTCATTCAGTTAAGATCTTCTTTCTATCAGAGCGGCTGCTATCAGAAGAGGAACTTTAATGAAGCAATCTTCTTTCCCCCAGACCGTGAAAGAGCCCCAAGACCAATTACTGCGCTGCTCAACTGCCGAAGTGACAACTCCTTCTTCTGTTCTCGTGTGTTTATTGTCTCAAATGACATGGTTTGCTTTTTAATCAAGCCTTTTATTGTTCATCTGCACAATGAATACCGCAATTACTGCCCCAGACGATTTATCCCGCGACAAGAGGAAGTGGGTCGTAGGTGTAGGTGGCTGCGTGCTTTTCCAAGTCAAAGCAGGAACAAATTTTATTCCCAAAGGACCATGACCCCTCTGAATCGATCCCAAACGGCGGTCGCAATCAAACCTGAGGAAAGCACACGAGGAAAGAATGGTTTGAAGAAGTGATCTTTTTTCTCGGGACACTTGTACTCGTGGAGTTAAAAGTCACGCTGTAAATACAGAAGAGGATCTGTTTATTATCCGATTTAATTCTACCAGATGTGTCTCAGGCATTTTTTTTTCCCCGTTTCTGCATCCGACTACGATACACCCAGAATCTGATGAGTGCAAATGTTTGCCTCCAGCTTCAAATGAATAATGCAGAGCATGTGTGTGTGTATATATATATATATATATATATATATATATATAATCATTACCATAATATACAGGCTGGGTAACATGAGAAACGACATCATGAGTCATGAAAACGCGACGGCGCGTTCGAGGTGAAGGATGACGCGGCGACAGTCAAATAAAAACGCCGAAGTTTCATTCATGAGACGCTCGATCTTAACTCAACACAACCGCTGACAGCTGATATGTATGTGTGTGTGTGTGTGTGTTGTCTGAGGGTAATTATAAACATTTGCTTGGCTTGAATAAAACAAGTCGGAGCTTTTGCTGACGTGCAAATCGGTTCGGGGGGATACGGGAAAACTGCCTGAAAAACAGATTCGCCTCCAAGACAAAAAGTGCAGGTTTGCAATTTCTAAGAACCAAATTAGCAGAAAGAGAACCGTGTTAATATTTTTAATTTCACAGCCTTGTGCCGGCAGCCTTATCCGATCATAATTATAGACGGGCCTCTTCAAGCTTGCACAAAAGCACTCTGGGTAGTCGTTTGGCCCCCGTGGCTGCGGGAACGGACTTATTACTGAAAGGTCAGTGATCAGGACGAGGCTTTTTGCTCTATTCCCCCCGACGCCGTATTAGCCCTGTGGGATTGTGGGTAGAGAAATATGTCCGGATAGTGAAGCTGCAGGTTAAACGAATCAGATTGGAGAGAAAAGGGCTTTCCCTCTGGGATGTTATTGGCTGGTTATTATTCATTTCATCATTTACAGCGTTAACATTTCAGTAAAGACACCTTAAATCTGCCTGGGGGCGCGGGGGCAGCAGTAATGGGATCTGAGAGGAATGTTTACCCCGGAGTTACTGGATTTGTTTCCCGTTTTCTTTGTGTAGGCCTCGGATTACCATTCAGTCGACCTGAAACCGGGGGTGTAACGACTCCCCCTCCACCACCAACCTATTAATAACGCTGTGGACAAATGTTTGCACCGCACCGCCGCACCAATGAGGACATTGGATTCTCAATGACACGCGTGAATCAAGGCGGGTCGTGTTCGCTGTCAAACCGGCGGCGCTGCAAGAAACGTTAGAGGGGAACGAAACAGCGAAACGATGACACCAGGATGGTTCTAGCTGATGTTTGATTGGTTCTTTTTAACCCCACCCCCTCGGAAAACGTTTTTGGATGCTTCATCAACTCGTCACCGATTTGACCTCATTTACAGGACGGAACAAAAGAGGAGAAAATGACACAAACAGCGTGAAAATATACATTTACCATCCAAAGCTGCAAAGGATCCTGGGTAGAAACGCATCAATCGAGATTGTGGTTCACAGCAATCCAATCCTACGTTCATTTAAAATCGACATTAATCTGATTTTGTTCTGTTTAGATGTAGAAAATTTATAAAACATCGGATAGCCTTCATTGACCCAAAGCCTTCTGGGATTTTTTTCTTACACCATCTGGAGGACATCTAGAACCTGATCCGACACTGTCCACGTACGTATCCACCTATCATTTCTATAAATCTTGCTTATCCAGCACATTTTTCTTCATCTTCTGCCTCTTTTGATGCCATCATCATCATCATCATCTCGTCTTTCTAATTCATCGGTTTTATGGAAGCGACAGGAAGCAGTAAGGAAATGGATCTAAGGACATATTCGTCACACGGTGGGGAAATTTATAAAAAAGTGGGATTTGAACTCATAACCTTTGGATCCAAAGGCCATTATATTAATCATTAGAATATTAGCTATGAAAAACAAAACAAAAAAACAACTCTCCTTCAAGCCGGATTCGAACCAGCGACCGATCACGATGCCAGCAATTTAGTCACTATTAAAAAGCCGACTTTCAAACCTAGCACGTGAGTTTACATCAGTTTAAATTCCTTCCATGTTTCCAGTGGGTACAGTATTTTCTGTACTATAACCACTGTACTATAACCAAATGTTTAAAAAAAGGCAATTTATTGAATGTGCGCCTTATAATCCAGTGCGCCTTATAGTGCGGAAAATACTGTGGTTTACGAAACTTCCTTTTTTGTGTTTGTCTTTAAGGGTTTTGGAAAAAATACAAAAAAATAAAAAATAAAAATAAAATAGGTGTTTTATCCAGACCTCATTAGTCTCTTTGTTTTTATGCAAATGTTTGTTCTGAAACACAAACGTCTCCAAACGATCCGATTCCGTTTGATCGGCAGAGCAACCCTGAAGATAACGCCTTCATCAAACTTAAGACTACGTTAAAACCAACTGCCGCCAGACACACACACACACACACACACACACACACACACACACACACACACACACACACACACACACACACACACACACACACACACACACACACACACACACACACACACACACACACGCTGGTGTTTACAACTCATCAATATTCATAACGGCAGTGATTATGGAAGGAGACATCGATCAGATCGGATTCATCCAAGGTAAAAAAAGAAACGAACCGGCGGCGAATGAACACAATAATGCAGTGGATGTGTTCAACCAACACCCACAAGCTGTTCTTGCAGCTCGCCCCCCCCCACCTCTGGTCTGCATTCCTCCACCCCCTCATGAATATTGATAACCTGCCCCCCTCCTGCTGGGCTTAATGGTAATGCTGTGAAAAGTGATGCTGGGTGTGTCGATCGAGCCCCCCCCCCCATGCCCAAACTAATACACGCATGTTCTGAAGACGATGCCGTCAGCTGGGGGGGGGGGGGGGACAATAAAGAGACGGTTGTTTATCAGCGACGGGTTCATAAAGGAAGCGGCGAGTGTGTGACCAGCGACCAGCTGCGTGTTTTATGTTAAACCCCGCCCCCGTTCACGATGGCGTCCGCGTCATCCGGCGCTGACAGCTCTGTTCAGGGCGCGGTTACATCCCAACGGGAACATTCCGAGTTTCCGTGGAGTCCAGCTGCTCTGGAGAAGGAGCCATCGGTTACCTGACGCTCCAATTAAAAGGACAAATAAAGAAACCCCTCCCTCTGGATTGTAATCGCTCAATCATAACGCAAGAGCAGGAGAAAGAATGAATGATCAAGACGTCGGTATCTCCGGGACTAATAAAGTATCTAATTTTTTTTTTTTAAATGATCCGAGCCTCCTTTCAGACCAACTTTATAGGCTCCCAGTTCATCCAGTTAAAGGTTTCCGCCACTTCCTGTAATGATGGCAATAACACCAAATTCCTTCTGGGAGCCGCCTATGAGACGATCTATTGTCACCGTCACCTCTCCTGAGGTGGATTATTCCGCCGCCGCGTGATAAAATAGATCCTGACACCAAAACGTGGAGATAAACGCCCCGGCTGCGTCGTTGCCACTTCCCAGCGTTGGTATGGATTTCTACTGGGATCGCTGGGAGCTGCTGGATCGGCATCGCCACTGTTTGAGCCGCTTTGTGCTACGCGAGCGACAAACGGAGTGTAGCTTTTCAGACGTGCAAATGTTTTCCGACGGGCTTCCGACACCTCGAGTTGAACCAACACGGACGCAAACATTTTCACAATAAAAACGGTTTAAACAAACGTTTATTGGCTTCAGTTCCTTCAGGAGACAGGAGTCTTTTCTGGGTTTTACACAAAAGCTTTCATCACGTACGCGTTCGTTTTTAGGACGTATTTTATGACGTTTTATTGGCCGACAATAAATGGAGGAAATAATTTGCGGATTTATTAACAATGAAAGGTATTGTTAGCTGCAGCTTTCAAGTCGGGTAATCATTGTTATGTTGTTTTTTTTTTCCCACAGAGAATTAACCACAAAATAAAGCAGTAAAAGCAGAACGAGACGAGACCCGGAGGGAAACGTGAAGTAGAACTGTTTGGGTTTAAAACTAAATAATTAGTTTTAGGCTGAATAAATCAGTCTTGTCTTGGGGGGTGTCCAGAAAAGGCTGAATTATTCACCTTAAATCAAACGGGTTGATTTTATTATTTAAATTTAAACATACTTTGGACTGTCAAACTCATTTTCACCGAGGGCCACATCAGCATCACGGCTGCCCTCAAAGGGCCAGATGTAACTAATAAATGTAACTAAATGTAATGTAAAATGAATGTAGCTACTGCTTAACGTTAAATAACTGAATTTACTATTTATTCAAGTTACAAACATCACAGTTAAACGGAAATAAAACATGTTTGTTTCTCTGTTATAACATCAATCCTTTCAATTTGTCAGGTTATTAAACCCACAGAACTCCATCAATCAAGGATCAAACTAGATTAACGTCATTTCTGTTCAACTGGCAGGCAGAAAAACGCCATTCCTTCCAAATCTTGCCTCATTTGCCACCGCGGAGGTAAAAGCACGCGACGACTGTACGATATACTTGAAGAGGATGATAGTGAGAATAATTGCCGTGTCAAATCCTCTTGGGTTCCAACACGATCCGATTCGTTTGATGCGTGACAACCGCCAAGGTGACGAGCAAGCTGTCGCCGTGCCGATAGAGATTAATTCAAATGTTAGCTCCTGTTTCCCCCAAGTCGTGACACGGTGTTAAAGCTACCGCGGTTTACACAGCACACACACGCTGATATAAAAACAACTGAAGCATTAATAATAGTCGCTTCGCTTTCGCGGAATCCCAGGAAACGATTCGAGTGCGACACATCAAAAAGATACGAATAGCAGCTGAGAGTCAACACAGGAACCTTTGATGAACGCTGGGGAACGTCTGGGCTGTCTGGCCGTCGGCTGTTCTGCACACATCACATCTTTTGCATTCCTTTGTTTTTTTTAAGGGGGTGGGGGGTAAAGTCTTGGGGGCTGTTGTGCTTTTATTGCGATGGACCGTCTGTACGAACACGTGAGCCGGGGAGACAGCAGGATGTATTCTTACAACTGGATTCAAAAAGCAGCTAGCTAGTAGCAGTTAGCGGCTAAAGTTAGCCGCCAACTGTTAGTTAGTGGCTAACATAAAGTAGAATGAAATCGACTTAAAATTGGGGAGATGGGGGTGATGTTTAACCTAGAAACAGGGAAGGAAAGCGATTGTCGCTCAGAAAAAAATCGCACTATATGCAGATGACGCTGTTGTATTCATCACGTTTCTTTTGGATGCAGAAACACCAGCTAGGTAGCAAAGCGGCGTTATAATGTGTTGTTCTCTCCAGGAGGGGTAGCTAAGGGTCTTTTGTTTACTTGAATCAAGATTATGTAGACAGATCTCAAGTCCACAGAGGCGTGATTTACTTTTTTGGACTTAGAATCGTAAAATTTTTTACGGCAATCTCGCTTCACTTTTGTCTCTTTTGCCCAACAAAAAAGACATAAAGTCTTCACTTTTCCAGTCAGCAAAGAAATAACAGCAGCTCCTTAAATGTTTGAAAAATAACTAGATTATAGACCAGACTAGACTTTCCGATGGAACGTCCTGCTGACGTTTCTCCGTTTCATTGCAAGTTAAAACAGTTTCCACTGCTTCAGTCGACGCTCAAAGGCGTGAAGCGGAGCTTCTCTCCATTTTGCAGACAAACACAGCAGGTTTCCTCCGAATACCCGAAGAAGGGGCTGGATGGAGAGGTGGGGGTGGTGGTGGTGAGGGTGTAGGTGAGACGAAGGAGACTGCAGATTCTAACTGCATGGCGACGACGGCAGAGTTCATCCAGAACATGATGGAGTGGTGGTGGTGGGGGGGGGGACTACAGATGAGATGACCATACATCAACTGCCGCACCCCCCAGCGCCACGTTGGTTGAACGTACCGGAGTGAATCTGTTTAACACAACTATCTGTCTGCCTGCTGGAGGGGGCCGGCGGTCTGTGACTCCATTTGTAGCGGGGGTGGGGGGATGAAATAACCTTTCAGGCTAACCTGGCCGCGCTGCATACAAATGACGACACTGCGTGGTGCCCGTTCAGCCGGAATCGAACATCTGACGCGACTGAACCCCGATGACATTGTTAGCAGGGGGGGTGGCTAATCTATTTGGGGGTGCATCACAAACAACACGTTAGATTTTGGGATCATTTTAATAGTACAGAAAGGGAACACACGGACAAAGAAAAGGATTATCTTGAAGAAGCTTAATTGTTTCCCGGGCAACTAGTTCCCCCCGCTAAGACGGTGACTGTGAAATTTCCGCTAGCGATTATTTTACTTTCAAATGACTTACTCGTGTCCTCCAGCTAAATCCTTCATGTGAGCCAACCTAGTTTTTTTTTTTTTGGAGGGGGGGGTTGTAATAGATTAGAGTCCTCCAGGAAAACAACATCTCCTTTAGCCGTCGGTACAAATAACAAAAACGGGGCTGTGAGCCGGAATGAAAAGGTTAGCTCAATGTTTATCGCTAATGATGGCGGGGTTCTGATGAGACCCAGCAGGGGTGATTAATTCATGCAATAAACAAGCCCATCTAGGGTGTAGTAATTCCAAATGGCCAGATGAGTCATACGAAGCCATTTTCCTTAATCATTTTAAGCAGGTGCTCCTGAAATCCTAACGCTCGGACAGCGTCAGCATCTCCTCCATCCTGGCGTCTCCGTTTCCCTTTGTTGGTTTCTCATCAGAGCGCCGACTCGCAGACTAATTATCGCGCGGCGATAAACTGTCATCATCAGTGTCACTTTGTGTCGTTTTGAGTTAATAAACGCCGGCTGGAGAGCTGTGTCCGAAACGGCGTAGGCCTGTTCGTCACGTCGAGAGAGACGGATGTGCATGTGATCTGCCACGGCTCGCCACCGCATCGCCTCCTCAAAGGGGGCTGAAAGCCGCCGCAGTAGCACACAATAACCATTGTCTGTGGTAAATCCCCAGCAGACTGAGGGAAGGGGGTGTGGAGTGGGTGGGGGCTACACAAGAAACGAGCTTTAAATTCACACCGCCGCTCGGTTTCCACCATTTCAGCGTCACGGTAACGCCGTGATCTGAGAGGTAACAACACCTGAGACTAGCATCTCATACCAAAAAAACCCCACAATCAGCATTGTGGGAAAATACATCAAAGCCAGAGCATCCCCGCCGCCTTCACAGCGTCATCATCCTCACACGTGAACCTTTTAGCGGCTTCTTACCTGCAGTTTGGAGGTGGGTCTAGTGTGATTTCTGCCAGCTCTTTCTGAATCCTGCAAGACAAAGATGTGGGTGTTAACATCAGGAAGGAGAGGGCAAAAATAAGTCCAGCACAAATCATGTGAATAATCTGAATAATTTTGGATGGATTCTTTAGAGAAGACGATCGACCTTCCAGAGTGGCCTTAAAATCATCTTTCCGCACCAAAAACTTGAAAAATAAGACACAGGGAAAAACTTAAAAACACCAAAATACGCGTTTGCTGAGCGACCTAAAGTTGGGTAAAGCCCTGAGATACAGGTGGTGAGACACAATGCCATTACCATAGCAACAACAAGATGAAAATTTGTAGGGAATTGAACCCTTTTGACCCGTTACGTTTAACGCGTGTGCGAAGTTTGGCTAGGCGAGGCCTCCGTAGAGACGCTCCATATAAGGCCGTTTGGCCTTATCCAACCCCGTTACTAAACACTATTGTGTAATTCTTCCTTAATTTTTTTTTGGTGGGGTTGGGGGGGGTAGATTTTGGCGGCGGCAGAGCAGCTCATCAACTCCACCAATCGGGCTGGATCGGGAACATCCTCTACCTCTGTGTTGGTTTCACGTGGAGCTAAAATTTGTGAATGTTTGAAACAACAGCCTTTTTTTGTGACTTCAGACCCCCAGGGGCACGAAGGGAGAGGCCTGTCGTTTAACAAAAACCCCTTGTTTGAACGTCTCACCTCTTGGCACTCGTTGAAAGTTTAGCAGCGGTTTTACTGGAGATCTTGGTCTCCTTCTTTTTGGGCTGTGCTTGCTCGCGCTCCTGCTCCGGCGGTACTGACTCCCGCTGTTCGATATCCGAGCTCCCCCCGCTGGTGCTGGGGCTGTCGTCCGGTCTCTGCACTTCGCTGGACATCGTTTGGCCTGGACGACAAAAAAAAAATGTTAAAAAATAACAACAAGGAAGGCGAGAAACGTGAGTGTTGCATCCATTCCAAGGAAGAAGAAGAAGAAGGGGAGGGTGGCGACAGCGCAATAAAGATGATGGACTGCCAAACTGGTTGGCGGTGCCATCTCAGCAAAATGGGGCAGAGTTTGAAGGAAGGTTTAATTTAATCATTGCAGAAGCGGATGACGGTTAAACAGAGGCGGTAGAAGGACGTTTGTGAAGCCTACAGGAAATGATCTGGGAGGGTGGGGGTAAAGGTGTGGAGGGGGGGGGGGGGCATTTATTACAGGATAATAGTTTGTCATCATCATCATCATCATCCAATCAAAACAGACAAGTAGGAACAAATAAGTCAATCAAAACGATGGAATGGACTTTTTTTTTTTACCTCGGGTGGGGGGCGTTTCGTGGTCACTAAAATAGCCATTAGAGGGGGGGGGGCGATGCGGAGGCTAAAACACCACCGTTTGTTACCGGTAGTCACCGTTAGTGAGGTGGAAATCACAATGGGGGTCGTTTTTTGGGGGGTGGGGGGTAGGGGGTAAGAAAAAAAAAGGGGGGGTTAGCTAAAAGCAAGCCGAACAAATAAACATTACCGGGCTAGCTTACGTTAGAGAGCCAGGGGGAGGTGGAGGCGGAAAGTCGGGTGCGTTGGATTACCGCTCCTGGGGGGTGCGGGGGGGTGATTAAGGAAAACCGGGGAGGGGGGTAGGGGGGTTAAGCGGCGCAGGCCTCGATGTTTTCAACTCAAATACGCATCGAGGAAGGCGGCTCCGGCCGATGGAGGACGGGGAACCGCGGGAGGGGGGCGGCGGTGGTGGTGGTGGCGGCGGATAACCGTGCGGATCCTCGCCGTTGGTGGAGCGTCCACACCGCGGAGAGCAGTGACCCCGCTTCGGCACAAAGGGAGGCTCGTCCCACACGTTCACCCCCCTCCCCCCTTCTTTCCTCGCCTCCCTCCTCCTTCCCTCCTCCCTCTTTACTCGCTGGAAAACCGACACTTTTTTTTTTCCCCGGGACATTCGCTCGCTTTCCCCGCGGATCCCCCCTCTCCCCCCCGCGGCGGTGTTACCTGGCGGCTGGCCGTCGATGCTGCAAATTCCGCGTCGTAATCCCGAGAAAAGTGTCTCCTCACGCGGCCGCCGCTCGCTCCCGTGTCCGCGCTCTTTAACTGGAGGCAGCAGCAGCAGCAGCGCAGCGAGCAGACGAACTGAGGCAGCCCCGGACCGCCTCCGCGCGCGCTCCCGCCACGCTTGTGCGCGCGCGCTGCATTGGTGGTGGGAAGGAGACGGAGAAGCCCGCGCGCGAGGCCAGAGGGCTACTGCTTTAATTAAATGCTGGAACACGCTAGTTGAGGTGACGTCACGTAACATAAACGTCTTTATCAGTGTTTTCCCGCGTATGAGCGGGGGTTTGGACAGAAATGCCCCCATCTTTTGTCCCCCCCCCCATATATTTTAGGTATATTAGCATAATTCCGCTATCCAGCCATATGGAAAAGTGTTTACACAACTGGAAAGAACCACCAAACCAACATGGCGGACAGGCTAATTGTTAGCTCCTATTAGCCAAATTCAGGGGCTTTCAGAGGACAGGGGAGCAAAAAAGGCCAATCTTGATGGAGTTATATTAAACTTTAAGGTCTATAGAGAATCTTTTCAGTCTTGACTTATTGTAGTTAAGATAATTGAAGTCAAATTTGGGTATTGGAAGTTGTTTGCTCAAAGGTATGGTGTCTTTGAGGTAGAAGTTGGTTGTAGAGTTGAAATAGAGCTATAAAATTACGTAAAATAGATTTCATGTGGATGTAGCAGATTATTACTAGAAATTAATTATTTAGCTTTCGGCTTTTTGGGCAAATGGTGGTGAAAATAGTATAAATTCTGAATCCTCTTTTCCTTTGGGCTTGTCCCATTAGCGTGTCATCCTTTTCCATGTCAGCCTATATTCTTCATCCTCCTCTCTACCACCAGCTGCACTCATGTCTTCCTCACTACATCTATCCACCTGGTAGCTCCATCCTCATCACCCTTTCGCCAACATCCTCACCATTTCTCCTCTGGATGTGTCCAAACCATCAGAATCTGCTCTCTCTGACTTGGTCTCCAGAACATCTCACCGTGTTCCTCTGAGGAACTCATTTCTGATTGATCCAACCTTGTCACTATGAGTAAAAATTTTGAATCTTTTTTTGTACAAAAGGATTTATTAACTGGACCCATCGCTAGCACGTTTAGAAGCAACTAACCTTGTAGAGAATAGCCTTGTCTATGTGGCCAGTTTGACTCGGGGAGTTCCTTACCTCAAAAATGAAGGTAAACAATGCTCTTGTTGTGTCAATTTGTTGTTTACATAGCCAACATCAGCCAATCACAATCAGGTATTACCCTGATAACGTGAGCGTGTTCACAAGCAGAAATGTGTTCTCTGTGGGGGGGTCCGGTTCTGATGCACATAGACTAAGTCAGGCCCGGAGCTGTTTGATTACTCTGCTCAAGGTTTGGAGCTGACACTCTCCATTAATCCCTGAGTTTACAGCGTTAGCTGAAGGGAATAACCCACAATGCTTAGCGATGTGAAGGGACAGCATTATTCTGCATCGTAATAAAAATTCGGCAAGAGGAAAATTTCCTGGTAAGTAAACACATGTCGTTAACCTCATAACGGCACGCGGATGTGTTAAAAGTTGGCCTATTTCCTCTGGCTGTGGTGTTTTGGTACAAACAGGAAGTCAACAACAAAAACTTTGAAATAAACATGGTTTGAAAAATCACCCAGAATACACCTCTGTTCATGTAACCTGATTCCAACTTTATGACCTGTTTCTCCACGTCGCGTTCGCGCCAAATTTGACAGATGGTTGAAAGACGAGAATTGTTTCACTCACTAGTTAAAAGATACATCATATACTCAAATTAGCCTGAGCACGCATAACACTGAAGGATTCTGGGAGATGTACAGCGGTAGGAATTGTCGTAATATATTTAGATGTGAATGATGATGCAGGTTTCATAAATGAACGGGTCGGTTCTTGTTCTAAATGTAAACCAAGTTCTAAATGTGGCCCCAGGCTGAAAATGAAGCTTTCATTGATTCGTCCAACAAATTCAACCAAAGATGTATTTTCTATAAGCAGCAAGAGGTAAAGCATAAACTAATTTTTTTTTTTTAAGAGTTTAGCTTTAAGGATGAAGATAGAGTCAGAACAAAGTTAATATTAAAAATGCGGGAAAAACAGCTCATAATGAGTGGAGATATTTTTATCAAACTGTCGAGATTGGTTTGAAAATGTGTTTTGTTTTAAATGAAGGCATGACCTGAAGAAAAAAATGTAAATAAATGTTTTCACATGACCAAATTTGAGAATGACACTGAGATGTTTATATGGGATGCAGGAGCTGGATTCTGCTGTAATTAACCTCGTAACTTCACGGCAAGCATAAAAATAAACTGTAAAAGCGATGCAGAGGCGCTTCTCCATTTGGCGGAACACATTTTTTTTAACGGTGATTTGTGTTATTTCACGGTGCTCCATCTATTCATACTTTCCATCAATAACTGCAGCATTTACACACAACAATCTGGCCTGTTTCGGTGCAGCCAATGGGGCCCGGGGCCCCACACCGGACGATATTATCGACCGTCTGCAGGCCGGAGCGCCGGACGCCTACAAACCGAGTAATAGTTGTGTGTTTCTGTAACTACAGGGGGAAGTCGATGCATGATTTAGCGCTTTCACGTAATATTAAAATTGCTGTGCAAACTCTGCCATTCCTTCAGCCGAGCGCTAAAACACTTATTTTATCTCCAACGCCGGTTTCTCATCCACACACTGACGCGCAACCACGAGACCGTTCCTCAGTCCACACTGTTACTCGAGAACAAACAGAAACTGGGAGTCCATCCAGTTTGCCGTCGTTACTTTGGCCCTCAGCTGACTTTTAAGAGCCTTGAACCAACTCTAAAGTGATGTGCTTATAATTAAACCCACAAAATGTGTGTCTGGCCTTAAATCTTGTGAATTTCCAAACACGTCTCTCCGTGGAAGATATTTTCATACGCTCGCAGTGTTAACTGGCTGCCAAAGGCTCTAAAACACACATATCCAACTCAAGGCCCACGGGCCAAATGTGGCCCGCCACATCATCTTTTGTGGCCCGCTTGAGAATAAAAGGTCAGAGTGTCCAGAAATAAATAGGTCAAGTGTGCTTTGACCAAAAACCACATTTCCCACAATGCAGTACTAAAGACTATTTTAACTTTGACAAAAAAACCCCAAAGATAATGTCTTAACTTGTGTTTGATGTTGTTTTTCTTTATTAACTTGGATAGTTTGATCCTTGATTGATGAAGTTTTTTGGGTTTCATAACCTGACAAATTAAAAGAATATATTTTTTAACAGAGAAACAACGTATTTGTGATGTTTGTAACTTGAATACGCAATAAATTCAGAGTTATTTAACATTAAGGAGTAGTTACATTTATATTACATTACACTGAATTACATTTAGTTACATTTATTAGTTACATTTGGCCCTTTGAGGACAGCTGTTATGCTGATGTGGCCCTCAGTTTGACACTCCTGTTCTAAAAGTCACCAGAGGAGGAATATCTGACCAACAATCTGACCAAAATCTTTGGTTTAGTTACAGAAACACAACTATAACTGCTTAAATGATGACTGGATTTCAAGTTTCTATAATAAGAACTCCTTCTTTAGTGCTGTCACCATCTATTCATCTGATACACCAACGGTGTTCACTCGCTGTCTCGTGTTCATCCACAAACCCGGTCGCTCGCTAGGGATCATAAAAGTTTCATAGAATCTAATCTCCCCGTTCGTACGTTCGGACTCGCTCTGATTTACATGTTGTTATGGTGTCATATTTGAGAAGCGCTCAGCGGAGGGTCTGCAAGGGTTCCCGCCTTTACCGGCATTTGATAGCCCTCATTACATTTAATGCAAAACAGCTAAGACACGATAACTGCAACCATATGACTGCCAGTTTGAATCACGTCTCGCTCATAGAGGCCACCTCCTGCACACGGACAGGGAATGTAAAAGTATTTAAAGACACTTTTTTTTTTTTTTTTTTTAGGCCTG
The DNA here is from genome assembly GCA_013358685.1 of Antennarius maculatus. Lineage (NCBI taxonomy): Eukaryota > Metazoa > Chordata > Actinopteri > Lophiiformes > Antennariidae > Antennarius > Antennarius maculatus. The sequence continues at coordinate 19,959,725 of CM023615.1, forward strand.
GACAAATTAAAGTAAATGGAAACTATTTTGAAATAAAAGCTTTATTGATTTTTACAGCTTGACTCTAGATATTTTCTTGATTTCTGCAGGGAAATCTGTGCATGCATGTATTTATTCCAGCCTGCAAATACTTTCACTTTAACATCTTTTACTATTTTTTTTTCATGCATCTCCACTTTATTACTTCATTACATTTCATAGAAAGTCCTTTGGCTGACTCGCGTTTACATTTCAATAAGCTTTTAAACTGTCTCCACCTGTTAGAACAGCAGAATGCTCTTTACGCATTGATCCAGTATCAACTATAATCTCTTTGCGTATGATAATGAGCTGCTTTCTGATACCTTAAGTACATTTTACTGATAATACTTCTATGTTTAGCGACCTTTCAATGCAGGATTGATGGCTATAATGTATTTAAAGCTTCCCCCACCTGTGCTTAATAAGATATGTGCTGTTGTCGCCATTGTTAGCTTTCATCGCCTTTCAAATGATCATTGAGTGAAAAAGCCAAACCATATTCCTACACGATCATTGCAGCTTTGTGTGGAGCGCCAGCTAAAAGCCCACGCTGCAACTGTAAAACATAGATTGCTGAGAGCGAACGCCTTTATTGTCAGGATTAATAACCCCATAGTCAGAGGTAATGGCTTACTGGAAGCGCTGTTCTTTTCTTCTGCCTTCACAAGGCATCAATCCACCGAGATCTGTAGGAACGCCTGAGGGGAAGCTCCGTCGTAAACTAGGAGGAATAAATTGTTCAATAACTGGCTCAGAACCAGCACTTGATGTGAACCTTGCTCCATCTGTTCATGTGAAATGTCAGTTAATAATGGTTTCGCATATTATGGTAGAATTTCTTCAAATAAAGACAAATAAATCAGGATCGTTCAATAGGCTTCGCGGCCTTGCCTCGGCGCGGGATGATTGTTCTAGGATCAATAAAACACACGAGTCCTAGAGCGTTTGATTGCAGGATGCTAAGCTAGTTTTGATTACTTTGACTTATTTTTACTGTGAAATTTATGGACACATCAGGTTTTAGGTGTAGGCTGTGGTCTGTAAAGGTGTGTGACTTTTACTTTTGATCAAATTCAATGGAGCAATCATTAGATTTTTGTCTAAACGGCTCAAATGATGCCGCAAGTGGCCTTATGTTTTAAATTGTTTGTTTAAAATGAATCGAATAGGGAGTAAAACCTAAGTCCTGCATCGCTATGTTGTTGAATGCTAACTAGCGACTAGAATAGAGCCCACAGCTGCCAAAATCCAACGCTGGAAATAGTCACTACCTACACGAGAATGGAAACAAAAGCGGAAAACAATGAAGTGTGAGTAAAGAGGAATGAGCAGAGTAAAAAAAAAAAGTTTCCTTGAAGGCTTTTCTATCCCTGAATCTCTAACAACTTCAAAGAGGTATTTTTGGGTTGGAGCCCCAGGCCGTGGGATGCTTTGCATAGCTGATAGGAACAAAGCCCTACCCATAAAACACTATTATGTCTTTTAACCATTTTTCATTGGTGGGTCACTAGTAGGACTAACAGAAACCCTGTGTTACACCAAAAAACTGATCAGGAACTAAGAAGTCACGCTGCAGACGAGTGAATGTAGAGAATCGTCCCTATATCATTACATCATTGATACCCATCATGCAGGATATCAGAATTTTGCAGCTAAACTACTTTTGTGGCTTAAATTGTGGTACAAATGCAGCTTAAAGCCCCATTTAAGGTGTCGTCACAGCTTTCCAAGGTGTCGGGTTTTGCCAATTGATTGGTGGGAGATTCTATCGAAAACAAAGTATCCATCTGGTGTTGATCCAGACTTATGAAGATTCTTTACCATTGTACGACAGGAACAATTAAAAGAGTTTTTGCTTCTAACTTTAAAGATGACATCAATGACGATTGGACAAAAATAATAAAACGACATCCCCATAAATATCAGAGTCTGGCTGGATCCAAATCATGTTCTGGATCTGGTGATCCGGAAACAGGGAAACTCTACTACTGAGAGAAAACAAACAATATCACTGAAACAGACTAAACTGAGATCAGATTGTAGGTGAAACTTTTGCCACTGCACCGGGATGAACTTTTCTACTCTAGTTTGGAACCGTCCTCGTCTTCAATAATCAACCTACCAAACAGTCTGAGGAGTCTTAACCACAGCGCTGATGGAACACCAGGGAATGAAATGCAAAGCTCTGTGAGGCATGTTTAATGTTTATCCACTTCATGAGCTCAGTTTGGTGTGTTAGCATGCTAAAATTAGCCAATTTAAAATGGAGAAGTACAGCTGAGACTGATAGGATGGTCTTCATGATGGTCCCATTAGCGTTTTTCTACGTTATTCGACGTGATAATGGCACCGGAGGAAAGATGACAGTATCAGTGTTATTACAGTTGGTCCTTTGGAGACTATAAATGTCTTACCAAATGTCACAGCAATCTGTCCAACAATTATTGGAGTACGTTAATAAAAAGCCATAATATCAACTCTGTGGAGGAATCATATTTATCAATCATCTGTTCTTTGGAAGCAATTTTAGTCATTTTCTAGAACAATCCTGGTCCCTCCAGGAAATGCCTGTATGAGTGAGAGAAGGCAGACCTTGAGGTTTTCCTGAAAGCTTCATCCAGAAGGTTCTGAAGACTCCTGAGCCTCTGGAGTCAGCAAAGCATCCAAGACCTCAAACAAAATGTTTAGTCAGCAGTAATTTTCTGAACGAAGGAAACTTTTTATAGATTAAGAACTGCATTCTAAGAACCCACACTTTATCCTATCCACCGGAATCTTTTCGGGGACTCTTTTAGCTCCTAGAGACAGGTTGCTTTCTAGCACGAAATGAAACTAACGGGATTGTTTACAGTGTTTTTGAAAATACATCTATATACCTATATTAAATGTTGGTCATAAGCGTTGCCTGAAACCACAGACAAATGTTTGTCATGTTGTAGAGAGGAGAAGTTGGTCCTGTCCAACTTGTCATTCAAGTCCTCTAATCATACATCTGGACAAATTAACAATGTTCCACTGAAATATTCATCATGTCTGCCTTATTACGAAAACCAATAAGTCAATTAATACCTTGTCTTCTGTACTATGTTAGTCTAGAGTAGGGTCTACTAGTTTTTGTCTTTCTACAGTCTTAGTTTTGGAGCTGTTCCTCTCCTACGGAGGTCTTTCTCTTGTTAAGGAAATTCCATTCATCTAAATAAATTAACTATTTAAAGAGAAATGATTTTGCCAGGACTGTCGGGGCTGAAGCCAACCCCAGTTGGCAGGTATGGTGGGCAGTGTTGTTCCAGATCGAGCCCAGCGCCTGACATGCCACCCTCATTCTAATGAAGGTCTTTTGGATTACCCTCCACACTCATTAGATCAGCATAATAAAGGCACTCTGGCCAGTGTGAGCGGAGGAGGAGGTGGAGCGGGGGTCGGGTACTCAATGTGATAGACAGCGACCTATAAGGCCTACACGTGAATGGAGGGGGACACTTTAGTCAATTCACTTCCTCGTCGGTTCCTGGCCGGCCCCAAGGTCACGTCTGCTTGTGGCTGAGGAGGCTTTTGTGATGGAAATCCTGTGGATAAAGTTTAACCCCCAGAACAATCCAAAACCTGGTCCTGCATGTTCAGTAGCCCCCCCGTCTCCAATCCAGAAGTAATAGGCCATGAGCCCCGTGGCAGATTGCTGTCATCCGACCTGCCTGCAGATGGGGTGGATGAGTGTTAAGTATGCTTGAGTGGGGGAACATTGTTCTTTAGATCTGACACAGATGCTCCAGGGAATGGAAGGGAAGGGAGAAAGAGATCGAAAGAATGGAATCCACATCTAATGATGTGCGTGAATGATCAGTTTTCGGCAGAAATTCAGCCGACATAAGGAAAACTACCAACCACGTGATTCCCGATAAACTGACGTGTCCTTGTTGACAGCTCACTCAAAGGAAAGACCTATCAGCCGTCACATTATCACCGCTGACAACTTAATAACACGGTTTATCTCCTTATGGTGACACCTGTCCTTCTGATTGGTGTATCAAGCGGGAAGGGATTATTTTGTTATCAAAGTTGATGTGTTGGAAGCAGGAAAACAGGCAAACAAAGATCTGAGCGATTTTGCAAGGGTCAAATTGTATTGACGATGAAATGGAATGGTTTGAGGAACTCAACATCTAGTTAAAGGTGTGGACTTGTCCGATAAAGTCAAGGCGGACGAACCAGTCCAATTGATGTTGGCACCAACTCATGACAGCTAGCATGTTGGTGCCTCGATGGGTCAGAGCTGTTCTGGAGGCCAAACCCCCACCAATGTTGCCCCAGTAGAGGAAAGTTTAATACCAACATTCTCCAATGTTTTCCGAGTTCAACTTGTTTTATGCTTTCAGGAAGCGTAAAATCAATGTCGACACTAAATATAACATTACACACACTCACTGCATCCTCGCTGTTATATAAAAGTAATTCTGTTCCATGTCTACTGGCTGACTGTAATTCTTTTCCCGAGCCAAGAGCACGATTCATCTGTTTTAATGTACTGTTGATTCACCATGATTTCATCCTCTATTCTCCACCGCGGTGTGCAATTGGATTTGCAGCCTATAATCTGTAAAATGGACTGTTTACTGTTTGATGGGAAATTTAAAAATGGAGAACACGATGTGTTGCAGAAGCAGGTGACACAAAAGCGGAGTTTACAGCCCCGTTAGAGGCTTCATGAGGCTGTACGGGGGCAGGGAGGCAATCTGAGCAACACGCTAATGTCAGCATGCTAACGTGGTCACATTGGCACTGTTAGGGGCAGCCATGTGGATTTTACACATTGAAGCCAATGAAAAAAGTTGTGTAAATCCTTTCATGAGCAAATATGAGTCAAGAGGATCCAAAGAGCCCCCCGCCACAGGACCGATTGATTGAACATCCCACACAATGGGTTGTGTAACTATGAAAAGATGTCACCTCTGGTCTGATGCTGCCGCTTCCTTAAGCGTTCAGAGGAAACTAAGACATAAAAAATTGAGTCTAGAATTAAATTAAATTGAGTTTATTCAGCTTAATTTGTGAAAGAAGAAAAAAATCTAAAATTACACAAAACATTAAGGAAATCATTGCTAGTGTGTGTGTGTGTGTTACTTCCCACATATGAACACAAGGTGGGGCTGTGAGACCTGTGCTAATCACCTTATGCTCCTGATTTCTCCACCCTATTGGCGCTGCTGTCCTCTTTATGTCACAGAGGTGGAGTGTGTGTGTGTGTGTCCCACTCAGGGATTGTGGCCCTGGGGTGTGGGCGGCATTGATTTGGGAGGGACAGAAATCCAAGGTGACTCCATTCCGTCATCTCCATGTTCGGGCCCCCGGCGGTCCGTGTAAGAACGTCCCTTATCGTCCCTTAAGCACGGAAAAATGAACCCTAGTCCCGGAATGGTTTGATGCTCAATGATCCTTCTAGACTTCAAATTGTTTTACTGGGTGTAATCGTCCTCTGAAATGTCACAGAGAAGCATTGGTCTTTTGAGACTTTTATAGCCTCTCTTTTATGGCCCTGGGCCCTTCAAGTCGGCTGTAAGTAGGTGTGATGGTGGGTTTTGGCCGAGAGCGAAGAGAGGCTACCATTCATGTAATGTCCTTCATTGGAAAAAAGGTTAAAGAACGGATTTTCACACCTAGAATGAGTCCCAAGTCGGACATTTCCACATTCAATAGATTTAAATGTTGATCAGTACTTCAGAATAAAACATTCAGTCATCACTATTGGAGACACAAGGTTTTCCCAGTGAAATAACCCTCATCCAGCGGTGCAGAGGAGCTCTTTATGGCTGTCTTCTTCTATTCCAGGCTTGAAAATGCAAAGCCGATTATTCAAGTGGGACTGGATGAGTTCCAAACTGCGCCGACTGAACGCCAAAGACTTACCTGCAGCGCAAAATGACAAAAGGCTTCCTTTATTGGGTGTGTGTTGTCATCATGGCAATCGAAAAATATGGTTTTCAACTTGCACCTCTCCCCTGCAGCTGTATCAGCAGAATAAATAATGTTTCTTACTTTTTTCTTGCTCATGCTGATGCAGGTTTATGGAGCGTGCATGCTGGGTTTTCGTCAGGAAACTACTTTTTATTCCTGTTTGAAGTCACGGATGGGAGTTCCTCTTGCACCGGTGGCCGGTTGGTGTCTCTACTGGAGCAGCAGGGTGTTGGATTCAAACCAGAAATCCTGGCTTCCGTCTCCCAGTCCAGCAAAAACATCTGTTTGGTCCCGCCACAGCAACTTAGTCTTATTCTGAGTCTTTAGGATTATTTCTCTTGAACCAGTCATCCCAGTTGAAGCGTGCTCTTAACTTATATACGCCGCAATCCCATGCTGTCATCTGTGCTTTAGCTTTCAGCTGCTCCAGCCCATCTGATTTCACCATTATACTGTCACTTTGTGATGCTAAAGCTGTTCTTTGCCTGTCTTAGCTGTCTTTCTCCTGCTTCTTTAGCCCATAGTCTTCAGATCCAGTCCAAAATTTTTATTAACTGTAGTGATCCCCATAGGGAAATTATTAAATTTATTTGAATTTTTAGTTTTTTTTTCTTTTTTTAATCATTTGCTAGTATCATCACTAGTATCTAAGAGGGAATTTAAATTGTACCCCAAATTGGAGGCAGCTAATAGCAATTAGCAGCTAAGGGCTAATTGGAGAAACGGCGCAATGCTTTTGAACTTCTTCCCTCCAATAAGAAAACAAGAATAAATGTCATCATCTGTTGTTTTTTCAACATTTTTTCTGTAAGTTAGTACTTTTCAGTGAGGGATTAGGTGAAAAAATTATGCAAATTACACATCTTGCTTCCTTAGCATGTGGAACACCTTTATGCTAACACGCTATCTGATATCTGCTGTCAAGAAGAAGTAGAAGGCAGCAGAATCAGAATCTGATTACCTTTAAAAGTTTATTTCTCTCCTTAAAAGTTGATTTATTTTAAAAAAACTTGAACAAAAAACAAATTGCATGATTTAAAACAACTGGTTGAAGTGGAGACTTGTTCATTTCTGACCCAGCGAGGTGCTTCACCTGAACCGTCTGACTCGTTTTTTAAAATGTGCTTCCAGCTGTGACCCTTCAGCAGAAGTCATTTCAGGCCGGTAGCTGCACCGAAGCTAACGCTAAGCATGAAATCTTGATACAGGAAACACTGCAGGGCTGCAGCCAGGCTATAATCAATCAGCGTCTATTCAAACCCAATCAGCCGTATTGTGCTATCGCGTCTCACGCAATCACAACTCAGGTTATGAACACAATCACAACTGATTGCTCGTCGTGTGAGCGCCGGTCGCTTCGCAGGAGGGTTCTGTGAGCTGAAGCCCGATTCCATGACTCAGAGCGACAACCGAGGAAAGATGAAGAATTATGTAACTAAATGATTTGGAAAAAAATATTTTCGTACTGACAGGAAGAAGGAATCTGAACTTTAGACATTAAATTACAAAAATTAATAAAGATGACAAAGTGCAACTTCAGCTAAATACAGTATCTAACTACAATAATCTCTCGCTTATTCGCGCTTCATGATGCACGGCTTCACTACATCGTGGATTTTTAGTAGGTAGTCACGTGATGCCGTACATGCATGCAACTTTTCGTTAATACAAGTGTTTTAAACAGTCTATCAGAGTGTGGGAAAAGGTAAAACCGATAGAAGGTGGTTTAATATCAGTATGGGGAGGGTTCATAAACATTTAAATTACCGTAAATAATAAGATAAACAGTTTGTTGTTTATCGCAGAATTTCATTTTTTTTTTTTTTTGCGGGTGGTCCCGGAACGCATTAATGGCCGTTAACGAGGGATTACTGTATTATAGTTTAGGGCTAAGATGGATGTCAGGAAATGTCCACTTTCATTCATTCGTCCATTTTCTTTACTGCTTCTTCCGCATTCGTGTCTCACGGGGGTTGCCGGAGCCAATCCCAGCAGACTTACAGGGCATCGCTGCACCACATGAAAGGTGAACAACCACTCACACACACACACACACACTCACACCTACTGACAATTTGGAGCCCACCAATCCACCTGAAGTGAACCCTCGTGTTAGAAGTGGTGTCAGGAAACGACCCCATTCTGTTTAAACTTTACAGACTGTCCCGACTGGTTTGGAATAGAGGTTGTTCTATTTCTTTTTCCCGTCTTCTCACATCGTTGCTTTTACAGACCATAATAATGAGAGCTGCTACTGCGAGTGTAATTGAGGAAGAGGAAGACGGAGCGCTGCTGCTATTCCTGCTTATTTATTCATCCTCCACACAAACACAGGGTTTGAACCACTTAACGCCCAGACTCCAGATGTCCCCCCCCGCACTCTGCCTCTTCCCAACAGTAAAATATTAATCAGCTGTTCTGTTTGTGGGCTTTTTTTTTAAAGCAAACACTCTTCGGCCTCATCATCCATATCCTCCCCCTAGAGCCGGGACGGTATCGACTGCAGCAGGAGAAAGTATTTGGGAAATGCTGGCAGTGGGGGCTGTTTTTCTACTCTGCAGGGGGAGATTAATGGTCTGTTTGCTCTCCCTGTGTGCTATTCATCGCCGTTCTGTCCCGAGAAACACACTACTGTATACATGCAGGATACATAACGGAAGATAAATGTGGCAGGAGGGGGGAACGCTCTCTCTGGGTGGGGGCGACTGTTTAGCTTCTGCCTGCTGGCGAGTGGAGGCGTTTTGTTCTTTAACACGTCAGATTTAAGGTTAATAAAGCTGCTGCTTAAATCTTCCACACCACTAACACCTAATTTAATTACTTTTTTTTGGTCATTTTTGTATATTTTCCTGCCCACAATCCGCTGGGATTGGCTCCAGCAACCCCCGTGACCCACGAAAGTGGAGAAACCTGGACGGAAAATGAATGAATAAATGAATAAATGAGTGTGGGAGGCGGGGATAATTATGCTCAATGATGAATCTAGGGATTTACAAAGAAAGTGATTTGAGATTCTTGTAAAAATCTTTTTTTTTTGATGTCAAAGCAGATTTTAGGGTAAATAAATAAATGTTAATATAACGAGAGATCTTGGTTCTATTCCAGACGTCCTCAGGTGAACTGTTGACTCTTCGCAGATGATGTTATTTGGGAAAAGAGAAAATGGGTAAAGTGTTTTCCGTGTCTAAAGCTGGTGGGTTTGCATACAGTCCCTAGAGGAGAGACCGACTTCAGCCTTTGAAGCCCAAAAAACACGATTAGAAGCCCTCTGTGATCTCAGAAATAATTGGCATCAGTCGCTGAAAGGAGGACATGAATGAAAAGAACTGAAAAAAAAAAAAACAGGTCGTAGTTTAGCTTTTACAGGTTAATTATTTGGCTTATCTGTGTGACTAAACAGCAGATCTATGAAGAAACAGAAAAGCGTCCGATAATTTTGAAAGGTTTTTGGTTTCATGTGATCTAAAATCCATCAGAAGAAAGAAATGTATTCATTGTCAGAAGTTCAAGAAGTTTTAATTCAGGATCTGTTTGAAACAGTTTGAAATCAAACAAAGAAAGAAAACATATGTGATTAAAGTTTAAAAAAAAAAAAATCCGACACACTTAATTCCCATCGACTTATTTGCATCTTAAACGGTCGTCAACTTTCACCAACGGGAGTTGCTTCAGTAGATATTTAAATGCTGGAGCTGAATTACATTCATATTAAAAAAAAAAGAAAGTTGGAAATCAAAATATAACTCTTTTCTAACTCGACTAAATTTGTACTTTTGGCTTCCTGCTTCCAATTTGTTTTTGTTTTTTTTCCTTCCCCCCCCCAAAACAAACCCGACAGGATTTGATCGGATTCGGAGTCGTCATTAACAACCTACTGGATGTTATTTGTTGGAAGAAATTCGTGCAAACACAATTCATAACAGAGGCGAAGCTGTTTGGTCTATTTCAGCCGCATCTATTTTTAATGATGTTGACTTTCCTCCTCCAGAAAAAAACAAGTCAGGGCCTCCTGTGTGAGGATGAGCTGCAGTGCTGGCTTTGACCTGCAGGTGGCGGCAGCAACATATTTAAAATGCAAACGTGTGCACGCAGAGACACAGAGGAAGAGTGAAACCTTCAAGGATTGAAAGTACAAATGAGATTTTCCCCCATTTTCACTTCATCTCCGTCTTCATCAGCTCTTTTTTCAGATGAATTCCTTCTCAACACGTCGTCTTAAGGCGCAGAAAGCAAAACCATCAGCAGATCAGCGCCGGGGTGGAAATAATAAAGCCGTAAAAAAAACAAAACAACCTTATTCAATGAAAGCCACAGTTTTTTTCACACTTGTGCACCATTCCGGTGATCTCCTCTGAGGTTTTTGAAACGCTGAGGGGAGAAGCTGCTGTTCTCACCATACTCCAGCTGTGTTTTTTTCTCACTTCTGCCCACAAATGGAAAGCAGAGAAATGGAAAGCAGAGAAATTGCTGACGTTCCCTTGGGTTTAAAGCCCTGACAAACAAAATTAGGTTTTTCTTTGAACTCCGGCTTCTTCGTTTTTCTTTTTTTCATGACAGATTGGCTAAAAACAGACACTCGAAATCAGAGTCTTGCATTGATTTAACTAGGATGCTGCTGAGTTTGCCCACGAGGCACTTTCCTGTTATATGGGGCAGTTGTTTTTGGGGATAGTCTGATATGATTAGTAGAAAAACCCTAAAAATCAGAATGTTTCCTGCATGACTTTGCTGTGGGAACCAACGTGGTTCCCTTTCGCTGAGGACACATGTTGTTTTCCGGCTTCACATTCATGCAATTGCACACATTCCCAGCTGGAAACTGCCCAGCTCGTCCTCCGGAGCATCTGGCTGCTATTTGCATCTCTCAAACGGGCGACAGCGGCGGCCACCCAAGGTAACCCAGCAGACAATGGGATTACCCGCGGCCGTTAAATCCCTCATAAGAGAGCAAATGAAGACCTTTGAAAAGCCAAAAAGGCCACATTCATCAGGTTGGAGTCTGCTTTTATGAGGCCGTCTTGGAAGTTGCTATCATCTCATAAAGTCCTTGAAAGCACTCAGAAAACAGAGTGAGGGTGTAAGATTTGGCAAACACCTCATCTGTCCTTAAATAGAAGCCTCCCGCTGAGAGATTAAAGCGTCCTCGCCTCGGCATAAAACACAAATTATCACCTAAGCAGACACCCATTTGTTAGATTTACGCTAATGTAAAGCTGGTCCCTGTGGCTGTGGAGGAGAGTCACAAATCTGACCTGGTTTACAGGAAGGAACAAAACAATGGGCACAAATAAATCAAACCGCACGCAAAAAACATGTTTATTGTCCCAAACTGTATGAGATCGGTGGAGTAGACGTCACAGCGGTTCAGTTTCATGTTAATTTGCATTGCTTTTTGGGTTGTTGGTGAAGCTAGCTAACATTTACGCACTTTTTTTTTTTTTTTAACCCTTTTCTTCTTCATTTATGCTGCTTCTGTTTGCAAAGCATTCTGGGACTTTACTTCTACCCCTCTATTTGGAGTCTACATCTGATTATATTTCAGCTGGAGGGTTGTCGTGATGGTCGGATGACCCCTACCTCTCCGTCCCCTACAGCACATGTGTCAAACTCAAGGCCCCGGGAGCCAAATGTGGCCCTCCACGTCATTTAATGTGGCTCGCGAGAGAATAAAAGGTCAGAGTGTAAAAGTGAATAGGTCACAAGTGTGTTTTGACCAAAACCACATTCCCCACAATGCAATAATTAAACCCATTTCAACTCTGATAAAAAGGTTTGGAACAAAGTTAACGTCCTAACTTGTGTTTGACGTTATTTTTCTTTTTTCATTGGATAGTTTGATCCTTGATTGATGGAGTTCAAACAAACATATTTTTTCTGTGCAGCTGTAATGTTTGTAACTTGAATAAGTAATAAATTCCTAGTTATTTAACTTAAGGAGTAGTTATATTTATAAGTTACATTTGGCCCTTTGGGGACAGCCATTATGCTGATGTGGCACTATTGATTGAAACTTCAATTAATAGTGTTTCAGGTGGGGCCCTACAATGTCCTGGCAACACGTACGGGGTGTACCCCACCTCTCGCTGGGGGCAGCTCAGATAGGCTCCAGGCCTGTGAGGTAGATAAGTGGCAAGAAGATGGATGGAAATTATCCTCCTGGACGTTTTAGCGAGTTTGTTTTCTTGAATTGATTAAAGAAGAAGAAAAAAATATCTCACGAAGCGTCGCATCTTTTAAATTTGAAGATAAAGTCACTGTTTCCTGACCTGACGTCTCTCGGTTTGCTGATCTTAGTGCATTAATGGAAGGTTTTCTTCTAGAAACACGATTCACACTCGTGAATGCTATTGGATTTATTGAATTCTGTTTGCTTTCGGGGGGGTGCTGCTCATTTGAGGGCATAAAGTGTGTTTTAATACACAGCTGTACCCCCCACCCCCACCCCCTCTCTATTCTAGCTGGAATAGAGCAGAATTGTGAAAGACATTTATCTGCCACAGACAAGCGTCTCCTCTCTGAATAATTAATGCTCCAGGCTTTATGTGTCGTGCCGGTTTGTCCTTGGGGCGTGTCGATCCGGGGCGTCGCGAGTACAGGTCGCGTCGCCGGTCGCCGAGCATCAGGCCTGTCCATCAGCTTGACATTCAGGCGCTGTCGAGCGGCTGGACCAAACATTATTTCGGTAATAGAAATAAACAATCGTATTAAAAGCTGCAAAATGATGCAGGAAGGAAAGTAATGAGTGTGACTGCGATCTAAATAAATCCTTGTGTGTCGGCGTGTCACACGGCTGTAAATATTAAATCGCTAGAGTATAATTTGAAATATATTATCTTGGTTTCTCGGAAATAATGTCAATATGATCAGTCCGATAGCAAAATGGCAACGGAAGAATATGTAATTTTAAATTTATCATAAATCGATTCATTCCTGATGAGGTCAAGAATCCTCCACCGGCAAACTGATGGAAAATAAAAAAAATTGTCACATTCCTTTAAAGATTCATTTCAAATGCTGAAATTTTTAAGATGAAATAGATTTCATTTGGATGAGAAAATGAACAGACAACAGCAGTCTGTTCTCAAACAAAAAATCCTGGCGGTGGCGGATGATGAGTCTGCTGAGCCTGATAGTACAGTCGTATTTAATAAGCCAGCATGTAAAAATAATAATAACAGCGTCACTTTTCTATTGGATAGATGTGACCAGCTAAAATGTTAATTAATTGAGGAACATTATAAATCCGTCAGATTGTTTTGTCAATCCTGATCGTAGAACTTCCTTTAAATTTATCTTCATTACGTACAATAGAACATCAATTTGAGCAGAGCCCTGTGTTGGGAAAATGAAAACACTTATTCTATTAAATCCTCATAAACAATAATTACAGTAATCTTCTTATGAAGTTCCACAGCTACAGTTCATCAGTCAACGCCGACTCACGCTGTACGTACGGAACTAGTTTAATTGCTCTCGGATCAGCGCTGCCACTGACAAAGAAGTGGGTTTTAAGGTGTCAAGTAAGTCTTCAACGCTCCCCTTGAGGTCAATGTCTGGAGGATGACGAGGAACACACACCAGTGAGCGCCGCTTACATCATGGAGATAATCCTGCCTTATGATGGGAATACAATAAATGCTAATCCTCAGCTCCGTCGCCGCTAGCGACAGCGTTCATGCGCTCATCTCCACTTTTTGATGATTGGAGGGAAAAAATTGGCAGCATCGGTTGCTGGTAAGTGTGGATGTAGGGGGTTTAAGGTGACTTCAGTGGATGTTGAAATATACCCTAGAATGGCAGCAACAGCGGTGCAGACGCCTCCGTCAAGGCCAAGCTCCGCTAAAATCCAGATCTGCTTAAATTGCTTTAGCAGTTTTTGGCAGGTTGTGTGATAAAAATTAGCCTAAATTTGCCGTGTCGAATGTGAAATACTTGGAACAGAGTTGGAGGACACGGATGCCCCAATTTGTGTGGCTGTGAGTCGACCAGAGGCAAACAACTAGAGTGGTTTGCAAACGGAGGCGGCATAAATGAAAAATACAGTCAAATCTCGTGATACGAGTTTAATTCGTTTGTGACTGCACTCGTAAGTCAAACATCATTTAAACATTTAATAGAATAATTTTAATCCGGTCCAACCCTGTAAAAAAAAAGCACCAAACTCCCGAAATTGTGAAAAAAACAACAACATCTGGTCTCACTGATGTTGTATCCATTCGCCATCACGTGGTAAAGAACGAGATCCGGACTCACTGATGTTGTATCCATCCACCAACATGTGGTAAAGAACGAGATCTGGTCTCACTGATCTTGTATCCATCCGCCAACACATGGTAAAGAACGAGATGCAGTCTCACTGATGTTGTATCCATCCGCCAAGTAGCAGTGGTGTCCTGAAGCACGACTCATATCTCGGATCTCCACTTGTATCTCGAAAAAAATATGGACAGAGTGACGACTTGTATCTCAAATAACTTGTATGTCGAGCAGCTTGTATCTCCTACTGTAAAGGAAAAAGTGCATAAATGTCATTGTAACACTCTTTAGGAAAAATCTATATTTACTTGTTTTTACACAATATTCTCATGATGCTTCCAGGGACAGGACTAAACTCTCAACACAGAGGGGGCGGAGCTTTGTAGAGCAGTAGAATTTGCGATCTACTTTGGGATATTTTGGTGTCTTCTTCCTCTATGAAAATAAAAATATTTCCACATTTCCGACCTGTGAGAGCAGGAACACCGAGGGAGATTTCAAACAACCGTGAAACGAATGAAACTGGTGTGAAGAGACTTTCCTCCTCACAATGACATCCTTACAGTTCCTTTTTATTTCATGTAGATGTTTGCTGCAGTCTGTCAGCTCCTGTCATTGTGGAGGATTCCCTTTAAAAGGCAAACTTTCCATTTCTATACGTATAAGTCTGAATTCCCTCAATTCCCCTTTTCATTCTTAGCTGCGACCACGACCCAGTTTTCCCCTTCGGGTGTCAATTAAGGGATCTTAAAGTCGTGAATCTCACCTTAACATGGGTTCCACAGGCTTGTACAAATGTGTCGTTATGGAAACAAGACATCGACTTATTGACAAGGCTTGCATGTGTGGTTAATCCTCCTTGGACGTTCTGACGGCCGACTAACGCAGGAGGGAGAATTATTTGATGAGTTTGAGCGACAAAACGTTTCTCACTAAAGCCCCGGAGTCACACCGGTGTTCTTCATAATTTGAGGTAGCTTCTGCTGACAGCCGAGAGCATTGATTATCATTCCCAGAAGTCGCCTGCAAACTAATCTTTGCTCAGGGGTTGACTGGCGATAATTGACCTGCAGTTGCCCAAAGGTTTTTGTGGTCTTTGAAGCAAAGCAGGAAGCAGGAAGTCGTGATGGCCGGGAGATCAGGAGCGGCTGGACCACCGTCCATCTGGATCTCGGATAGTCTCAGCACTCTTTAGCGGGAAAAGTTACAGCAACAGGTTTTGTCTTTTTTTATTTTCGTCATTTTTATCCTGTTGCTCAAAAACACTTTGGGTGGATTTGGAAAACAGATTCCCATAAACACGTCATCGCATTTCATGAGCGTCCCGACCCGATGATGCCAGAGGAAAATAGCCTCCCTTTGAAAACGGTCCATTAGTCTTTGAGTGTAAACAACTAACATCATATTAATATTTCATCCGTTTACAGCTGCTCTCCTGTTTCAATACACTCCAGCTGCCGACATTGATCGTTGTTTCACCATCAGCCGGATGAAAGTAGCACGATAGCCGTTTGTCAGAGTGGAAAACAACTAATGGAACATAGGAGTTTAAGTCCAGCATGTCTCAATCTGTTTATTTCCTGTGTAATTATTGGTAGTTTACATCTTCTGATACCTTTTGTTCATCAGTTTCTTCTTTATTGAATCACAAGAAGAGAAAATAGTCATTTCTCCAGAGTATGTTTTAAACTGACTGGGACAAAAGCGACTCAATGTGTGACGACCGGCTGTTCCAGGTTCAGCATTTGTTGTTGGCGACTCTGTTAAGTCATCCTTGGTACCGATCCACTCACGACTTTGTGCCACTTGTGCTGTGAAAGGAAGCCAAGATGAAGTCAGGCGTCCCTGTCAAAGGACCGAAGCTTCTGTGGTCTCCAAACCACAAGGAAGACAGAAATACCTCCACAGCGTTATCCTCCACCAAGTTATAACACCCCAAAATAACTAGTGACATTTGACACACGACAGCCTTAAGTAGCTATCAAGACATTTTTAATCTGGTTTATTGGAGACATATGAACTCCTGCATTATGAACAGGATTATGACCAGATGCTCAACCTCCTCCTGTTCTAACAGTGGAGCTCTTAAGGCACCATTTATTTCATTCCTTGAGAGTGTTTTTTAGGGAGCCTAATGCTACAGATGAGATGGACTGAAAGGAGTAACATCACTGGGCGTTGTGTGTGTGTGTCTGTGTGGGGGGATGGGGGGGGGTGGCGGGAAATGTACCCAAATACTGTTAGGGGACAATAACGTATAATTTCTTTTATCTTGTCTCATCTTATCATATCATATCATATCATATCATATCATATCATATCATATCATATCATATCATATCATATACTGTATCATAGTATCATATCTCATGGTATCATATATCATCAATAGTACCATTACTCATTATCATATGTCAGAGTATGTATCTTATCTCACAATATCATGTTTTATTATCATATCTCATTATCATACCTCACAGTATCATATCTCTCTATTGTATTTCATAGTATCATAATTCATAGTATCTTATGTCATATTATCATATCTCATTATCATATCTCATAGTATGTTTCATAGTATCACATCTCATAGTATCATATCTCATAGTATCATATCTCTTATAATCATATCTCATATGATGGAGACACTTGGACGGGCGTGATTGGGAGGAATGGCCTCCCTGATCTAAACCCGAGCGGTGTTATGTTCTTGGACTTCTGTGCTAGTCACAGATTGTTCATACATAACACCATGTTTGAACACAAGGATGCTCATAAGTGTACCTGGTACCAGAGCACCCTGGGTTGGAGGTCAATGATTGATCTTGTGATCATATCATCTGACCTTCGACCGTGTGTTTTGGACACTCGGGTGAAGAGAGGGGCAGAGCTGTCAACTGATCACCACCTGGTGGTGAGTTGGGTCCGTTGGCGGAGGAAACCTTTGGATAGACCTGGTAAGCCCAAACGAGTAGTGCGGGTGAACTGGGAACGTCTAGAGGAGGACTCGGTCCGTGAGGCCTTCAACTCCCAACTCCGAATGAGCTTCTCGTGCATCCCTGTGGAGGCTGGGGGCATTGAACCTGAATGGTCGATGTTCAAAGCTTCCATTGCTGAAGCTGCAGCTGAGAGCTGTGGTCTCAAGGTCTTGGGTGCCTCAAGGGGCGGTAACCCGCGAACACTGTGGTGGACCCAGGTGGTCAGGGAAGCCGTCCAACTGAAGAAGGAAGCCTTCAGGGGCATGTTGTCCCTGGGGACTCCTGAAGCAGTTGCAGGGTACCGACAGGCCAAAAGGACTGCAGCCTCGGCTGTGATGGCGGCAAAATAGAGGGTGTGGGAGGAGTTTGGAGAGGCCATGGAGAAGGACTATCAGACGGCACAAAAGTTGTTCTGGAGGACTGTCCCACACCTCAGGAGGGGGAAACGGGGGACCATCCAAGCTGTATACGGCAAGGATGGGACACTGTTGACCTCGACTGAGGAGGTTGTCGGTCGGTGGCAGGAACACTTTGAGGAACTCCTGAATCCAACTACTCCAACTGATCCGTCCTCTGTTGTAGAGGCAGAGCTGGAGGATGATGGGGGATTCGAGTCAATCTCTAGGGGCGAAGTCGCTGGGGTAGTGAAACAAGTTCATGGTGGCAAAGCCCCGGGTGTTGATGAGATTCGCCCGGCAATGCTGAAGGCTCTGGGTGTTGAGGGGCTGTCATGGATGACATGCCTCTTTAACATTGCGTAGAAGTCTGGGACAGTGCCGAAAGAGTGGCAGACTGGGGTGGTGTTTCCTCTTTTTAAAAAGGGGGACCAGAGGGTGTGTGCCAACTACAGGGGCATCACACTCCTCAGCCTCCCTGGGAAAGTTTACTCCAAGGTGCTGGAAAGGAGGGTCCGGCCGATTGTCAAACCTCGGATTGAGGAGGAACAATGTGGGTTCCGTCCTGGTCGTGGAACAACGGACCAGCTTTTTACTCTCGCAGGGATCCTAGATGGGGCTTGGGAGTATGCCCATCCAGTCTACATGTGTTTTGTGGACTTGGAGAAGGCGTACGATCGGGTCCCCAGGGATATACTGTGGGAGGTACTGCGGAAATATGGGGTGAGGGACCCTCTCCTCAGGGCCATCCAATCCCTGTACACCCGAAATGAGAGCTGCGTTCGGGTTCTCGGCAGTCAGTCGGACTTGTTCGAGCAGCTGTTGGCCTTCGCCAGGGCTGTGCTTTATCACCAATTCTTTTCGTGATTTTCATGGACATGATATCGAGGCATAGTCACGGTGAGGAGGGGTTACAGTTTGGTGGCCTGAGGATTGCATCTCTGCTTGCGTCATCGGCCTGTGATCTGCAGCACTCACTGGTCCGGCTTGCAGCTGAATGTGAAGCGGCGGGGATGAGGATTAGCACCTCCAAATCTGAGGCCATGGTCCTCAGCAGGAAACCGGTGGACTGCCTTCTCCGAGTGGGGGATGAGGTCCTTTCACAAGTGAAGAAGTTTAAGTATCTTGGGGTCCTGTTCATGAGTGAGGGAACAATGGAGCGTGAGATGGGACGAAGAATTGGGGCAGCAGGAGTGGTATTGCAGTCGCTTTACCGCACTGTTGTCACAAAGAGGGAGCTCTCTATCTACCGTTCAATCTACCCTCACCCATGGTCATGAGCGATGGGTCATGACCGAAAGAATGAGATCATGGATACAAGCGGCTGAAATGGGCTTTCTCAGGCGGATAGCTGGTGTCTCCCTTAGAGATAAGGTGTGAAACACTGCTTCTTCGCGTGGAAAGGAGTCAGTTGAGGTGGTTTGGGCATCTGGTGCGGAGGCCTCCGGGGCGCCTCCCTAGGGAGGTGTTTCTGGCACGTCCAGCTGGGAGGAGACCTTGGGGCAGACCCAGGACCAGGTGGAGGGATTATATCTCAACACTGGCCTGGGAACGCCTTGGGATCCCCCAGTCAGAGCTGGTGGATGTGGCCGGGGAAAGGGAAGTTTGGGGCTCCTTGTTGAAGCTGCTGCCCGATTCCGGATGAGCAGTGGAAGGTGGATGGATGGATTGTATCATATCTCACTATTGTATCTCATAGTATCATAATTCACAGTATCTTATCACAGTATCATATCTCATATGTCATATTATCACATCTTTTTCTTCTTCTTTTTCTTCCGGCTTTTCCCTTCAGGGGTCGCCACAGCGAATCACATTATCATAATTACAAATATTACTATTATCAGATATTACTACAGAATCGTGGATTACTTCAGATTTCTGTGTATCTTTAATCCTCTGGGAAGATTTGGACGAAGAGCTTCTTTTACACAACTTACGCAACTTTTTACCGTTTGTTTACTACATTTTCACACACCGTCAAGAGAGTGTGTGTCCAGCACACACACACACACACGAACAAACACACACACACACACACACACACACACACACACACACACGCTTCACCTCTGCTACACAACAAGAGGACAATCCATCCACAGACCTTTTGCTTGTAGGAGTGCGCAGCAGCTGAGTGTTTACTGAAGCAATAGCATTTAAGTGCTTTACTCAAGAACAGCTGCATTGTCCTCTTGAGGGAAACACATTAATGCAACAATGATCTGACTGCCAAGACGCGCCGCCAGCTCCCAGCTACATACTTTAGCTAATGCACTGTGTCTTCCTGCTGCACGCTGATTAAAACACTAATGGTGCTTTTGTTACAGGTCCAAACTTTTATGGGACACCGTCTTCTTTCTCAGCTGTTTTATCGAGGTAACATACAAAGAGTTTTATTTCTGGGACACCGTTTCCCCCATAAATGCCACGTTTGATGAAAATAAGTACCTGAAGTTGACTGTAGCTACAAATGATTTAGACATTGTGAATCAATTTCATTTTCTTTTCCAAAGGATGGAGAATGAGAAACTTTTGAACGTGTTTTTTATTTTTGTGTAACAGATAATTTTTCTTTCAGTTTTCAGGCGAGAATTTAACATTTTAAGAATAGTACAAAAATGGATGAATTAAGAAACAAATCTCAGATCAATAGCGCTAAAAGATCACAGACAAATAGAAAGAGAAACATTTTCTGCAACAGACAAAAACAATAAAATGCACATTTCTGCAGAATAAGGTTTATTTTAAATAAAAATAACTGACTTCAACTAGTAAAAATACAGGTTTGATTTGATTAAGCCAAGCTTAATTAAACTAAATTGGCTATATTCGAACACCTGTTGATTATCCAACGCCAGATATCATTTCTAAACCATCCGTTCATTTGGGGTATTTTTCAATTAAAAACTGCAGATGATCAACCGAGAAAATCAACAGTTTATCAAAGTTGTTGGGGTAAAAAAAAAAAATCTTGTGAAAATAAATCCCCCATTAATTACGTTACAGACGGAACACAGAAATTGTAAATGACAGGTTTTATTTTAGGGCAGCGCTTCCCGGTGTCACACCGCTGCTGTTTTATCTTTCCTGCCAGGTGGTTAATGGAAATTAATTGTATTCACTTTGCAGCCCCGGAGTCGAATAGCCTCTGATTAAACAGCGAAAATGAAATCCGGCGGCGTTCTCGGCCGTGATGACCCCCCCTGCTTCAGGAGGGACGGCATCACGGCTTGGTGGCTCTATCGCCAATATAAAGACTTCCAGTACGAGGTTCATCTCCCCCTCCCCCGCTCATCCAGACAGCCGGTATAATTAGATATTGATAGAAAGGCAGTAATTAATGACGCGTCCGCCAGCAACATTATCTGCTGCGCCATTTTCCTCCGCACATTTTTCTCTGATTGGGCCGGTGTGGTTCCCGGGATGCAGCCAATCTTTTGTCAAGTTCTCTGACCTGAATCTGTTGTAATGGGATGGAGACGAGCGGTGACGGAGGACGAGTCCTTGCACCTCTCCACGCTCCGTGGGTTAAAGATGACCACCTTTAGAGGCTCTGGGCTTTAGGGGGATGGATGACCTCTCGACTTCTACATGCGGTTTTTTCTTTTTTACGTTAAAATTAATTAATACCTCTATTTACATCTCAGTTACTATCTAGAGCAGGGGTGTCAAACTCATTCTCACCGAGGGCCACACCAGTACAACGACTGTCCATAAAGGGCTGGATGTAACTTATAAATGTAACTAAATGTACTATAAGGCGCACCTAAAAGCCTTTAATTTTCTTACCTTCTTATAATCCAATGAAAAAAGTTTTAATATAGACCATTCATTGAAAATTAGTTCTCAGATGCAATTTGTAATCCAATGCGCTTTATAATCCAGTGCACTTTATGTACGAAACAATTTTCTTTAGATAGGCCATTCATTGAAGTTGCACCTTATAGTTCAGTGCGCCTTACAGTACGAAATATACTGTAATCTAAGTTGCAAATGTTAGTTTCCCAGAAAAAATATGCTTACAGTGCGCCCTCGTTCCTTGCGGTTAATGTGTTCCAGGAACCACACTCAAAAAACAAATTCCGCGATATCGCGACAAACTATTTATTATATTATTTACTGTAATTTAAACATTTATGAACCCTCCCCATACTTATATTAAACCACCTTCTATCTGTATTACCTTTTCCCACACTCTGATAGACTGTTTAAAGCACTTTTGTGTCTCAGGTAAGTCAGAGACTCACAGAACGTAGCACACTTCCGGATGCCGTCAACCAATAGAATGTGTGTATGGAATCACGTGACTGCCTACTAAAAATGTGAAGCCGAATTACTGTATGTTTATTTTTAGACGCTGTGATTGTTTATGCTCTCGCGGGCCACATAAAATAATGTTGAGGGCCACATTTGGCCCGCGGGCCTTGAGTTTGATACATGTGGTCTAGAGTTAGTCGGTGTTCCTGTAATATTAATAAAAGCAGCGGGGAAATACATCTCAGCTGTTTTGAAAAATAAAAAATATTTTTTTAGTCTATAATCTAATTGAATTTTTTTTCATTCTTTAAATAAAATGAACTAAAATCTTGGATTTATTTATTTCAAACAATCCTAAACGACTCTGCGCTTCACTGTTTTCTTTTAAAGGCGTGCAAATTAATACAAGAACTAAAACATCTCACATGTGGTGAACATACATGATGTCAGCGTTTATGTGTTTCACGTGTACAGTTTACGACATTTAATGCTCAGATAAATCTCCATAAAAACATGCATGCAGACGTTTTACCACGTTCATGACGTTTATTCCTTTTCTTCATCCTCCTGCTGAACGTCTTTGCTCTCTAATCATTTCCTGCTCTGCAGACTTTTACGAGCGGAAGTGAACGTCCACCCGCTCCCATGTAAACATGACGTCGCAGACGTGTGTTCGTCTTTCGGCCATTTGCAAGTTTTTAAGAGCTGCTTGGAAACGAGATTTCAAACATTCACAGTCAGGATGATGCTGAAGCACAGAGGAAGAGGAGGAATATGGAAACTGTTTCCTGTTTCAGTCCTGGAGGTGAACACTGGCAGTTTGTCCTCTCTGCATGCACGAGTGTGTGTTTACCAGGTGTGTGTGTGTGTGTCCGATTTTGGGTTATGTGTGTGCACTGATGCGTGTAATGAACGCTACCTTCAGCTCGACTCCCCTCCTCCTCCTCTTTGTCCCTGCCACTCTTGCTTCCCTTATATGACCATTCCCACCGGATCTGCCCCCTCTCCCATCCCCCAACACACACACACACACACACACACACACACACACACACACACACACACACACACACACACACACACACACACACTGACACACACACACACCAATGCTGTATGTTTGCTCCTCATCACCAGTTCCATAATAACGATAAATTAGTTTTCAAGGACCCGCCAGGCCATCCCAGGGCAGCGTGGGGCGAAAGAGGATGGGGCAGACGAGGACGGGGCAGACGAGGACGGGCCAGACAAGGAGGGGGCAGACGAGGATGGGGCAGACAAGAACGTGGCAGACGAAGACAGGGTAGACAAGGATGGGGCAGATGAGTATGGAGCAGACGAGAACGGGGCAGAAGAGGACGGGGTAGACGAGGATGGGGCAGATGAGGATGGAGCAGACAAGGATGGGGCAGACGAGAATGAGGCAGATGAGAACGGGGCACACGAGGATGGGGCAGATGAGGACGGGGCAGACGAGGACGGGGCAGATGAGGATGGGGCAGACGAGGACAGGGCAGACGAGAATTGGGCAAACGAGGACAGGGCAGACGAAAACAGGGCAGACGAGAACGGGGAAGACGAGGACGGGGCAGATGAGGACGGGGCAGACGAAGACGGGGCAGACGAGGACGGGGCAGGAGCAGATGTGAGACAGAGTTTCAGTGCAGAAATGTGGGATTAATGGGAAGCAATGAAAACGGAGGCGGTTCATGATCTGGAGGGTTTTGTAGATTTATGCATTTAATCTGTGGAGGAGATAAAAGAAAGCTTCTCTCTCTGTGTGACTCTTTATATGACAATGATCGTATAAAAAATCAACCGGCTCTGACGTCATCTCAGATGTCTGACAGATTTAATCCATAACTGGATCTCTGGACTGACCTGCTACCAAAACCCAGAGGAGAAATGGATTTTTTTCCTCTCTTCCTCTTTCTACAATCAGTTTACATTTTAATTATTATCATATACTAAATTCATTTGCATTAAAAGGAGGTGGAAGCTGATTGGACAGGTTCAGGTACGATCATTGGCAGATATTCCAATTTTTCCTGGCAGGAAGCCCTGGAGGAAAACTGAAATAAAGACCTGCAGAGGATTCTAAAACTATTAAAACACAAGATACTCCGTCTGCGAGTTTCTCCTTATAAAATTAGTTACTATATCAGTATGCTATTTCATTTCTATCATTCATAACTTCCTCCTAAGGGAGACTCTTTAAACACAGAAGCAAATATGATATTTCTGTGCTCAAGTAAAGAAAATATTTCTATTCATGGTGTTTATTTGATGGTGCTGATGACCTGCATAGGCTATTTCTTGCTGTTTTTCTTCCATAAATGTCCTTAGTTTGGTGAAATTCTGACAAAACATCCAGAACTTTCGTGTTAATGAACTTCTAACAACGTATAAACCCAATAAATCAGACTCTGGTGGTCTCTGGTGTAAACACGAACCCACAACACTCAGGCAGGATGTTTTCCTGTTTTCTGAGTGCAGTACAAGTAAACAAGTTGAAGATTAAACCTTTCTGAAAATCAGATGTGTGCTGGATGGGTTTCTGTTACTTCTGCTGGTGATGTTCGGTTGGAAGAAGGCGGCGCTGCTGGATCTGATGAGGGGATAAGGAACAACGCTTTCCCTGTGACATTTAAGACGTTATCCTCTGGATGAACGTCTGAACGTCACGGTCAACATGTAAGTTTTTAGCTATCAGCAGAATGTCCTATCTCGTCTCGTCTTATCTTAGCTTACCTTAGCTTATTTTAGCTTAAACTCTTTCTCATATCTCATCAAAATCATCAGTTGTTTGGAAATTCTCCTAAAAATCTTGTATAAAACTTTGACTTATCAGAAAATAAAGTAATATCTACATACACAAATTCCAGGGGATCACAAACATGACATTTTTCCTTTCTGAGAATATTCCAATGTCTATTATTTGTTTGAATTTGAATTGATTAATTATTTGTGGAAAACCATGGCTCTGCAACGAATTGGCGACTCATCCAGGGTGTACCCTGCTTTTCCATGCCTTGAAGACATTACTGGTCATTGTAATGTTTTCACTTCTCTTTAACGGTTGCAGATATATAGGAAAACAACTGGTTTATCAGGTGGAGGATACCATTCTCATGCTCTTGTTATCTCTTTGCACAAAGATTTTGTTCCACATTGTGTGTCTAAAAGTGTTTTAATATGGAATCTATTTGCAGCAGGATGCAGACAACTCTTGGGTAAAGCGGCGCAGATGTCTGGCTACGGAGCGACTAACCCAACTCTCATGTGTGAGAACATGTGAACCTCGCCAGACAGATGAGGCAGAAGTTCAGCAAACGACCCATTAGCCTTTGGGGGCGGGGGTCCAGAGTTTGTCCGGCAGTTTTCTCCTGAATAATCGACTGGACGCATTCTGCGCTGCTTTTAGAACAACGTGTTACTAAAATGTCAACACATTTCCACCAAATTAGCCCATTATGCTGTGCAGGAGCTGCTTCGGAGACGTATAGCGCCGCAGGAAGTGAACCGTGCTCTTCCTGCCAAAGGAATTACAGAGGAGCGTGACATCAGTAGAAATCTGAAGCTCACCTACCTCTGTTATCCTACACGGAAGGTTTACTTGAAAGCCAGGAACGCAAAATAAGTGCCATAGCTAAATTAGAACGCTTAGCACCGATGCCTGAGGTCACTCGGGGTAGACGTTCCAGGAAAGCGTTAAATGGAGAGGTACGATGTGCGCCTGGAGCATGACAACCTCGCAGTGACCGGCGTTAACTCTTTCAGGGTAACGGCATCGTCAGGATTCCACGCAGGACGTTCTCCGGGGTCGGAACCGAGGTGATGGAAAGCCACTAGCGTCGTGTGTGGGTTGGGATTGTCCTTTTGCTCCCCGTTTTCTGTGTGCTTGTTGTGGTATGCAGATTACACTCTGCCCTCGTTCAACTCAACTCTGATTTTCCTTATATACAGTATTTTCTGCACTATAAAGCGCACTGGACCATAAGGCACACTTTCAATGAATGGCCCATTCCAAAACTTCTTTCATATATAAGGCGCACTGGATTATAAAGCGCATCTGATTACAAGGTGTATCTGATTATTAGGTACACCTTCAATTAATGACCTATTTTGGCTCAGGCACTCCTAGACTGGGTGTAACATTTGACATGGAGCCAAACCGCCAAGAAAACTCCGACTGAGGGTTAGGTGGAATTGAGAGAATCTGAGGTTTAAAGTATTTTCTGCACTGTAAGGCGCACCTAAAAGCCTTTAATTGTCTCAAAAACTGACAGTGCGTCTAATAATCCAGTGAGCCTTATACAGTATATGAAAACAGTTTTGAAATAGTCCATTCATTAAAGGTGCGCCTTATGGTCCAATGTGTCTGTAGCGCCCCATAACACCATGGGGTGTATTGAGTTTGAGTAATAATGAACTGACTGACCCAGACAACAGCTGTTAAATTTAAAGGAATCTCTTTACTGAAATGATATTTGGATTTTTGTTTTAAATGTAAAAGAAAAACTCCCTTATGGAACAAAATTAAATAAAATATTAAATGAAATGCGCAGATACAATGAAATGCCCAGAATATAACACAAGGCTTTACAACCTTAAAGATTGACTTCTCAAATTATATAATCCACTCAAATATTTCCCCAAATACTTAACACTGGTCCCCTGTCTCTCTCCCTCACTATTTGTTACCCTTAACACCAAACAGACCATAAAATATGGACTTCTCCAAAATTGAGGTTTACTCAAATGATACTATTAAACTTTTGATAAATCATATTTATGAATATATCGGTTGAACTTAACCCATAAAAGATATACTGGCTTTGAAATGGACTGGGAAAAGATAAATTTACACCTTTAACACACCTTGTGGGCCCACATGCGCACACACAATACACACACACCCCACCCACGATGCAGGCCTGTGCGTCGCTCCGTGCGGCGATGACGCGCTCCTCAGCAGAATCCGACAACCACCGAACAACTCACTGCTTCCAGCAGACGCTGTAGAATCCAACACACAGCACCTGCGCCAAACGTGTCCAACGTCCAATGTGAAGGGAAACAGTCTCTCCGCGACAACCTCCTCCAAACTGACGTCTCGTAGATGCGAAGGTCGCCCGGCCGGTCCACCTCTCGCTCCGCTGATCCCCGCTGACACACCGGGACCCGGGGTTTACTCCTCTTGCTGTGAACGTTGCACAACACAATGAGCTACTCGCCCAACGCAAAATTAATTGTTGTCTCGACGTTACTTTTGCAGGAACCACATAAACCACGCTGCCCCGAGTAGTAATCCGTTCACTCTCCTCTTTTCCCACAATTCCCCCTTTTTCTTTCCCGCCATCTCCTATGCCCCCCCAGCCAATGCCCGCAGGTGGCACAAAACGGAACACCTTCCCAACCAATCCCCAGCATCCACTCATACCACATTCAACCACCATCCATAATCTCGGTTTAAACCAGTCTTTTCAATATTAGAATTAATACCTTAGGACTGTTTACTCATCACACTTTGAATTATCCAGTATTAACCCTCAGTTAACACTCATAGTCCCAACTTGAATTACTTTTATTCTCCTAGTAACTCTTGTTAATGTTTTGAGTTTATTTCTCTTAAATACTATATTAAGAAATTAAGGGCTCCTTTAGTTCAAACCTCTAGTTTTCTCAACTGGGCTACATGTCTTATAGTCCAGTGCGCCTTATAGTCCAGTGCGCCTTATAGTCCAGTGCGCCTTATAGTCCAGTGCATCTTACAGTGCGGAAAATACTGTACTTTGAGACAATACAAAATGAGTCCATGGTTGACTTTTGTTGCACAGATGCTCATAATCACCACATTTATAAGTCTCCTGTAAGGTTTTTTGTTTGGTGTCGGTGCTGAATTATTGCACGGACGTTTTAGCCTGCAGCTCGACTTGACATTCGCGGCCTCCACTTGATTTGAACCGCCGCTGCAGAGGCCAAAAGGGCTCCTCCGTTCATCAGCAGGTGCATGCCGTCCTGCAAAGTGCTGCATAAGGAGGAAAATCTGCAACCGAGGCAAATCAAGAGCGTAGGTGGTGGAGGTGGGCTAGTTGCTCGAGCTGAAAACATGTTACGTGATCTCCAATCAGTAGAGCTGTCAGGAATCTGATGATCAAAACAGATCGGATGCTGAGTGCTTTCCAGCCAGCAGCGCCGGAAACATCCGTCTGCAGATGGGGAGGGAGGGATCGGCGTTTTCCTCTAGGGAGGGTTCGTCTGCCACCATTTGTTTTCACCTGTGTCATTCACATTTCTTTTTCATATTCACGCTCCGCGCTTTGAGATACGCTCCAAAACTGATTTGATGTGGATGTTTCTTATGAGGGGGAAAAAAAACCCAAAAAACATCTTGTTTTGATGTTTTATGCTGATCGGGAAATCTGCTGGTGTACTTTCCCTGGAACGACATCAAAAGTCGTGCTTTTTTCTGAAAAATTCTAAAAGCTATTAGTGAACGAAAGGCTTGCATGCTTTATTATTATTTTCTTTTATGTAATACTGACTTGGAATGATAAATGCGGGTTTAACTAAAGAACAATTACAAAAAATAACAAAAAAACAAAAGCATCTGCTGCAGCCGGCTTCTAGAAGTTGGACTTCCATTTATTATTCCCTTACATGATGTTACGTGGCTCCGAACATGAAATCCTCTGTTTAGAAACATAAATTATAGGTGAAGGGTTGATCACAGATATAAATGAGCTCAACATGAACATTTCCATCTGGCGCTGAAACAAAAATATGAGACTAAACAAGTTCTGAACAGTTCCTGAAATAAATGCTTCCGATCAATCTTAATTTTCTTCCGTTCGTTGATGCATCAGTTGTTCGCCTCAGGTGGTCTCATCCATCCATTAGCAGAGTCCGTGAAGAGCCCGAGCACTGGAATAATTATTACATATCATCTGCTGCGGTAAACAGTTGTCTTGTTTTATCCACTTAATTCTTACGATTGATTTATAGCTACTCAAATAATCGCTAATATGCTGGTTTGGTGGGGCATGGATTGGGCAAGAATCCATTAAATCTTGGTGCAGGTCTGAGTAGAATGACAGTCCCATCATTTTTTCTTCCTGTTCTTGCACATTGCAGGAGATTACAGGTAACCCTTGACTTACATTATATACTGTATGTATGCAGGTATACCTGATCTTACAATTTATGTGTATATACAGGTAAACCTGGATTTACATCTCTTGCATTAATCGGTTGCAAGAGATGCTCGTAACTCAAATTAAGTCTTTTCCAGGCTAAATTGTATATAACCATTCCCAGTTCTGCATTGAACTTTATTTATTAATGCATTTTCAATAATATTTGGTTGATACAAATCTATTTTATGTTTACAAACAAATTTTATTATTTTTTTTAGTACAGAAACAATATTGCTGTCTCGTCTTCAGCTGCTTCCTCATTGGGGGTGTCAGGGGGTTTGTTACGAGCTAATAATATAATATTATGTTTTGTAAAGTAACATGATATTATGTGATTTTAACTGTTTACTGGTGATTTTATGATTGCATTTTCCGTCATTTGACAGACATCAAGTGGAGGAAAATGATGTAAACTAGATTTATATTTTTCCATGTATTTTATTTTAAAAAACCAACGTTTAATTGAGAACGACATACCTCAAAACAACATAATCCGAAGTTTACTTGTATTTTGTGTTTGGCAACATTCCTGTGTGTATTTGATGGAAGCTGGTGCTCTATTTATGTGTTCTTATTGATCCATACACTTTTCCGTTTCCTGGGATTACTCACAGTGGAGACAGGAGAAAACCCAGCGGGGCGGGCCGTGATGCAACGCCTCTCTGAGCCAATTCAAACCTTGGATTAACCCAGAGGTGCCATAATTACCCGTCTCAAATGAACAAAAGGACTCGGAAAGTGGAGTTGATCTTCTCGAGAGCGACAACAGACCAACAACACAGGCAAAACAAAACCGTCTGCTCGGGTTGGTTGTGCCGCTTTCCACAGCTTTTCCACTTCTCCCTGATTGTTGCCATTATTGTCAATTAGCTCAGTGCATGGGTCATGGAACATGACTAATGATGGCACATTATGTAAGCCTTATAAAGAACAGATCATTGTCGTGGATTAGTCACAAGGATTTAGATGGAATCACCGGGACTCTGCCTCAGTCTCTCCGTCTCGGGGCATTGCCAGTATCGGAGAGTGGAATCTGCTGAAACTAATGGATCCTCGCTCGGGCTTCTGGGAAGTCCTGGAGTGTTTGATTGTTTTCGTCCCCATAAATGCCCGTTCAAAATTAAATCTCTGCACTATGAGTCATGTCAGCCATTTGGGTGAGTTGCTGTTCCCTGATTGCTGTTCCCACCCTCCGTTGTGCAAAAGATCTATTTTTTTACGGCTGAAATTTAATTAAATCTGTTTACATTTTACATTCATCTGTGATTTAAAAAGTTTCCATGACAAACTTGGAAAATATGCACGTCGATAAAGAAATCTTTGTAAGGATAATAAATTCTGCTTGATTGTTTGTGCTCACGCATCCTTTCCTGCTACATAGCAATTTGTTTATTGGTCGTTCATTCTGAAGCAAGACTGTATCGTCTGTTACAAAAACGTTGACATTCCTTCAGAATGGCGCAGAAAGTTGAGTGAGTGCTTTCTTGTTCCATCATGTTGAAGGATGGCTCTCATTTTTGGGTGATAATGTACCTTCAAAAGTTTATAAATCACTGGGTTTTCACCTTTGACCCGAGTCAAGGTCTTCGTCAGGTTCCAGGCTGTTGACCTGAGCTGATGCACTCATAAAAATGATTTTCTTGTCCACTTTGACAACAGAAGTAATCCTACCAGAGTGAAGAGAATTACCAGTTGTGTGACAACATTTTTATGGTCATCAATTAAAGTTTAAGAAGAAGAGGAAAGAGAGATTTGTATCTTGGAATTCTGATGTAATTTTAATATCTTCCC
This sequence comes from Antennarius maculatus, assembly GCA_013358685.1. Lineage (NCBI taxonomy): Eukaryota > Metazoa > Chordata > Actinopteri > Lophiiformes > Antennariidae > Antennarius > Antennarius maculatus. Next base: position 19,990,574 of record CM023615.1, read on the forward strand.
TATCCAGTATCTCGACTCAAGGACAAGCTGCCGCCTCTCAAACGCCAGAGGATAAATACTTGTTAGCCTTCTGACATGTACGGTCATCCTCAGAGTCTTGTTGGGGTTGGGTGAAGAAGGAGCCATGTGATCCATATTCTTTGCTTCTCTTCGAAAGTTTGCAGAGACTCGTGTCCATCCAGAGAAAACTGGACGGTTGTCTGATCTTGGGAAGAAACCCCTGCCGCTGCCAATCATGTGGACTCAGTTGAGAGGCAGGGCAAGGATGGATCACCAGGTCATTGTGTTGTCATTGGGATCGACTTGGGGCTGAACTGGACCTCGTTAGCTGTATTGGCTAATGAGTCATTAACAGTTGCATAAACGTTAAACGTTCAGTCAGTAGGACAGTCTTGCGATTGCCCAACTGATGGCTGTGAGTCCAATGCTCACTATCATGTATTCAGAACACTCTAGACCCCTTGGGTCCTTTACATACATGTGTTCATGTCTCCTGGACGTCATTGTTGCCGTAAATTGCGTTTTCATTTGGGTTACCCCTCCAACACCACGAACAAAAACAGTCCATTGAAATCCTGTCGCCCCCATTGATTTTGCCATGACTTCAACCTTCAGATAAAGATCGCCAGTCAAGATAAGCAAAGATAAAGGCAGAGAATGACATTATTCAACAGCGTGAATAATTTAGGAAGCTGTAGTACATTTCTTTAAAAGAGAAGGAATACTGTATTGGCTGCTGTCGTTATCCATGGTGGAGTGAGACTCCACCCCCAGGTAAAGGCAGCAGCTTGTTGCAGCGTCATGCTGCGTGAAAGGAGAGGTAGGAACGTCCATCATCCATGCAGAAAGGACAAGGGAACCTTTACATCAGCAGGATCCATTGTTCAATGAAGGTCAGCAGTAAGGGGGAAATGAAATAGGGCGACACCAGGCAGAGTGATAATAGCGCATCACAGTCGAGGTTTCTGTGTTTCATCCTGGTCTGTCAACAAGTGTCTTGGTTCCGCTTAGGACAAGGTGAGCAAACATGGTGCCGGATAGACTCCAGAAACAAACCAGGTAATGGAAGTAGAACGGGTTCAGCTGCAGCAGGGAAACTTGATGTTGGAGTTAACGATGGATGAAGTAAGCCATCCATCACACTACTTCACCCTGTAGTTGCTATGTCTGGTCTTCTCTGTGGAAACTTGAGTGTCGATTTTTACTTGATGTGGATCAACAGGTTGAAAGACAGTCCAGACATCAGCAACCCAGTCCTCAAATACTGACTCCTGTGCAGGTAGAATATAAACTACCTCCCTTCATCAGTAAAGGATGGTTTCAACACAATGAACGAAGTGAGACGGTCCAAGAAGGGATGGGTCACCCAAATGTCTTCTCCTGAACTTCAGCAAGTCAACCAACTCAAGCTTAACCGACGAAACTTCCCACATTCACCACAGGTTCATGTTCACCTCGTGTTATAGGGGCTTTGCTAAGGGAGATGCTAAAGTGAACATCATGCTAATGGATGACAAGCCAATAGCAGGATGACTCAGGGGTATAGAATGACTCTTGAAGAGAGCGACCTGCTTTTGGACAGAATAGAGGACTCAGTTTGTCTTTCTTGGATCTTTTGTAGACTATCAGGAATGCTAATGGGATTTTTCTCGATGCTACCACTAAACATTTGATTTTAAATGTTGGCCGCGCTGAGACTGATTAGCTGCTGATAAGCATTTCAGTCCTGTAGTGCATTCAAAGCTGTGGGAACTTCCAGCTTCTCGACATTGATCGTTTTTATTCGAGGGACGGTCTGAATTCGTGCCCCTGATAAATTTGTGCAAGACGTTGGTCGCGTTTCTTCTTCGTCATGATGCGCTTGTGGTTGGAATAAAGTTAGTTCTGTCTCTTCTTCTTCCACTCTCCTGACATCCAAGCGTGACACAGCTTGTTCCACTTTCTGCTGAAGCCATGCTTTGTGCAGAACGGCTTATTTGCTTGGAAACATCCCCGATTTGAGTTTGTTCTTGGCCTAACTTTCCAAAAGTTTGCTTCAAATTTGCATAACATTTAGAGGAAAAGAGTTTGCTGCAGTTTGTAGTCTGAAGTGATATCGGACAAAAAAACAACAGGACAAACCAAAACTAATGATTGCATCAATGCATTGGTATTTCTGCGGGTAGAATTTAATAGAAACCCGGCCTGTGAGCCAGTCAGGATTGGAGGGTGGAGGGATATTCTCTTGGGTGGAGGAGTGACGTGACTGTCCTTTCATCTGGGTTCACGCTCCACAACCGCCCTGCAGCAGATGCAGACGTTTGTGTTGCAGCGTAGAAAGTAAGAAGACTTACCTTCCTTCATCATGAGTTAAAGCAGACATTGAGGTTTTTTTTTTTTGTCCAATTTGATCCAGGTTGTCTTTGCAAGAAGAAATCTCCAGAGGCATCGGAATGTTGTTGGAACTTTTCACAGTGTTGCTACAAAACAATGGCATTCTCATAATGTGGTTCTGTCTCTTCTCGATTTTCATAAAGTAAAAGACCAAACATGTACTCAAAGTGGAAACCCTGCCAATCACTGGTTGGTCATAGAGAACCCAAGGTGTGTCTACGCATGAGTCTAGCTGAGCGCTAACCCGATAAGCATGAAATCCAACAGATAGAATTCAAGAATGAGACCTCATCTTAGTCTATCCTTTCCTACACGCCCATCTCGGGGGTCTGCGGTAAGTATTTCAGCTGGTAACAGATCTGGATCTGGGGGACCTGAAAGGGAACAGGACTTTGGTGTCTGGTCTCGCTTCAGTGGGTTTGTGTGCGATCTCCAGAGCTGTGTCGTAATCCGTTAATGTAATCCCTGATGGGACTGTAAATCTCTCCTGAAACACCGACACCATGCTTTCCCACTGGTTTTAACTGCTCCTGGCGAGTCAGTCCAACCTCAAGGTAACGCCCGAACACAGCTTTGGTTGCCGATAGTTATATTCATGAGACGCAGAAACTTGAATCTAACTTCAAACTGAACCCAGTCACACCTTTCTGAAACGGGGGGGATTAACGCCTTCAGATCTGACCAGAAGAGTCTATGTCTTCATCATAGACGACTTGATGACCTCTTGCTTCAGTGTTGGTGTTATTTTCCTGCCTGCGATGCTTTTTCCCCCCTCGTGTGAAACAAACTGAGGCTTGGAGCCTGAACCAAACACCTCCTGCTGTGCAGAAGTAAAGTTCTGGCTCGCCTCCCGGGCTAACACGCTAACATTCCCTTTCTCATTTATGCTCTCTGAGCTCTACTTCTCTTATGATTCTTACCTCCGTCCTGATTAAAACTCTTTTTGCTTCATAAGTGAACAACAACAGGCAAATCATTCCTGAATATATCTCCTTGTTTTTTAGCAACAAGCGACTACTTGATCCCAAATAATAATTAGTTTCATATTTTTGGATGAAGAGAATTTTAAGGCCCTCCTGCTACCAATTATTTGAATAAGAAATGACATCATTTGATATCCAAGGTGAAGAAATAGAAGAACAACCCTATGGCCTCTACTTTCTGAAATGAAATATAGTTCCTCTCTGCGCTTGCGAAGGCCAAAAAACAATTACTGAGTGACACGTCGGGTGATGATGGGTAGAATTATGCAGAAAGAAGCGTGTTATTAATTACAAAGAGGCAACAGGGGCGGCTGGAAAGCTGTGGGTTGGAAGAAGAAATGAGGGATGACAAAAGAAGTCTGCTGGGGTGTAAGTGGTGGGATGATACGACCCCGGCGAGGAGAATAAATCTGACGTACGCTGGACAAGACAGACAAATGGACTGAGCTGCCAGTTTGGACGTGTATTGATTTTATTTTCTTTGGGGTCCTTTTTTTGCGATGGTTTCACTTGCAATAAGATAAAAAAAAGACAATAACTGAATGGAGGCGTATCGGTTCATATCAGGTTAGCGCTTCTCCTGCCGTCGCCGTCGAGCCTCGAACCCAGCTGTTTCCCTCGGAATTTTAATGGAGTCGCTGACAAAGGAGAACCGGGGCAGCCGATTTTTCAGCTTGAGTCTGTTATTATTCGCCCCGGTTCAGTAGCGTGTCACCATTGTGCTGTCAGCGGAGCTGTCACTTTGGCAAGCGCTGGGCTTTAGTGAATGGGCCGCTGCTTAGACACACAAAATACGGCGTGTTCCATCCTGGTCATGTGATCTCCACCGGCTTTGGGAGTCTTCCCGGCTCCGGATGCAGAATAATTCCATTGAAACACTTAATGCGACCAAGTGAGATTTAATTTATGGGGCTCCACAGACAGTCATAGAAGAAATGTAACTTTATTAACAAACCCAGAAAAGAAAACTTTCTCTTGCTGCCACCGATAATAAGAGGGATGAGGTCGGTTTTAAAGCTGATGTATGAATCCGACGGTAAAATAATGTCAAAGGAAATGAAAGGAGAGCCAGTTGAGTAACGTTTAAATTCAATTTAACCACATAATTTGGAATAAAGGCAAGTGTTTTCAGCACTGCTGCACATAGATCATTGCAAACCAAATGAAAGCTATGCTACGGCACTCTATTGCATCTTTTTCCAATGTGATGACGTGAATCCAACCACACGGCAATGCAGATGCCAGAAACACTCGATTCCACTATTTTCAGCAAAAATTAAATGAATTTTAACAAATATAGAAAAAGAAAAAGCCGCATAAAAGTCTCATTTAGAAGAAAAACATAAAGCTCCTCCCCCAAAAAGTGACTGGCTCCTCCCATGATTTGTTGTCTTTAATGAAGCTTATTGAGGTCTGTAATGAGTTTTCATGTCAACTTATGCAGCATTTACATCCACATCTCAAATTTTTAGAATAAATAATTGCATATAAAGTCTTCAGGAATAAAAAAAAAGTCATGTGGAGTGATGGGAAATCTCTCATCAAGCCGCTCTAAAGCCAAAATATACAACGTGACTCCAGCTTCAACATCCCCTCCTCACACCACTTCAGCATACATTAAAGGAGGTTCTAATATCATTGAATTAATGGGATCAAACGGTTTGTTTGTCTTGTGGAGTGGCTTAAGGAGTCACACTCTACAGTTTCAGAGGAATGCTGAACCGGAGCCACACCGCTTTCACAAGCTTGACAGGAAATTGCGTTCATCCATCACTTCTTATTCTGCTCGGATGTCTTGATGTTTTACAGAAGTAAACGACACTAATAGCGGCTCCAACGCCGTTAGGTCGACGTCCTCTGCGCAGACATCCTTGCTAAATGCATGTGGACGTCATGTGAAGGATCAACAAACGACGGCTTTACCCAAATATTTAATTCCCCTATGAGATTGACTGGATTTGATGATTGCCCAAATTTGACCTGCAGTTTTCTTGTGTCGTTATATGTTTATTAGCTTACAGCTAATTTTAGGTGAAGAAAACAGTAAGAAAAACATTCAAGCTGCTGAAATAATGAATTCCAGCTCTGGTTTATTGCGTAATTGGCTCCCAGTGAGTAAAGACGGGTGCTAGAGGCAGTCTGTTGTTAAAGATTTATATTTACCATTCATGGTTAGTTATATGAGCTTAAACAAACTAGTAATCATGAGTGAAGTACTTTAAATTAGAGTGGAAGTGTAGCCATTATGTTTTCACTGTTGTTTTTATTGGATTGTACCTTTATTTTGTTACTTCACTCTCTTGTTGTGATGAAAAAGTCATTTTCATTTTCATTTTCAGAGTAGTAAAATTCTACACTTTGCGTCAGAGGAGGAAGCTGTTCCAGGAGAAAAAGGTTGTTTTTTTGTACATTATTCAATCTGAATAAGTGGAATCAAATAAAAAAGTTCATAGAAAATCAGAACAGATTTGTGTTAAGTTCCACAAAAGGCAACACTCAACTTGTGCTGATGTGAACAGACCACGTAATTATTGGTGAATACAAGAAAACTGACAGGAAAATTGCTTAATTTCAAATACCAAAAAAAACAAACTGGAGAAACCAATTATGAGATGCACGCTTGCAAGGCCCCCACAAAGCATATGTGAAACGTCTTTGAATTCTTTCCAGTTTCTTTGAGGGAGACAAAATGACATGAAAATCACCCAGTTATTCAAAAAAAAGTCAAAGTTCAAATATGTCTAAAAATGAAAAAGTAAGAACGTTGTAGAAACCAATTATGAGATGCACACCTTCACGATGACAGAATTCTATCCAGCTGTTTTTGTGGATTTTATGATGTTTTACTTCAGGACAAGATTAACCTTGTGGGGCATAGAAATATGTACAGTACATAGCTGTCAGAGATCGACTGCATGTTGAAGCAGCGTTAGCTAATTCTCCTAAAAATGTTTGTGTTTGGGCATCACAGAAGACGCCCAAACATTGTAGACAGTTGGCGACGTCATTACAGGATGATGCAGATGAAGTTTTTGACGCCTCACTTGAAAGATTGTTTGCTCTAAAGCCCAATTTTTTAAATTACAGATTTCCATTTAATAATAAAATTAGCATAGATAGCATAGACTACTCATTGTGTAGATGTCATATCTTCACATTTATAGCTAATATCGAAGTCATAAAAGCACGATATAAAAATCGATATGGTAATTAGATCAAACATGATCAACCATCCTTGACACGTTATTAGCGTTCAAACTCTTCATTTGTTTTTATTTACACACTGCTGCCTCTTGCTGTCAGACTCCAGAACTGCATCTGGACCTTTGTACCAGCGAACTTGGGTATTGACCAATGAAACTTGCTGTGACGAACACTTACTGGCAGGATAGTGATGCTTTTCGCACCATTGGAAGCCACTTTCTGTTCTTTCTTGTTCAGAGATCAATAGGAAAACCAAACGTGGAACCAATCACCCAGGAGATGTAGAAATGGGAAATCTCCACTCGACCTTTCCTCCCCTGTTGGGAAAAGATTTATTTTGCGTGGCATTTAAAGACATTTCAATCTGCGATGCTACAAATCTTGTTCTTGTTGTTACAGCATTGTTTCACCTGTGGTTTTTTTGCTACCGGTTTCATTGAGGAAACCAGAAACAGCAGTGATTTAACAACACCAACAAAGGCTGCGACGGATGACGATAAAGGTTTCTTGAAGCAGATTTAGAGACTGATTAAAATCTGTTTATAAGCTGTAACAACTGGAGCAATTTAAATGTAATTATTTATAATTTGGGGGAAAAGGACACAGATGTGACCGCTGCTGGATGAAGTGTGAGCGCTGATGTGGACGGACATTCACCCCCATCGCGGCAGAATTATAGCAGGGAGTTGAAAAAGTTCAAATCAGCCTGAAAATACCTAAAAAAAATCCTTCCGACGTGGACTCATCGGGCCCCTGGAGACTTTCCCACTTTGACTCATCGTGTCTGATGAGTTCAGAGAAGTTCGATTAGAATGTCTGTTTACTGACAGGGGTTTTCCAGAGTATTCCTGAACCCAAGTAATGATGGGCTTCATGGAGTCAGATCAGTTTTTTAATCCTCGAGGGGGGACAGAACGTCGGACCTAAACCCTGACACGCAGAGATCGTCTGGATCAATGATCGTTTTAATGGATGACGATCTTCGTGAACTTTTCGGGAAACTCTCTCTGCTTGTTCATGAAAGATGCCTCGTTAAAAATGAGTCGTGACACTATCCTCTTGGGATGGTCCAATCAGGAGTCTCTGCTGATTCCATATCTGCCCCACGAGTCGATACAGTTGATGAGGTGCAACTTTATGTACTGTTTTCTGTTTTATTGCTCTTGTTTGGGGAATGTTCTTGCTCATTTTGAAGCCTCACAGACTACATGTGTTTCCAGGCAAAGGGACAGCCGGACTTTGTGTTTGGTTCTTCAGTCTGATTAGATTGATATTTACGAGGCGGTCCTGTGGGATATTACCCCCCGACAGGGAAGGAATGAGGAAAATGCTTTGGACTGCAGACCCGTACGATAATGTCTCCCTCCAGACAGCTGATTAGCAGCGGCAGACGTCTTGCTCGGCGCTGTTCTAGTCTTGTAGATAACATAAGTAATGAATTTAGGACGGACTCGGCAGCAGATCTTGTCCCGATGAGCATATCGCCTTTTCTATTTGGATGGATTACGTCACGACTCTGGAACACGAAGACTTTGTCTCTCCGAAGTCATCTAAACAAGCTAGTCTCTTCGATGACCTGCGTGGAATGTAATGTAACTTCGTCTAACTATAACCATAAAAACACTGACTCTATCTGGCCTATCTGCCACTCTTTCTCCGTCTCTCTTTTCTGTCCTTATCTTTCTTTTATTTCTTTCTTTTATTTCTATTTCTGGTCAAGGCGGATGGCCGCCCAAAAGAGTCTGGATCCTGCCCGGAGTTTCTTCCTCAATGAGGGAGTTTTTCCCTGCCACCATCGCTTATGCTATGGAGGGTTCAGTTGGGTTTTTCTGTCTGTTAAAGCGCTTTGAAATGTCTGTTGTCATGATTAAGCACTATATAAATAAAGCTTGACTGATTGATTGATTGATAATGAGGAGAAACGGGCCTCCAGGATCCCAGAAAAGAAATGTCCACACGGAAGTGGCAGATAACACTTTCTTCCTTTTACATCCATTCCTCGGTAAAGGTCACCAGAACACAATTCAATCAAGCAAATATAAAAACATAAACCACTTAATTCATTTTTTTACAAGTTGTACCTTTCCTTCGTCTTCAAGAGAACCAATCTGTTCTCACATATTTTTTTCTCCGACCTCTTTTTTTTTCTGTACGTCTGAAACCCTGAACCAAAGGCGAGCAGCTCTTGCTCAATCCGCTGACACAAAAATTGCAGCACTTTGTCAGCGCAAAAGAAAAGCTGGAGGTTAGAACTCGCTCTCGAGCCACGCTAGAGGTTGTACGGCCAGATGTTTCAAGACTCTATTCGGGGGGGGGACATGTTATGTACCATAAATTTCAATTGCAAAAATCCCTCAGCGAGCCTTTTCTTTTTTTTTTTTTCTCGCCGTCTTTTCTCACGAACACGTACTCTGAGAGAATTATCCGACCTCTGCCAAACTTGACTCCGGGAATTTGGCCTCACAGGGCTCCGATGAGGGAATAGTAATTCCAGAGGCCTTTCAGTGGTTCACGCTGTCCGCTTTTTTTTTTTTTTGGCCTTGTCGTTTTGATAGATAGATAGATAGATGTGCTCCGAAATGGGTTACACGGGTCAACCACAGCTGAAGAACCTTAGCCTCGTTTTGGAACCTCTAAAGGCTCCGCGGTTCTGACGATAAACCATCAAATTTTTGCAGATATCCAACATCAGCCTTTCGTTGTATCATCAGATATTAAGAATAATGAATTAATTCATTTAGCATCTAATTTTAAAGCGCTAAATATACAAGGCAGGGCGAGTTCTCACCCGGTTTGTGCAAATTTGTGCTTTAAAAGTCTTTCTTCATTAAACATCGCCCAAGGTTTGCACCGAGGGAATGGATGCTGCAGAGATAGACTTATCATTTAGCTCACCAGGACTCCATGAACGCAGGTCGAGCTAAAAATATTCATGAGCAGTTTTATGTTAAATGCAATTCGGTGCACGTAGGAAGTGAGGTTAGAGATCAGGTTTTGCGATTTCAGAGTCACCAGTTCCCGGACTGACTGGGAAAATGCGGTTAGGGAGAAATAAATTAATAACGCTTCCCGCTCACTCAACAAGCGGCGTCCTTGTAAGAGCTCAGAAATGCGCGGCGAGGCTGTTCTGGGAACACTGGAAGTGGATAAACAAGGGAAGAAAGGGGACGCTGTGTTCGGATGACATTCCTCGGATAAATATACTCTCAGGACAAGAGATTACATTACACCTATCTGGTATCTTACCGCCAGTGGTGAAGCGGAACAGATACTCTCTCTCTTTCCATCCATGCGCAACAGCAGTTTGTCAGATAGTCTCTTCAAGATATAGAGAATTTAAAATCTGCTCAGAGTCTAAAGTTTACTTCTACATCTGTTCCATGTGATGCAAAAATAATCCAAGCTTGAAAGTTTTGCGACGACTCCGGTTAGATTTGATTTAGATTATCACAGATGTGCCTCTCTGGTGATCGACTCTCCCATAAGGCTTTGCAATCTGTATGCAAAGTTTTTTTTTTCTTCGTTCCCCGAGTTGATAAATGAACAAGCCGCTCCGTTGTCAGCTCCTATTTGTCAGGTGAGGGGTTAGCAGACCTGCTGTATGTAAAACCCGAGCACATTTATGCCGCCGCGTGATTCATACGAGGGCCGTACCGATCCGTCACTGCGTCGGACGACGCATCGGTCCGATCAGGCGTGAAAGAGTCGACGTAAGCAGCGGTGGTGTTTAAACATGTTAGCTCCTGTTTGCGCGATAACGGCGGAGAGCTGTCACATTCCTCTGCTTATAAGATTCCCAGACGCGGAATCGGAACGGCGCTCCTCGTGTTGCTGCAGATAAGGCTTCAGGGAAGAAGTGGCGCGCTCGTCGCGTAACGGGAGGGTGAAATAAAACGCCGTCTCGCTGTCAAACCGCCGGCGAGCTGACGTCTCATCCCAAGCGAAAGCGGGGGCCATCTGGAAGACGGATGTCTTAAAAAAAAAAAAGAAGGAGAGGTGTCACCGCTGTGCTGTCTCGCCGCTTCCTTTTTGTTTCACGTCAACTTTGGCACCGACCTCATTCAGGCTTCATGCTTCAGTGAATTCTCTCTCTCACTGCTTTACTTCCTCTTTTGATTTTAACTTTCTGACCTCACTTTTTAGGATAAAATAAAAGCAGTGGGGTCTGGTAGACTCAAAAACTCATTTACTCCCATTGAGGAAACCTCCTCTGTGTGGACTTGTGCAGCTTTATTCATCCTAGTAGCTGGTAGGAGCTAGCAGCAGTTAGCAGCTAATGGGAATATTTGCGGAATTTGTAAAAATGATTTCTCCATTTAAACTCTTCATATTGTTTGTCTTAATCGTCCCATTTATATTACAGCTACAAATGTTGTTTTCTAAATATTCTGTATTTTTTGTATTGCATTATTAATTAAGTCATTGTGACATAAACATCATTTAAAAGATGCTTGTAACTCTTGTGTGTAGGTGTGAAATCCTTTGATTAATTGTAATTTCTGTTCAAAATAGAAAGCACAGAAATGGTTCTGAAGGTTTCCACTTCATTTTATTATTATTTTATTAATATGATTTTAATATACATATATATTTTTTTAAAGTTAAAATTTATATTTCCTGTCTTTCCTCCGTATGTTTCTTATTCTAGTTTTCTGTCTTTAACATGCGTGTTTGCTCTTATTCGTTTCTCCCCCTCGTCTGCCTCATCAGTTTCCACTGCGATTGGTTGATCATTCCATCCTGTCTCTGATTGGCTCCTCCTCCTGTGTCACCTGATCCCCACTTCCTGTACTTAGCTGTCTACAGGGGAATACCTGCAGACGGCTAAGTACAGAAATTAGAAGTTTTGTTTGCTTAAACTTATAATTTGGACTCAATGGTTATTTATTGAATGTGTTTTGCTGATCCAGAGTGTTTTTATTGTTGCTTTTGGAGTGGATGTGACAGATTATTATTATCACGATGACGAGTCTACAGTTTAAATGAATTTACTCTCAGACTCTGATCTGTCCTCAAAATAATTTGACAACTGATTTCATGCTTTTGTTCATGCATTCAAGGACGGCATGTTTTGAATCCCCTGCTGCTATGATTCATGCCCCTGACTGGCCTCGTCACCATGGCAACAGCAGCCAACGCTCATCGGCATTGTAGAGCGAAGAATTGTCCCTAAAAATGGCAAAACAGCGATAAAGTTGAACTAAGTGAGGATGGATGGACGGACGGATGGATGTGTTATTCGGGCCAACTTTATTTTGAAAATCCAGTCTGCCGTTGCCATTATAATTCCCCCAATAGCTGGGACGATGACTTCTCGTTAACCATTAATACAGTTACTGAAATTTTCATCATTATTCCATTTCCATCATTTGTAGGTTTGGCATTTGTTTGTTTGTTTGTTTGTTTCCTCTGAGCTCCCAGCGAAGCCGAGTTTGTCTGAAAAATTTTGCAAGACGACTGATGGAAAACCAAATTAATAAACTGAAAGACAGATGAATTATTATCTCCCAGATTCAGAATATTTCATTTAGTCGAATGAAACCCAGAGCTTTGGTGGTATATCGTGTGATCAATGAGGACGTGAAAGTTGATTTGTTGTTTTCCAAACATTTTCCCTGATAATTAAAAACTGGGATTCCAGTCAGACCGGTGAAACGTTTCATTGACGTTCCTTCAGATGGGACGTCTCGGACTCCGGGTCTGGGATGATGGATCCCTCACGTTGCCACGGGTAACCTTGACAGCGAGGGGGGAGGGCGGGGCTTGCAGGTAGTTCGGGTACAATAGGTTACCATTTATCTGGGGCTGCAGAGTCGGCTGCAGGATTTATTGGGCTTTGGTGTCATCTTCTGACAAGGTTCACATTTTTTTTCTGCGTTACGGGCCCAGGTGATAGCGGTTAGGAGCTTCCTGTAAATAACCTCCAGGTTATGTCTTTTATTGAGCCATACATTGTGTTAAATTTACAACCGAAGCCCTATGGAAGAAAATATAAAAGAGTGTACATAAAAGTAGGATTCTCAGTGAAGCGTGAACAGAGCCAGAGAAAATACGTTCCACCTGTTTTATGGGTGAAGCCGTGAAAAAGTGAGACCAAGATCGGAAAAATACAAACAGTGTCTGTCAGGGTTTGTTAGCTTCAAATTAAAATGACTACGCTCATTTAAAATTTTTAATGGATTAGCACAAAATGTAGTTATGTAATAACTGGAAGGAGATGAAACTAAAAGCACAAAACCAAAAACAATGAATGCAATAAAGGTTGTTCTTATTTCAAATCCACAACCGTACAGACTAAGTGCAGTATCTGTGATTTTTCTTTTTTCACAAAAATCACTCCCCCCCCAGTTGAATGTATTGTCCAATCAATCTAAGAATGTAGTAGCAGCACTGGAGATTGTTTGTTTTTTTTTAAATTAAATATAAATATATGTATTTGCAGTTTGTGGAAACCAGAACAAAAACATTTTTCTTTTGGATATTTTCCATATTGGCTTTGCAGAACAGAAGATGGAAATGTTAGAGCTGAGGAGGAGGTGACAGAATCAACAGTGATAAGTGATAAAAACTGTGTTCATATAAATTCTGACATTATTCATGCAAAATATTTGTATATGCAAAAAACGCTGATTTTAACAGGACGGCATTCATAGAGTGCAAACCTCAGTCAGGGGCAGCTTAATTTCCTTGCAAAATTCCCCCTGTGGAATTAACGAAATTTGTGGCAGCCCATCAGTTTCCCTGTGGGACACCTTCCTTTTCTATATATGTCTGTAATGGAGCTGGATACACTCTAGTGTTTGGAGAACTCAAAGATCTGAAGTCTAATGGATTATTCCTCCGACCGTACCCCGGCGTAATTTAATCAACGTCTGATCGTCGCTTATTCATTCATTTAAAAACGAACGATTTGTCACTCGAGATAAACGACCGCTCAAGCAAAAGCGCCGTCATTCGTCAGCTGAGCGGAGCACATCACTGTGGCGACCTACAGCACTCATTTTCCTCTCCTCCCCGCTCTCCTCTCAGCTCAGCGATTCAGTGATGCTGGGAAATGCAGCAAACATTTTCTCAGATGGTTTACAAAGACAGCTTTTGTTGACCAGCCAAGAAAATTTTGGATGGCATCACAAATGCATTTTTAAGCGCGTGGCAAGTGGATGTACGACATGGTTGTACAGGCAGCAAAGTGTTCGCTCAGGCCTGTGCATTCCTGATGTCAGGGAAATTCTCCAGGCTTGAAAGACTCATGGGAGGCAGATTTGATAGGAAAATTCATCGTTTTGAAAACTGGATCCAATCCTGCACAAAGATTTCTAGATACCAATAAGTGGGACACTAACTCTGACAGCAAGTCTGTGTCCGACAGTAATTCATAGTCGGCCTTTAACCTCTGCTCGGTCACCATTAATATGACAGATGATCTCTCGTCTCTCAGGTTAATGTGTTTCTAATACTCCCCAGCACAGAATAATAAGCATATTTATCTCCTGCATCAGAAACGATACCTCCGCCAGCACCGGTATCAGTAAATCTGAATATCATCATCATAGAATGCATCAGAATGGATCACAGTAGGGACACCACCTCATTCCTTGACCCCTGCAATTTTTTGTTCTTTGTAAAGTTTGTGTGACTGTTACCGGTTTTATTGTGTAAGTCTATACCTATTTAAATTATGAAAAACATTTCTTCAACCAATAGACATGCAGACTTTATCTGTGTATAATTAATTATACATAAATTTTTAAATCAATGATAAAGAATGAAAAGAAACACAAAATGTCATGAGGAGCAGGGTATGGACCCAAATGCAAGACACTGGTGTAGCTTTTGTCCACGGTTTAATCAGAAATTCAAATACTCCAGATACAGGTAAAAAATCAAAAACAAGATGTAAGCTGAAATACAGAACATAGGTAGAAACAAGACACAACTACAATATGAACAGCAAAGAACACAGACCGAACCTGGCTTAAAAAGCCTCATGTAATCACCCTGATCAAGTCAAGGTGTGGAGACCAGCAACAGGTGTGGAGCCGAGGCTCTGCCCACAAGTTTGGCCTCTCCTCCTGCCACACACCAGCACAGCAACACCGAACCGTGACACAAAAGTCACGAGAACACACATTTACTCCACCAACAAGAACGAGATCCGGTCTCACTGATGTTGTATCCAACAGCCAACACGTGGTAAAGAACGGGATCTGGTCTCAGCTGATGTTGTATTCATCCGCCAACATGTGGTAAAGAATGAGATCCAGTCCCACTGATGTATCCATCCACCAACATGTGGTAAAGAACGAGATCCGGTCTCACTGATGTTGTATCCATCCACCAACACGTAAAAAACGAGATCTGGTCTCAGTTGATGTTGTATCCATCCGCCAACTAGCAGTGGTGTCCTGAAGCACAACTTGTATCTCGGATTTTGCTTGTATGTCAAACAAAAATATGGACAGAGCAACGACTCTTATCTCAAAGAAGTTCTGGAGGTCTGACTGTATTTTTTCCTGCGTTCCCATCTGTTCATGTTTCCTGTTCTGTCTCTTAAGATTTATGTTTGGTGCTCTTTCTTCCTTACCTGTCAGCCCCTTTGTTTTCTGTGCTCTGTTCTCCACTCCATTGTTCCATTGTGTGACTGTCTGTGTTCACCTTCCTGTGATGGTGTCTTCCACCTCGTGCCACCTGTCCCCTACTTCCTGTCTACCTTTAGTCTGTCTAACCCTCTGCAGCTGCCAGTTCATCAACGTCTTCACACGTTCCAGACATCTCTCCTTTTGTTTCTCTGGAAGTTTTCCCCCTGTTATTTCTTCGTGTTCATACCATTTATTTCTGTTTTGATTATTAAATCTCTGATCTGAACTCCTGTCTGTTATTTAAGTTCTCACAGTTCCGGTTGAAACTTGATGGAAAAGTTCCAAACCCTAAAGAGAAGTCTAGTTGCGCCAACCATCAAGGATGACTGGAGGAAAGGGATTCAATGCCAACGGCGTTTGCACAAGTCCGTCAGAGAGCCATAAGTTCGACTCATGAACTCTTTCCTTGACACCGTTCCCTGAACTGGATCCCCCTCTCCCACCAAACCTCTCCACCACAGAGAGAAAGTGATCCGTGTTCTGCACCTGCATCCGGATCTACCTCGAAATTTAATCAACTCCCTGCACAAAATGTCATCAAAGTTCTGTCGACAACATTTCAACAAGTTTTGAATAAACGACCAAAAATAAAAAAAGTTGGCTTGTAGAAGATCTTCATGAGTTCATTGGGTTGATCTTCCTGAACATTTAACATTTAGAAAATTAAAAAAGACGGCGAGACTTTTACTGATTTGGCCACCTCAGCAGTTCGGTTCTGGGTCTGGATGGAATCAGATGGCGAACGCTGCAGCGGTAAGCCTCGCTTTGTCACGGCTGTCATTTCTCTTTAACCTTCATATTGACCCTGGTACAGACAAGCAGCCACACCAGGCGAGCATCTGGAGCTTTCACAGGAAACTTCCATCTCACTTTTCTGGGACGGTGATGCAAATCAGATCTGCTTTGACCCAACGTCCCGGAGGCTCGGTAAGCCGTGCAGGATGCAATCGATGCGACTGCACCAGATCAACGTGAGTGCCATGGTCTAACTCTGATTTATTCCCACAGACACGCCCCATTCCTGGCAGCTTTAATTAAACTCTGAGACGGCCAACAACAACACAGGAAAGAGTCCCAGTCAGGAGATCAGACAGGATGAAGTGCAGCCTCTTCTTCTCCTCTTGGACAATGCCTTAAGAGTATGAGTCATCAGGTTTGACTTGCCGGGACAATGACGGTGCATCATAAAGCTGTCCCCAATGCGCAGCTAATCACATTCTCCCGCTAACACCTTCCATCTGTTTGAGTTGGATGCTCCAGGTCGGCGATATTTCATCCCGATTCAACAAGTCTTCACGCCTGCACTCTGTCTTAATTAACAGACGCCTCTTCTCCCCGTCCACGTAATCGTTTTCTGTTCCCGTCTTCGACGGTTACGTTCAACAGGCCGCGTTGTGAAAACCACAGCTTTGCTTTTTCTGCTCCTTGTAAAAACATGTGATTATATATTTCCCCATCTCGTTTTCCTTCTCCTGTCGGATGAATTTGAAAGAGGAGGAACACATCAGAACCCAATTAGAGGCTGAGATAGGTTCAAGAACTTTCTGCTCTCGCGTCAACGGAGCAGTCGGAGGTCATTTTTGAAGACGATGGCGTTTGCTGGTGGTCCAAGTGTAGACCAAGAAATTAAATTTGGACGCCTGTTGTCTGAGATTACATCATTTCTGCGTCCGCCAGACTTCCCGTGCTTTTCAAATGACTGAGTTCTGACTTCACAGCCAAAGCCGGTTCCTTGCTACCACCTTGTATGTCCTAATTAAACATATTAGAGGCAGTAAATAGTCCAAGATTGCGTAGAAACACCAGCACTGACATTAAATTTGAGCCCTATTGAGCTCAGACAGACGTTCCTTGTTAATAACATCCAAACCTCGACACTTCTTTTGTCTAAGCAGTCTATTCAGATCTCTTTGAGCGACAATAAACATTTATCTGAGGCAAACGTGTCTTTTAGTGATGAGCTTCTGACACCAATTTGTGTTTGTTCGACTGCAGCAATCCTTCCTCTCCCCTGAGATCAATACCTAGGCTAAGTCTGTTTCAGGCCTTACAAGCTGCAAATACAGATAAAGTGGAACGAAAGAGAGAGATGGCGATTGGAATGAGAAGGAAATGTGAACGGAATGACAACAGAGATGGCGTAAAATCTGGGATTTCTTTTATTGCTACTGCACAGCCATTGCTTTCTACTTTGATGTTTGCAGATCAAGGTTGGGTTATTATACGACTGTAAGGATTAGTAAGGATTTCTGAGGCCTACTGCACACTTTCATTTCAGCATTTTCAGTTAAAACGCTGTGAATCCTCAGAATTGGGGGTCAAACAACCTCAAACAGGACTGAGACTGGTTCGGGCTGGTCTAACTCATTTTACAAGAAGCAGACTTTCCCATTGATTGTATGGGGAGGACAGATTAGACGACTAAAAGGAGTTACTGACAAAACAGTGGGATCAGGCTAAGCCTGATAGAGGCGTCCATCTGAAACAGAGTCGAGACCGCCTCAGTTCCTCCTGATCCATTTTTGTATTCAGAACATCTCTACTCCATTTAAGCCCGGTGTGACATTCTTGCTAACATAATCGGGCAATTAAATTGGAATGTGTGCAGAGAAATGTCAACACATAGAGTATTGATGACAGGATACACAATTAGAATCCTGATATTGAGATATCACGCTAGTCTAATTTTGGCATATTTTTCAGTTTTAATCTTATGTGTTTAGACAAAACAATTCTTCCGATCTTGAACAACTTTTTAAATATCTTTTTCAGCAGGTGATATGTGATAAGTAGTCGTTTGGCGATTAAGGAGGAGATAAAAGCAAATACCTCCCACCTCCAAAAGCATGCGCTTCAGGTTGACTGGCCGGTCCCAAATTGCCCGTAGGAATGAGTGTGTGTGTGTGCATGGTTGTTTGTCTTTGTGTGTGGCTCCGCGGTGCACTGGCGTCGTACCCGGAGCGTCCCCTGCCTCACGCCCTGTGCCAGCTGAGATAGGCTCCAGCTCCCCGTGACCCGCTACAGCGGATGAAGCGGCAGAAAATGAATGAATGAATGAATATTACCCCCATGGAGGGGGTGGTGGTGGTGGCTGATGACTCTGCAGAGACGAATGAAGCTTTTGACAGCAGGAATTTCACACGTTTAGAAACACATCCCTTCATACCAACATATTATGTATGACATCATAACATTGAAGACAGTCAGAAACTTCCAAACTTCTACCCTGAAACACGCCTGTTAACAATCACAGAACCCACGCAGGGTGCCGTAACTTATCTGCTTCCAATGACCTCATTGGATAATAAGGGGGCTTGTGGTAGCATGGAGCGAAAAAGTACTGCGAGGACACTTTGATCCTTTCTGCCGAGAAACTCCTCTGCAAGAAAATAACAGGATTGGAGGCTGATCAACAGCTTCGCTTAGTGGTTGAGCATTGCAGGCTATGCAGGCACAGCGTTTTCAGGCTGATTACCTGTTTCTGCACCACTTTCGATTGCGGCTACAGCCAGTTTTATTTCTCTGCAGCATCGAAAGCGGTCTGAGAGTCGCAGAGACTCATGCCATCAGTGTCTCAGTTACCCTGATTGTACAAAAATAGTTATTCTTAGCGAGGAGTTCTAGGAGTGACTCATCACTGCAAGTGGATGCGGATTTGTGATTCACTCATATGGTTTGTTTCAAAGTCCTGCCACTTGTTTCTGTTAGTTTATATCAAATTTCAAAATAAATGTTCTTCCAAATACTTTGTTTAGCCAACGGTCTCTCCCGTAGGTACAAGCAGTTATCTCCTGCCTGTTCGCTGTTCAGCCGGTGATGCAAAACATATGGAGAGGAAATGGTGGGAAACCAAATTCAATCCCAGAAGGCTTAGTGGGAGGGATACAGGCCGCAATGCCGTCGACGCACATGTAGGTGGGTTACACACAAGCCACATTTGACATGGTGTAGTTTTTTTTTGTAGCGGTGGAGTTCATAAACCCTCACACACTCATCCGTCATCGTTGCAATACCGAGTGTGCTGAGAGAAAGCTTGCGGTGAAGGCATTGCGCGCCAGGGCTTTCTCATCTGGTTTCGGGTTTCCACTTTTGCAGTTTTCTCCCCGTGAATGACTCATAATTGCTTCCCGATCCCAGGCAAATAAAAATGAAATGCTGCACTTGATTAATGTTATTTTATTCCTCTCTGTTGTCATGACATTTCAGCTCAGCGCTCCGGAGAGAGGTGTGGCGGTAATAGATGTTGCGGAGCATTACATCTTGCGTTACAATAGTTTGTCAATGAGAACAAGGTGGAGTAAATATTCATTTAGCAACTGCTTCTGGAGAATAAATGACCCTGGATGTATCTGGACTGGTTTATCACTTGGGTCACCAATAAGTAAAATGTCAATATCGTAAGAGGATAAATCCTTCAATTCCAACGCTTAAAGATTGTGACACGACTGAAGGGCAACTGAAACAGCCTCTAAGTTCCATGGAGATGGAAAGAGATCCTCATTTCTTGCAGGTCAGTGCAGGAAATTATGGCCAAGTTGCACTAGTTTGACATTGAAAACCATCCATCCATCCATCTTCATCCAGAGTCGGGTCGCTGGGGCAGCAGTTTCATCAGAGAACCGTAAACTTCCCTTTCCCCAACCACATCAACCAGCTCTGACTGGGGGATCCCAAGGTGTTGCCGAGCCGCTGTTGGAAACACCTTCACCTGTCCTAGGTCTTCTCTGAGGTCTCCTCCAGCTGGACATGCAAGTAACACATCCCTAGGGAGGCGCCCTGACAATCAGTTGAATGAAAACTGATGACTATCATGGCTCAGTCCAGGGTCCAGTGGTAGACTAGAAACTAAATCCAAAAGAACCACAGAACTCAGAGATTGTTTTCAGAAGTGTTTGGCAAGTCGGTCTCAGAAAGAAGGTACTTCACCAAAAGAAGAAGACAGGTTGGGGTTAAATCCACGGTGACGCACCTCATCGACAATAGCAAACCTTCCCAGAAGTGGCCAACCTTCCAAAATTCCTCTAAGAACTATATCTACAGATCTCTCTCTCCTCAGTAAATGATAGTTAAACTCTCCAGATCTGATGCGAGCCAAACGCAGCATTCCACAAAAAGCACATTATACCTACAGTCAAAGCTGGAGGTGTCAGTGTGATGTTTTGCTTCAGGCCCAGGAATGCTTCAGAGACTTCCAAAACTTCAGGATAAGTCCACTTTTGAATGGCTGAAAAGGATTTACGTTAAAGTTTTATAGAGGTTTAGTCACAATCTGGACCTGAACTCCATTGAGATGCTGTGGTGGGGCCTGGAAAGTCAAGCTTGTGCTTGCAAACCCTCCATTGTTACTGCACTAAAACAGCTCTGCAAAAAAAGAACGGGCCAAAATTCCCTCGTAATGATGTCACAGTCCAATCTCCAGTTATCAGAACAGTTTGGTTGGTGTTGCTACTGCTGAAGGTGGACCGTTCAGTTCAGGGGGCGACCGCCTTTCGCACCAGTGGTTTAGGTTTAGGTATTGGATAACCTTTTACCTTATTAGATAAAGCTATCTTTTAAAAGTTTTGCATTTACTCAGGTTGCCTAAGATTAAAAGTAGCTTGAAGATCTGAAATCAATTTAGCTTGAGATAGAACGAAACAGAAGAGCTCAGGAAACGGGTCCAAGACTTTATCTAAAGGATTGCACTTTAAACACAGTAAAACACAAACTCTGGCAAACAAAGTCTTATCATTCTGAGAAAGAGGGTTTTGAGATTTTCCACAGTTGCCTTACAGTTCATCTGTCAAACTGGTCTTGTGCCTTTTTGACAGCAAGGCCTTTTCTGGCAATGATTGATCTTTTGGCAAGCCGAAGAACTAATGCTTCTTTCAGGCTTAGAAACTGGAAAACAGGCAAAGGAAAGTTCTCAGCTCGTAAAAAAAACACGCTTTCATTGTCACTAACAGCGATGGCACGTCATCTGAACCCTGTCAGCGCCCGGGTATCTAGCTCACAGGGGGGACCACGGCTCGAACATTGCCTCCCAAGGCAAGACCAAGACTTCAAGACAGAACAAGATCTCACACTGGAGTAATTTTTTACTCGACGATCAGAAAACAAACTTCAGATAGTTATTTTAGTAACTTTTCTTGGAATTTCTAGAACAATTTCTCAAGAAATTATCTTCAAATGATAATGTCAGATTCATTCAGACGACTATTTATAGGATTTTTTGCCGTTATGGTTGCTTGTTTTTCCGTAAGTGAAGTCAGTTCATCCAAACAGCTGCATTGAAACACACAAAAGTTACCCAAAAATTTGCTTAATAAGTTTAAAAAATCTTCTCTTGTGGAAACAAATAGGATAGGATGATTTTTAGCATCAAGTAATTTAAAATGACGTACTGAAAGTCAAAGAAAGTAGTTCCACATGTTTTTAACCGAAGGACAAGGAAACAAATTTCAGCATTTAAACGACTCGGCCCACAAACCGACAGAACCTCTGAGGATTGCGCGGCTTCTTTTTAAAAACAAAAGAAGTGTAAATTATCTAGAAACATTAAACTCTCAAGATTTCAGGTTGGAATTGATGACACCTGTTGTTACCATGGTTACAAACAAACTGGAGTAATCTGCTCTTCCTGTTGTTCAACTTCCTCTTCTTGGGATATTTAAAACTAAACATTTCTTCTCGTAAAAAGAATCTGAATCCGTCTCACATTTCCAGATATAAGCTTTAAATCATCACCATTGGTGCGTTCGTGTGTCACATGATGTTTTCTCCACGTGTTAAACCCCCTCCACTTTGATTCGACCATCAGAAAGCTCCTTTGATTCTGGCGGCGTCTCATTTGGGTCTTTACAGTCCTCCCACTGCTCTTCTTCTTCCTCGCTCCTGCCTGTTGATCAGATAGTCCTGTAACTAATGAAAAGCGTCATGGAAGCGACAGCAAGATTAATGAAGTATCCCGAGCTGCACTTGAATGCTGCACGCCTGGCGCTTTTCCTGCAGGGGCTGACACCACCACCACCACCGCTTAACCGCTATTTATGGTGACAAATAATGGCCCATTCTGGTGCGACACCTGCAAGTCAAGGTCAAAAAACATATTTGCTCCAGTCGGTGGAGGACGGTGGGGGTAAAGCAGGGAGGGGGGGGTAAAAGGAAGGACGGATGGATGGGAGAATGGAGGACAAAGGGGAAAGGAACAGCTTCCCTTTCAGATGGAGAAGAGAATAGAAGTTATTTACTGGGGATGGACTCTGTGGAGTTTGTCGGGGGAGATGGTGGGAGTGGGGGTGGGGTGGGGGGTGGACTGGGAGAATGGGAATTCTAGATTAATTGAAAACATCTGCTGTGCAAAATGGCTTCAGCCGAGGAGCCTGAAGGGGAAGATAGCGGCTCTCCAGAATGCTTATTCTATTCGACTCGCTGTTCTTTATTTATTTTTCAGCTCATGAGGAGACGGCTGATGACGTCACCAGCTGCCCACCCATGTGTGTGTGTGTGTGTGTGTGTGTGTATGTGTGTGCGTGTGTGTGCAGACAGACATCGCTCTGATCAAGAAAACATCTCATTCGCAGTCGATACCGGCGGGCAGGAGCCCAGCAACCGTCAATTCTATCTGACCTTCAGCGTGTGTGAGAAAGAACCGATGCCCAGGCAGAGGCTAAACACACACACACACACACACACACACACACACACACATACACACACACACACACACACACGCACCATCAGGATTGTTTGAACTTCTGCTGTACAAACACACGACACTTGTACGGAGACACAGGTGCACATTGGGTTTTACTTCTTGCACACAAACACATGCGTGTGCAAACACTAACACACGCATGAGGAGTCACTGTTTTCTTGTCAGATTGATCAGGACAGTGGAATCGAGTATTATTAAACAATAATAAATAGATTTAGAATTTAATTTTTTAGCCTGAATGAAGGAGAAATACCGAGAATAAAATTTCAGCAGCAAATAAATTCAAAGAAGAAGAAGGAAGCCGTCCCTGTTGGGATTAAGTTAAGAATCTGAAAACCAGAGGCGACAATCTGGTTGGGTTTTTACAACAAACACCTTCTGTTGAGGGTAGAAATGGAATCCACCGGTGAACGTTCTGCATTAACATCTATTTATTAGAGTAAACATTAAAAACACCTCCTGATTATTTGTCTTCCAAACTGTGAACCATCAGATGTGTTTAGACACACTTTAGCGTAGCCTGGAGTAGCTAGCATCAGCAGCTAACAGGTCGTACTGGCATCCATCCATCCACTCAATCCTCCCAAAATGGGACGCGGCCGATTTATTAAGCAAATTACCAGCCTGAGCTAATTTGCATATTGACATCTTATCACAGCAGCAGCTGTAAAGGAGCTAGCAGTGCCAACGGAGAGACGAGGAGTTCTTGGCTCCCCTGGTTCGTGGCTCAGCTCCAATAAAGGACAAAAGATTAATCAATTCAAGGCTTGACAATCCTTCCTTTACCCCAACGTAAGAAATATCAGACAATACAGGAAGCAGTCGATTTGCAAACATCTCAGTTTGTTCTCGTTACATAACCGACGGTTTGCATTCAATGTTGAAGACGAGGCCGAACGGGATTCGTGATGCCAAGCGTTTTAGCGTCTGTAAGTGCATCTTCAAGTGTTTCGACCACTTTATTGTTGACCGTGCGGCTGTTTTGCAGCCGTAATTATTTCTTGATCATAAATATTTAAGGGTCAGCTTGTTTATCTCTTTGTAACTGCTCCAGATAGATGAGCCGCCGTCGACTCAGGGCAGCAGAAGCGGAGCATCGGCAGCCTGTTATCAGCTCCTGTTGAGTCTGATTACAACCTCCAGAGAGAGAGAGAGCGAAAAGAGGACATGAGAGAGAGTGGGGGAGAGAGAAATGGTGTCTTTGTGAAAGCAAAAAAAAAAACAGGACAGAAGGGAGTGAAATTCAACAAAAAGACCATCTGAGAATGTTTGCGAGATTCTGATAGAAACAAGAGAGTGTCATCAGCGAAAGGTGAAATAGAGGTGTAAAAAAGGAGGAAGGAGAAGTCGTTCCTAGTCTTCTTTAATTACAGCCGTTTGATTCCTTTAGCTACGTAGACAAGAAAACCAGCTTTCTGTAATTTGGAGTCGACATTTAGAGGAGAACAAACCTCCTCCTGGAGGAAAAACACAACGAAAAGAAAGATCAGAAACGGAAATGAAGCAGCGACTAAAACTGAATGCGGCATCTGAAGTGTTAAACATAGAGATGCGAAAAGTCATGAGGAGTAATTTGATTACTTATAGTGTCTGTCAATGTTGATTGAGAGAAATTGCTCTGATTGGCTGCTCGGCTAAAAAAAAAGTTCACATGCAGAATGCTCTTCTGCTTGTTTATTTGTCATCCCAGCGCTAAAAAATGTTCGCAAGCACATGACCATCTGGAATCAGGCAACTGAAGAGCAACGGAGGGAGAGTGGTGTGAAAGTGGCCGAGTCTTCTGAGGTCCTGCTGATTTGGAGGATTATTCCTCCTGATAGAATCTGCTGGCTGACGGGCTGCTGATGAGTTCAGGTGCAGCTTTTTTGGCGCGGTAACAGGCGTGGACTGTTCTGCAGATGGGACAACAGGCGCCGCTCCATCTGTTGGTGTCAGAATAGTAAGAACCTGACAGGCTGTGCAGCTCCAGGTATCCCTGAATGATGATGATGATGATGATGATGATGCTCGTATGGCCGATCTTTTAACCGGATGTTGTGTTTGGACGGAAAGGGTCGTAAACAAGGAAGAGCTGTGAGTCCGAAACCGAAATAATGAGCTGAAAGAGGCTAAAGTGACCAAAGCAGAAGGTTGTTGCTATAAACAGCAACTGAAATCTTGCTGGAATCAAATTTTAATTTGTTCTATGTTATAAATAAATATAAGCATCACAGAGCCACACGAAAGACGAACAACCACAGACATTTTGGACCCGACACATCCACCGGAAGTTCATGTTTTTGGAGGTGTGAGGTAGGAGGTGCCCATGAATTTGCTGGAATAGGCTCCAGCAAACCCCGTGACCCACGAAAGCAATAAAAGCAATACAGAAAATGAATAAATACGAACATTTCGGATCAGACTATTCATTTTTACGGGATGCCACCTCGTCGTTTTCATCTTTAAAGTCGCAAACAAAATCTGGATTTGCCTCCATCCTTTTGAAAACTTCTGAATCCAGATGACCTCGCTTGACCTCTCCGGGAAAATTTCACCCGGATCCGTTCCGATCAGCCGCCTCGGCAGAGGAAATATAAAATATCAAAGGTTTGGAGCACCCACTTATTCATATTTTAAACACCGGGCTAGCAGCTGAAGGATGCTGATCTACTTCCTGTGTGTTGCTGAATGTCCTACATAACCTGATTTCTCACAGTAAATATATTTTTCCCTGGCATGACCTGGAAACGGAGACATGGAGGAACCGTAAGACACAAAAAGGGAAAAGTCAGGAAATTTGGCGAGAGAGGAAGACAAAGAGAGGAGGAGAAGGAGATCAAGTGAAGAAGAGGAAGGCGGGAGGAAGCGAGGAGGAAGAGGAGTCTGGTTTGACACACGAAGATGAGACCCCTCAGAGGAGGAGAGGCATTCGTGGAGAAAGAAAAAGAAGTGAAGGGTTCCGCCGTGAGGAGGAGGAGGAGGAAGACGGAGGAGGAGGAGGAGGAGGAGGAGGCAGGGGAAGAGCTAGAGAGGAGGGGAGGAGACGAGACGGGACCGGAGTGAGGAGAGAGAGGCAGATCCAGAGGTCCTCAGACGGCTGCAGCGTGCAGACCGGCCGTTGAAGCCGCCGCACTTGCTCACACACACTCACACACACTCACAGACACACACACACACACACCCCTGCGGAGAGTTGAGACATGCTCAGGCTCCCGTCCGCCGACACACACACACTGGCAGGGCACCAGAGAGGAATTACAGCGGACCCCCGAGCCTGAGGAGCGATGGAGAGCAGCATGTTCTTCGGTGAGTTGGGATGTGTGTGTGTGGAGTTTCTTCTTCTAAATGTGTGAGGAGGGCAGGTGGAAACAGCTGCAGGACTTGTGGGTCTGATCGTAGGTTGGGTGTAAATGCCCTTTGGACGGGGGCGAGAGTCCAGGAGAACATCTGAACCTTCAAGGAGATGTCCTGAACAGGTTGCATGGACGTTTTGAGCAGCTCTTCCTCTTCCTCTTCCTCTTCCTCCAGCTGTTTGTGCTGCTGATAATCCAGCGGTTAGACCACCTGACGGTCTGGACTCACTCAGATTAGATCGGAATTGAGAGCCTGGAGAGACAATCCCCCGTCTGCGTCAGACAAAGTCCCATCCTCCGGTCGTTACGGCAACCGGCAGTAACGCTGAATTTAACTTGATTCATTTAAAATTTGCATTTAATTACTTTCCATGAGTTCAAAATGAAAGGTCGAGTTTAATTCAACATCAGAATAAAAAAACGGGAGAAATGTTCTTACATTTATTTCATTTACGCTCATATTTATTTATGTTTAAATTAATTAAAAATCTTGAAATTAATGTAGTTTTTTTTAAAACTATTCAGTGCATTATTTATGTGATTTTATATATATATAAATATATATCAGGATCAGGATGGCTGGCTTACAGTCACTACAGAGGAATAATTCACAGCATCCGTAGTTCTGAGTGGATAATTTGTTCATGAAAGACTTTTTTTATCCCGAGGATTAAAGCGATCTGAAGTTGCAGAGCTTCTCTCGTTCTGCCGTACATAGACAAAGAAAAAGAGGAAGAGGAGGAGGAGTGAATGAGCCGTCAGGTGTGGAGACTGCTTCAGCTCTTTGAGCTTCGCCACAGACGTCAGGATCTCCAGAGCGAGGAGGTGACGCGGGTTCAGCCCCGTTTAACGTGAAACCAGAACAAACGAGGAAGAAGGAAAGC
Organism: Antennarius maculatus; assembly: GCA_013358685.1. Lineage (NCBI taxonomy): Eukaryota > Metazoa > Chordata > Actinopteri > Lophiiformes > Antennariidae > Antennarius > Antennarius maculatus. Next base: position 20,017,685 of record CM023615.1, read on the forward strand.
TCCTTCAGTAGATCGGATCGGATCTCGCAGGGTTGTGATGTTGGAAAAAAAAAAAAAAAAACCTTGTTGAGTACAGGGTGTGTTTCTACGCAGATGATACCTCCAGAAAGATTAATCACGCTGTTAGCTCAGCGGCGCTGCATCGCAAACCGGAACGTGTTTTCTGTTAAATTGATTAATGTCGGGGCGAAATATCATAAGAAGACCCCCTGACCTCTGTGAAATGAGACACCCAAAAGCAAATCCTACTCTTGTAAAAACTGTCCACCTCCATCAAAACCAGACGAGGGCCTCTGGAGTGCGTGTAGCAATTGCACCGGCCGTTAGCGCCGTTGCGTGTCGACATTTCGATGTAAATGTCGTCTGGTTTAACCTCAGATTAGAGTCCACGGAATGTGGTTGTTGGATCCGACGTGACGGCAGCTGTGTTTATTTCATCGGAGCTACAGTATGCTAATCTGCAAGAGGCGCTAATGTAGCCAGGAGCCAAACGCGGGCCTCGCGCCACACGCCGCCAAGCTTTACGAGCTCCGTGAAACACAAGACTACGTCCTGCAAAGGTTAATTGGAAAATGTGGCTTTGAGAAAAAAAAAAAAAACCATAGGAATGCTTTAAATCTAGCCTTTGTAGTCACTTTGTTAAACTTAATAGGGGTGAAATGATTTTATCCTCCACGCTTGAAGGAAAGAACTGATCTGAGGAAGCGTCGGGGGTCAGGGAATACAATCAGCAATCTGCGTGAAAACAAAGGTGTTAATCGCTTCAGGAGCGTCATCAGCATAGCGATGACTTCCACACGAATTCGGCTTTATCTAATAATTGGATTTTTATTTGCGGAACTGGGGGATGTAAGGTTTGCAAGGGGAATCTTTTTTTTTATTCCGAGGCCGGGGCGGACTCTCCGGACGGATCTTATCAGAGTAGCAGTCGGGTTCAGGATGGTTAAAGAGGAGGTAGACGGCAGAGAGGAGCAGCGCAAGATGATTAATTATTAACGAAAGTCAGCATCCTCCAGACATTGCTTCTACTCCCTCTCCAAAAACTGCCGCTGTCACGAGGGCCTGACGAGTGAATCTTTCAGAAAGGTCAGGAGTCATGAAACGGCGTCGTGTCCAACGGATGTGACGTTGGGTAAAAACGCTCATTAATTTTGATCACTTCCAAATATTTCCAGACATCATATCTCAGTTCCATATCATTATGTTTGCGCAAAGACGGCAAAAATATCTCCGAAAACTCAACGTGTCGACTGGTTCGCGATCGATTAATCCATTTGAATCATGTTTTAGAGAGTGAACCCAAAACGATGGGATCTAGCTCGATGTGGCTAACGCGTTAGCTCACCTTCCCGACTCATGTGCGTAAAACCTCTGGGATAGACTCCAGCAACCCCCATGACCCAGGAAAGCGGAAAATGAATGAATGCATGACTGAATGAGGTTTGCTTGCGTAGCTAACGCCCTCTCTGTAGCCGCTAACGCTAGCCGTTATCTCCATCTGGTATCTGATTATGAGGCGATGCCCTGAGGACCACTCTGCCTCTTATAAATGTGCTTATGTCGCATTAGTTCACTGCTAATTAAATCGTAATCCAGCAAAGCGGGTTCCCCAGACACAGAGAAGGTAGAGACGTGAGTTTAAAAAAACCCTTCAGATGATTTTTTCACGAGCTGCCGTCACACCATATCGTGCCATCTTTACGCGTATGCACCATGGTGTGTGTTCAGGTGTTAGAAAGCAGCCAATCGGTGCAGCTTGTGGCCTAAAATACAAACCTGTGGCTCATATTTTACATAGACAAACATTTCACGAACACTTCTACACCACAAATACTCGCTGTCAGCGGCTGCAAGAGGAGCTCAGTGTGGGAAGTCTTTCCCCGGTGACCAGACTCATTCACTGTGTAAACAAATCAGAGCTGGGAATATTGCATAAAGCTGTAATAAAAGCAGGCTTTTCATTGCAGTTTTTTTTTGTATTGTATTTGTTTCGGTGTGACTTTAATCAGACACCCACGTAAGAAACAGAACACAAGACGGGGCTGAAGCCAACGCTCTAAATCCTGTTTTTTTGTTGGCTTGTTGCTGTCGAACTCCCAGGGGTCTCAAACGTCGTCTTCTAGCTGTTCAATGTCACTCAGAGATGACAATCAGCTGATTGGGCCAATCAGTCTACAGAGAACACGAGACAGGCCTTGTTAACAAAACTAAAGCCAAACATCGATATTTCTGCTCAGCTGATCAGTAGGGATGCCGTCCGTGCTTTTCCTGTTCTTTTTTGCCTGCGGTGACAGAAAATCAGGCTGGAGAGAGTCAGACGCCGCCGCAAGCTGGAATGTGGCTTTTTGTGTTCGGACACGTCGGCTGGATTGTCACTATTGCCTCAAGTTCTCACTACAGGAAAAGTGTTTCAAAGTTTTATGAACTTGTGTGAAGCTGGAGGCGACAGTCGGTGTTCAGTTTATTTAATTTAATCCCAGGTTGGTTCAGGGTTTGTCTGCAGAAAGGGTTAAACTCAAGACGTCGTCGCCTATTGGATGGATTTTAACAGTGTTTGGTTCAGATCATCGTTCTGTCAGCCTTGGGGGAACGTTGTGTTCATAGCCAGAGGAAGCACTTGTGTTTGATGTGCAAAGTGTAAAAAATGATGTGAAATAAATGGAGGTTGATTAAGTGAGCGACAGGAAACGCAGAAGTTACAATCGACTCTTGTGAATTTAAAATTTGTACACATTAAAATCAAACATAGAAATGTTTTTCTGCATCTGACTGTAGGAGTTTGTGTTTGTTTGCAAGTCAAGGCAAATTTTAAATTCATGGCTATAACTAGTGTTTATTTTGTCAGGTTTTTTTTTTTTAACAGAGACTAAAATCTTCTTCAAACATCCGTTTTTATTTTATTTTGTTTCATTTTTGTTGTTTTCAATTTTCTTTTTACATCTAACCCTTACAACTAAAATGACTTGTAAACATGGATAATCAGCCTCATGTGTCAACTCGCCTGCCGTTTTATTGTGTTGTATTTATCGGCACAGAGGGGAGTGTTTGTACCTGAACACCTCTCATCACACACAGCCTCACATTATTATTAGTTTCAGGAATGGAATTCTTCCTTCATGCCCTCAAATTCTTCACAGAAAGCATTAGCATTAGCAAGTTAGCGCCCGTCCCACCGCAGCCTCAGAGTTCATCCAGACAATCTGCATCTTTTGAATGTTCCAGAAGAGCTTGTAATGCTTGGATGAAGACTTGGATGTCACAAACATTGTGCTCTTTATTTATTGTGAAAGCATGGAAAATGAGCATGAGTTAGAAATGAAAGTTAGTAAAAAAAAGAAAAGTATTTTGAAACAATAGAAATCCTCCAAAAATGATTAAATTAGGGGTTTTGATTGTTCAATTGTTTGGGAATCCTCCAAACTGCACCTTCAAAATTTCAAACATACATACAATAAAAACATGTTATTAGCATTTTAACATAGATAGAACACTGAGAATCTCTTTGGAGGGCGACTCCAATGAAAACAAAAAGAAAATGAAAAAAAACTTCAGTGCTCACAAAACTATGGACACACCCACCTCTTCAACTACAACTATTACATTTTGAATTAAAAAAAATTTTTTAATTTGATATACTTATTTGATCCCCAGAGGGAAATTAAGAAAGCACACTCTAATTAGTTCAAACACATGCATACATACATATTGCAGTATTACAGATTACAGTATTTTCCACATTATGAGGCGCAACTAGAAGCCTTTCATTTTCTCAATTTCTTATAATCCAATTTGCATTACGTATGAAAAAAGTTTTAAAATAGACCATTCATTGAAGATGAGTTCTCAGATGCATTTTATTATCCAGTGCGCCTTATGTATGAATTCTTTTTTAGAATAGGCCCTTCATTGAAGGTGCACCTTATAGTCCAGTGCGCTTTATAGTGCGGAAAATTTATTTTAGTTTAGTTTAGTTTATTTGAAGGAGACAATGCAATTTCATAAAACACATGATTATACACGGTTAAAAAAAACAGAATTTGCCAGAAGGTTTTCATCTGTAGTCCCCTGGCCATGATGTATAAAAAGCAGTAAAAGCAGTAAAATCAGTAAAACACATCCACAATATGGTAAAAATATACATATTCAAACACTTACTGTACTATTAAAAGAGAATCACACATATCACTACATAACAATTGTACACAACATCAAAACTGTACACAACATCAAAAGTGCTGCACACATTAGCCTCTGCTAAGCTAACACCAATGAGACAATGTGAAGCTGTAGTGGCCTCATGAGGCAGTAAAATACGTACAGACATAACTGTGACAAAAACACACACAATAGACGAGGTTAGGAGCCAAACAGGATGTAGAGGAATTGGCTCGGCTACGTTAGCATCGTGATTTATGGCATCAACATGTGTAGCACAGCCTCAGAGCTGCTGGAGACTGTTAGTTATTCAGAGAACAATAAAGTTTATGCATCTTTATAGACTGGATGAAAGCGGCCGCAGGATGAACGCGAGTTGAAACGAGCTAATATCACATCATATAGCATAAAAAGTTCTGCAGGGGTCCGTCTGTGTGACTCTTGTGTTTGAAAGCGGGATGCATTGAATTTTTCTGTTTTGCGTCAGTGTGTTTGAACCGGAGCTGCTTTCCTCCTGAATGTCGGACCTGTAAACTTGGGTGGGGGGGGGTGACGTTACAAGTCGGGACTGGGACGTGTCTCCGCATGAGCGATGGCGTGTGTTCGTCCAACAGATGGCAGCGCTCCGGCGATTGGAGGGAAGGAAGGACCCTGTTTCATTCCCTTCTTGTCTTTATGGCCCTTTCCTTTTATTTACCCCTTACCTTTGCCCAGGGGGGGGAACAAAAAGTAATTTTTATTTGCGTCAAGATGGCGCTTTGATGCTGTATCTGCCAGGTCGTTGGAGCTACGTTAGCCCAGAGCACCCCCCTCTCCATTGTTAAATATGAGGCGATAAAAAAAATAATCCCTCTGTTTCTCATTACAGCTGTATGAAATGGTTTCTTTATGAAACGGTTTCTTTAATTCCCGATGCTTTGGAAGGCTTCGACGGGGTTTTGCTGCCTGTTTGTTAACCCTCCATGTTGAGATCAGCCCCTGCGCTGGTTCCAATTGGTGGTTTGCTTTGCGCCCCGCTGGCCCCCGCTGCGCTCGCATGACAGTAAAAGTAAAGTATTTACTGTAGTTGTGTGGGCCAGGCCTCTCTTTGCCATTGAATCATCTCTAAAACGCTGCAGTCGTTCCACATCAGCCATTTCCCGAGACGCTTTCAGAACGACAGCATCTGTTCCAGGCCGATAAACATCATCGCAGCATCGTTTGTGTGCGTTCGCCGCTTTTCTCGAGACATCATCGCGTCCGATTGTGTAAAAAAGGAGAAGCTGATTTTGGAGGATTATCCTGCAGCCAGGGAAAATCAAATCAATGCTTTCTTTTGAATTTCAATGCTTTCTTTTGAGTTTCTCATCAAATTTCCTAAAATTGCATGCAGAAAATTCAGTTGTAATAAAATTTCATCTAAATGATGATATGGTTTAGTTTTTTTTTTTTTTAATCAAATGAGGCAAAAATTCCAATGAAATCGAAAGATATGTTTGAACACAGATGAGCTGATTCTTAATGGTCACAAACTGATCATAAAAACCTGGAAACTCTAATTTGTTATGAAATAATAAATATGGAAAATGAGGAAATGTTTTGATTTAAAAATCCTGGAGAAAACTCATAATTTGTGGATTTATGTAAACTGCCAGACAAGTTACACAAGATTCCAAAAGTTATTTTTTACTCCGATTACTTTAGATATACTTCTCTTTGCTCTTTGCGATGAAACAGATAAAAACGCTCCAGGTTGAAATCGTCTCGTCTGCAGCTCAGCGTTTTTTCTCTGCCCCCCCCCCCCCCCCTCCTGCAGGTAACACCTGTCAGAATGGCCTCATGCCCACCCTGTTGCGTCCCACGCTGCCCGCCGTCCAAACCTCGCTGAGGATGAAGCAGTTCCTCCCGTTCCCATTGGATACGGCGTCAGCGGTCCGCCTCCTCCCAGGATTCAACACGGTGAGTCCGGGTCATGTGATCAGATGTTTGAGCGGCTTTGTGTTGTTTTTAATCTCCATGCATTGATTTCAAGACCTCATCTCCACACAATAAGCAGATTTTAAATCGAGGAAGAGCGATCCAGCCTTCCTCATCTTCAAAAAGCTCTCATTTCAACTTAAAGAAATGCTTTTACAGCTTTAATGTAAAAGGAAGAATAGGTTTAACGACACCGGCGCTCCACTTAAGGAGAAAAATGTGTGTTTTAATATGCAAACATTTTCTTCAACGGTGCAAAATAAAAACCGTGCAAATTGTTTCTGAACATTTCAGTGCGTTCCCATTATTGAAAACCACGTCATTTGTCTTTTAACGACACAAAAATGCATTAAGGGAAAATGTGTGATTAGAGCGATGGTGCGTTCACTCTCCAGATAGTCTCTACGTTCAAGCTCCATCTTTCTGATTTAATGACGATTCCTTCTTTTTTAGGCCAGAACTCATAAAAAGCGAGAGACCATTTTTCTTTGAGGAATTTGGCTGCAGTTTACAAGTCATCTCCCCTTGTTAACGTCCACATCTGCTTTTAATTGTAACTCCAACACAGAAACGGTTTGACCACCGAAAACAGTTTATATTGTCGATTTCTGATCCCCTTTTAGTTTATCTTCTCTCACAGCAAACGTTTGCAAAACATCCGCGACGTGGCATTAATGGACGTTTGGGTGAATGTGGTGTTGCATCATCTGGAGAAAGAAGATAATCTGCGAAAAGTGGCCAAAAAGTGAAAACTATTTGGATCGTGTTACGCTCATCTGTAATTTCTGAAGAAATGTTCCTATTTAAAACTGGAAAAGAAAAAAAAAAAAAGGCAACAAATTAACAAATTAAATTTGGAATCAAGACAAATAAATTCAACTTATTTGGAACAAACATTGTCCAAAGTTAATATTTAATAAAGAAAAATCTATTTAGCTTTTCTGAAAATGTTTTTTTCCACCATTTTTTAAAAAATGTCATCGCAGAATCTGACCGGTAGCTGCAACCGTTTGTGGTTTTCTTCATCTCTGGTCCCATTTTGAAAAATTAAACACGTTTTTCTTTTGTTTGTCTATTTTGATGTCTGCCATCCATCATGGCTTGTTGTTTATCGGAGCCGCGTCCTCGGCTGCTCTCCAGAATGAGTCCAACATCAATGAAAGCTATTACACAACAATCGCACTCAGACGCTAGCGACCGAAAGAAAAAGAGGCGTTTCTCCGGGAGCTCGACGCCTTCCGCCATGGAAGAAACCCTCGCAGACGGTGAAGCTCGGAGAACTGAGAAGCAGCAGAACGAAAATCTGCCTTAAATTATTCAATTAGTCAGAAACTCCTCGACGGAGTTGCACAAATCAGTTTTAGATTTTAAAGAAGTGAGGAGTCTTGCTAAAAACGAGATTTTATGGTTGTGTTTAAGAACTTTGGCAAAGATTGGTTGAAGACTTTTTCAGCATCTGCATTCTGGACGGTGATTTAGAAGCGTTAAGAAACATTGGATTGAAGTAAAAGATGCATGAAAATATGCGAACACCGAAGAACAAGGCGCTTGAAATGTACAGTATTTTCCGCACTGTAAGTCGCACCTAAAAGCTTTTAATTTTCTCAAAAATCAACAATGCACCTTATAATCCAGCGTGTTTTATAATCCAGTGCGCCTTATATTTGGAAAAAGGTTTAAAAATAACCCATTTATTGAAGGTGTGCCTTATAGTCCAAAAAACAATGTTTTTTGGACTATAAGTTATTTTATTCTTTTACTTTTTGAAACGTTAACTTATTTTAAATAGAATATTCAGTTGTTTTTAGATACTTATGACTTGTTGGCATTCCGTCGGGGTTTGTACGTCCATCAGCCTCCACCACCACTCGCCCAAAGAGATTTTCTATGGATAGCAATTAAACTGCACATCAAAGTACCTTTATAAACAACCCAGTGTATTGAAAATGACCCCATCCAGTGCTGTGAATGTGTTGGTATTTAAATTTCTTCTATTAGAATGTTATTTTTCCGAGACAAAACCATTAAAGTAAAATTTCTAAAACACAGTGGCGTGCAGCTACAAGGACATAATGGTGACTTGTAATTGTCCCAGTGATGTTCCTGGAACACTCATTGGAACAATCACCAATGAGTGCCGACTATATGTTTGTATTGATTTTATTTAGGAAGGTAGAACAACAACACAGTTATAAGGAAACAGCACCAAGGTCATCAAAGGAAGAGGACGGCTCCTGCAGAAAAAGAAGGAACAGAAACGGATAAAAAACCTGTCTTTATTCGGCGTCTCCTTTTGAATTGCAGGGATAGCTCATTCTAAAAGCTGCAGGAGAGGAAGGATGAAATGTGGAGCACAGCTGGATAAGAAACAAACACGAGGGGCAACACAGAGAAGCGTCCAGATAAACTCTTGGAACCGACCGACTATTTCTGCGAGGAGCCGTTTCGTGAGAAAGTTCAGCGATACGGCGTCTCCTTCTCACCCCGTCTAATCTGTATTTAGCAGACTTGTCTGAAGATAATGAGTAATTCACTGGGAGGCCTCCAAGTGGTGGAAAGCTGATACTAGATTAACACAAAGTAATCACCTCTCACTCCGTTGTGCAGACACACAAAACCGCCGTTTGTCGCTCTTTCAACCCTTTGCGTTTCAAATCTCAGAGTCTTTCTGCGTCACGTTTTTTGTCTTTTTATTCTCTCGCGCCTCCTTCTGAGGACTGGATTTCTCAGTCCCCAGCAGAATGCGGTGGAACATCAAGAGTCGCTGGTTGTATAATAGAGTTCAAACTCCAGTTACTGGCCTACATTCTGTGGTTCTGCCTACACAAGCTTGTTTCTCAGCGCTGTCAACACCGGTGCAAGTTGGGTTTCAAGAGGGCAACAAAGAAGCCTGTGTGCCGGATTGATCGGCGTTTTTGTGTGTTTCTGGGCGGGAAAAGAGTCATCAGAAGTTACACGAACAGCGCTGGAAGATCTGACATGTTAGAGTCTTGGATTCAAAGTCCTGGAATCAAAGTCTTAGATTCAAAGGTTCACTTGAGTCAAAGTAGACAAAACTGGCAGCAAATTGCGCTTCGAGATCTGACGCCAAAGAAATTTAAAACCTTGAATCTTCAAGGATTGTTTTGCTTTAATGGATGAGGAAAGAGAATTAAATCAGATTAGCTGATCAGGATGAGGAAAGAAATACCAATAAATAAAATGTCAGGGATATTTTTTGGGTTTGTCTCGTATTAAATTTAGTATCTGGACTAAAAAAGCAGAATATTTCCATTTTAAAAGAATGCTAAAAAAAATGTTCTTAAGTTCATCAGTTATGGTTTTAGCTAAACGCGGCGTTCCACCTTAAATGGCTTCAGCTTATCAGAAGACGCGAATCTGATAATAAATGCGTCCAGAATCCAAACATCTGTCCGGTGGAGCGCTGAAGATTTAGCGTGAACTTGAAGCTCATTTCCGTCTGAACCCCGGCTGAGATGAGGTCAGATTCGCTTCTATGCCTCCGGGGCTCAATAAACTTTTATGCTCCCTTGTTCAGAAAAATTCCAAAATGATCCCGAAGACGATGACGAGTCCTCCATTAAGGCACTGGACACGCTTCACCCAAAGAACATTCACGTAATTGGAAGTACTGTTCGTACGAGGCACCAAGGAAAATAGGGAATAGTGTGCGTGCCTAGACCTGCATGAAATGGGACAAATACCAAAGTCTCTTTTTGGGTTTTTGTGCAGTCTTGTTCCAGGTTGAGTGACTGACACAATCAGAAAGTCCTTAGCTGGAGGCGAAGAAAACATGTTTGTCATCCGCAAACATTTTTCTTTTTTGATGGCACATTTATACGAGGAAACTTAATGGTAAAATGAGACCAAAGATCTCCCGTAACTACATGCACCCAGACGTCAGAGCTTAGAAACGTCTTCAAGCTTGAAAGGAGCTTTCATACAAACATGGTGATGTCGCAGTTCAGAGGAGGGTGGGGTAAATCAGGAACATGCCGTCTAGCAGTCGTCATGTTTTTAGTGCCTGGTGATGTGCTGCGCAGTTTACGAGCTTCTAACAACCAACAGCACGATGACCGATGGTTGATTTGAGCCAGTGTGGCGTTATTAGCGTCATTTCCTGGATGTTCATATTTCTACACGTCTACTGTTTGTGTTGTTGCCTCTGTTATGTAAAGAAAAGATTATGTTTGGAACAAATTGTTCCTTTGCTTCTTTTTCCCAGCGTTTTCATCCATTATGCACAAAACAACTAGATAAATTTTCATGAAACCCTATGGAAGAGCAGACAAATTGATAAATAAGGAGTGTGAAATGTTTTGTAGCGCCTCGGCTTCACCTCCAAATAAATCCAGATGATATCACAGACACATCTCAAAATTAAGAAAATTTATAATCACGCCATAAAAACTTTCATCCAAAAATAACACGCTTTTCCTCAAGGCAAAAATCCAGTGTTTATATCATACCAAGGCCAAAATGTGCATTTGGAGCAGCTAAAATAAGGTCGATGAAGAACGTGTCAAGACTTCTCCAAACATTTAAGGAGCAAATTAATCCTCTTGGTAATGTGAAATCAGAGATCACGTCAAGTAAATTACAATAACATGCTGTTTGACAGCTGTTCACACTTGTTAACTATACATTCTGGCATGTCTGGAAACTCCAGACATGTTGAGGATTCATGTAGTTTCTTCGGAAAAAGAAAGTAAACTTTGGAAAACTTTTGGATTTGCTCTGAAACTATCAATTGATTCACCCGTGGAAGTTATTGAAATCACCACCTTGAAAGAAGAGAAAAGAAAGGTGTTGATGGGAGGTGTGTTCAAAAGGAACAAGAGAGTTTTAGAGTGTAATGAAAAAGTCAAGTTAAATTTGGAGCGGGGGGTTAGTTTTTGACCATAAGGGGTGTTTAGGTTGTCTTTCTTTGGCTCTGAAAACAAGATCCGTCCTGCCCGAAGCATACATTTGTCTTTGAGAAGCAACACAGACTCCATTTCCCCCTGCAGAGTAATCAGGAATGTGATTTATCGATTCCGTGTGCAGATATCCACGCTGGGAAATTGCTTTGTGGTCCGGTGGCAGAGGTGACACGCTGGCCTCAGTCTGCAGCATCACGGTCCATTTCAATGTGCCGACCGATGCTAAGTCAGTGTTGCCATCAGTGACTCTGAATGAAACAAAGGACATATCGTCGGCACGTTCTGCTTTGGCGGCTCTTGATGTAACTGGTTAAACTGGTGCTGAATTTGACAAACATTTCCAATTTGGGGGTAAAAATGCTTATTTAATCAAAACTCATTGGCGGCTTTTCAAGATATCTTGCAGACAAACAAACAAATGGAAGATCTGATAACATTTCACACATGCTGACATTTGCCTTAATCTCATCAGAAATAACATTTACGACATTTACGAAAGAAAACCTTCAAAAACAGGGATTCACAACTGTAATACATTTTCCTGGAACCGGCAGCCTGTCTCAATCTATAGCGTTATAACAGTTTTATTTATACCGCAGATTTTATTATTCAAAATCCATGTGCTTTTTATTAAATAACAGCAATTACATATGAAACAAAAGCGTAAAAGACTGAAGAGCCAACCACAAGCCTGACAAAATAGGTAGATGGATCACAGATCGGAACCTCTGCACCTAAAGACACCCTGACCGGCTTTAGATCTAATTCCAGGAGCAGCTAGAAGACCTCCTGATTAACCTGAGGGGTTTGATCGTGTTCTAATCACAGAGCAACTGCAAAGAAATGTAGAGCCAAATCGTTAAACACGGAATTGGAAGGCAGACCTTCTAAAATAAATAGCGGCCCTACAACGGAGCCTTGAGGAACCTCCGTATGGACCGTTAATACCTCAGAGGTTATGCTGTCTAGATTCTTTTTGCGAAGTAGCTTGGAAACCACTCTACTACATCTGAAAAGGCAAAAAAAAAAAAGGGGCTACAAACCAATTAAATTATTGTCCAGGGGTTCGAGAACAGAAAGCTAGCAGTGAATTTGATCTAGGGACCCGGTTGTGTAATTTGAAACCTTTATAGCAGCAGGATTCTGTATCGTTCTTAAAGAATCCTGACTGAAATGAGACTGGAAATCTTTCATTGTAAAAAAAAAAAGGATTGAAACCTAAATGTAATCACATATATCTTCCCACCACATTTCAAAAAAACTGTTCTGTAAATTTCTCCGTAATCCTCCTGACAAACCATCGGAGGAACAAACAGACAGGGTAAAAACATGGCCTCCTTTAGAGGCAGTGATTGCTCCTAAAGTGCTCCGTATGATAATGCAATAAAAAGAACAAAGGGTGAGTCAGCACTGTTTTGCAGACTCTTATTTGATTTACACATGTCCCATAAAGATCTAATGGAACCTATAAAGCGTATTCTCTAGGGGGAAAGCATGCCAGTCCACGAAAAAAGAAGAGGGATGATCAAAGCTGGAGAGCTGGCGGGACCACCGCCATACCAGCTGCCTTCCCTCCAGTCACACCTGCTGCAGAGAAGTGGAGTGCATATCTGTCTAATGTGTGGTGCCCTTATCATTTAGCTCGTGCTCTGGGGCTTTTTAACCCCCTGAACTGAGGCAAAGCTTTCCGCTGGCGGAGTTCGTCCTGATGTGTTCTCCCCACAATCATATTTCACTCTCTGGATATCTGCCAGCTCGCCGTTTTCCCTCCGGTGGAATGCAGAGGCGATAGTTGGGAAGCTCAAGATGATTTTTTCATGAAAGGGCTAAGTGCCAGCTTCCCAAGCCGACGCCTGGATAACCCGGTACTGTCCACTATCGTCAGGATAACAGCCCTCAAAAGCTCCTGTGGATGTTTAAACTCTGTCAGATGTCAGGCACAGTGTGATGGCCGATGAACACGGGGGTTCCAACAGTGTGCCATTACGCGTTCGTTGCCCTCCTGTGTTCCAGCACACATCAGAGATGTTGATCTTGGAGACAAATTGAAAGCAGACGCGATCTGTTCTGTTTTTGCTTATTTGATGGAGTTGCCGTGCGCTTCAGGTTCCTATGACAACATTAACGGAGTAGGACCTTAAAACAAGGAGGTCGCCCCAATGATGGGAACCTAAAGGAATGTAGTCGTTAGGGTGTAAAAGTTACCTCAACTGGTTCATTCTCGTCTCGTCTAATCAGTTAACTCTTTCTGCTAGTGTGTTGTTGATTTTGACACAGATTTTATGCAACAATATGAACACAAATATTTGTCCCTCAAGTTCTAATCAGAGTCTCAACTGGTGGGCTCAACCAGCCTTCAGATAGGCCATCATTAACTATCCATCTCTATGACATCTCTCTTTCTCCTGCCCCTAAGACCCAACCAAACCCCATCACCTCGGTGTTTTTAGTCACAGACATAACATCGATGTTTTTCATTAGAAAAAGTTGTTTTAGTTTGACATATACAACGTGCGAATCAATAATGCTTCCCTAAAAGGCATTGCAGACCTAAAAGGTTAGAAACGGTTGTCATGGCTGATTATGTTGCTGTACGACTGGATTGAATTAGGAAGTCAATGACAATAAGCAATTTGGAAATTATATTTAAAAAAGCTCACTGGCTTGATCTTTGCATCGCTGAGTCTGATGTTACTTATCCAAAAAAGTTGTGGTTCATTTTTATAAACCAGAGACGGTCTCTTACTGTCAGAAATGTTTATATCAGCGAATCTGCATATTGCAAACATATGAAAAATGTTTAAACTGGGCGCAATTACCCATAGAGACAGCTGTGTCTGAGTTCACCAGAACCGAATATGATCCATCTCCAACATGCCTCTCCATAATCTCCACCGTCTCTGCCTGCATTACGGTTGGCCTCATGTTCTACCGTGTTCCCCCTGTCGAAGCAGAACCAGCTGGACCATCAGGAACTCCAGTTTGCACCTGCAGCACCATTGTTCCCATAATGAAAGCCAAACCAATCTCGTAGGGGGGATCCGGTGTTGTTTTCTAGGAGACGAGTCCGGCCTGCGGATTTACAAGAGTGTCAGGGCAAAATTGTTTGGGTTTTGGCTCAGTTGCATGCCAGAGGTTCAATGCCTTTGAACATGCCCTCTTTGACTGAAGTAATGCCCCCCTGTGAAGTGTTTTTCTCCAGCGATGTTTTTGTCTCTGTCTTTCTGCAGAAATCTGTCCCCAATGTGCGAAGATAACTCAAACATGGCTTAACCACAAATCGGTTGCACCACAAAGCCCTCATAAGAAGGGGGGAAGTCTCCTCGGGGTAATAGAAACTGGTCTGAAAGTCGGAGATTTGAATTCCTTTTGACTTTGCCTGGGAAAATCTATGGAGAAAATGCAATAACTGTCTAATTGTTTTGCAGTTTAATGGGAACACAAAGCCACAATGGAAGCCCACTAAATGCAACGCTCAGTATTTAATAATGCCAGGCTTTTCTGTAGTGGATAATGTGCATGAATCTGTATAACTGAATAAATGAGAAGCAGGGAGTGTTGATCAAGAGCAAGCTTGCTCAGCAAACCTTTCCTGCTTTAGGTGAAGCTCAAAAACACCAACATCAGTGAAAGTCGGACTAAAAACTTGATGCCCCACGGGGCCCAAGGGGAAAGTTGCGTGGAATAATTATTTGCATTGTTAAGATTCAGCGTTTGCAGGTGGCCCATGCATTTTTCTATCAGAGGGCATTGATTTTGGAAAATCCAATAGATGGCCACACTCCTCTGGCTCCGCTCTCATTATGATCTCAGCCTCGCTTAACATTCATGGCTGAATATTACAAGAAGATAAATCGTTTAATCTTATTTTTTATTGAACCATGTCATGAGTGAGACACTCCCTTCCTTTTTGTGGGTGTAGCCGAAGCACTTTGATAGAATGATGGATTAGAAATTACTCTGTGAGGGAATTTAGCAAGAACCCAATCAAATTCCATTCGCTGGAGTTTCACTACAGGGATGTTGATTTATGCAGAAAGACTATAACTGTCCTGACATTGCACTATCCCAAAACTTTTTAAAGTTTTTTTTAGTTTGACAACCAAGTCCCTCCTGAAAAACAAAGTGCTCCATGACTATTTTATCATATTTCAATATATTTCATCATAGATCACCTGTCGGTCACAAAATGTGGTTGAGACAGTTCAGGTTTTCCCTTGGATTTCTCAGTGACCTTTGATTTTCTGCAGACCGCTGAAGCGTGTTGCATTATGAGCACTTTAAGTAGTGTTTTAGTTTCATTGACTCCTCCCATTGTCTCCCACTGTCCTTTAATGTCATCTACACATATGCAGATGACACAGTGTTGTTTCTTTCATTCTGAGTCTTTGGTAGACTATGGATTTGCACAATATATTCAAGAGCCTCAAATTCAATGAAGTCGTGCACATGGATGTTTGTATCTTGATTTGTCATCTCCTCAGTCCATTGATTTTTAAAAAGGTAGCACATTTGGCTAGCAAGTTGTTTTTTGTGGTTTCTCAAGCAAACAAAAAAGGTGTTGAGGAAACACTGCATAGTGGTGTTTGGAACCTCAATGGAGGTGATGCCAAAAAGGTTGGTGGATAATTCTTTTTACATAAATGGGAACCAAAAATGTAATGCAGTGTAATTAAGGAGAGGCGGAGTTTCTGGACAAGTCACACAAAAAGGTAGGACTTTCACCAGGAGACCAATGTTTGAGTTCCAAATCCAAAACTACTCAGTTGATGACATGAGTACTTACCTTTCTACTCCTCAAAAATTTATAAAATAACATGAATAAAGCTTAAAATGTGTGAGAAGACTCAGATTCCTTCACCATCCCATGAAATCACGAAGACTGTATGTGTTCTATATTTACCATTCATCTCCGCTAGAGAGATGGGGTACGCGCCGTAAGGCGACAAATACCTCCAGGGAATTCTCTCGCTAAGATATTTCACCCTGATGGGGGTCCGGTGGTGTGAAAGGGGTCAGCTGTGAAAAGTGGAAATGCAGAAGGAGAAATGGGAGGAAAGGGGGAAAAAAAGGCTGAGGGTTGCAGAAAGGTAGAGAAAAGAATCTCAAGGAGGTGTAGAGGTGGAGGAGATATTCATGAGACGTAAAAACAAAGAACGTGAAGAACATTAAATTTAAATAGAGCACAATGCTCAACCTTCCTCGATATCAAACAGCACCTTTCTTTTGACTTCTGCATCTCCCGACCTTAATTTTTCAAATTTATTCCTCTCTCGCATCATTAAGCGGTCCAGCTTTAAGAAAACATTGAGACGTGCTCTGAAGGATAAATGAAGAGTCTTTTATATGAACATACCTACCCAAGTCTTACAAGAAATCTTCCACTCAAGGCTAAATCTTTTCCATTCAGCCTCGGTTGGCGTACAAATCCTGCCCAAGGCCAGGTAGCGTAAATGAAAACAGTCCTATCAGACATCATGTGTGTTTTTACGTATACTTGTGCACCGGCGCTGTCATCGTCTGACTCGAGCATTCACGGCTGAAATGTGAACGTAGCTTTTTCTGTGCATGATTTAGACATTTTCTCCTTCCAACACACCTGATTCAAATGATCTGCTCATCACCCAGCACTGCAGAAGCCTCCTAACAATCCATTTATTGGAATCAGGTGTTCTGGAGCAAGTTACCATCCAAAACATGCAGGGCAGGTGTTGCCAGGACTGCAACTGACAAAGACTAATTCCTGTGAGGGTTTCGGGTCCAGACGGCCGTTCTGTGTTTCTCATTTGTCTTCTTCCTCCTTTAAAATGCTTGAATCGTTGTTACGCAGCTGCAATAATTCTTCTGTTCTCTCTGTGCACCGCTGCCTTCACAGCTTTTCTTAATCTTGTTGGGACACATGCCAGTGGACGTGGAAATACGTGGGATATAGTTTCACTTTATTACTTAGAAACTGTGCCTATTGATGTATTTGGTTTGGTTTTCTAATTTGAGTGGATCTTTTAGCACATTTTGTCCAGTTCAGGCCTCTATAGTCTCATTTTCAGTACAACTGAAGTTCTGACACGTTGGCTTCATTGCTTGCATGCTGGATTTTTTTTACTTCTTGAAAGCTCACATCATGACTCACTCCCTTTTCTACCCATAAATCCACCCACCGCCTTGATACTTCAGTGCTTCCCGCCAACCATCCTCCTCTATCACAAGGTTCAGTGTTTTCCTTCGGATACCTGGGAGTCTGCTCTAGCTCATTATGCACCAATGAAATCCCCTTTTTTGGATTTGACTTGCTAATTCAAAGTCTTTCCACAGTGGCAATAATCTACGCCATTGGTGATGATGAACTAATGGACTGGGTCAGGTGGCTGAGGTAATTGGGAGATACATAGGGGGGAGGATTACATTTGACAGGTCATTCATCCCACTTAAGTTAATAGTAAGCCAGGCTGGCAGCCCTGAATAGAGCATTTAGTCCTCACCAGTGTGTATGTCATTGACCGGTCATTCTCTCCTTCTATGTGTTTTAATAGGCATGAATGTATATTTTAAATACCTGGTGTCTATTGCAGGATAGATACCTCAGTGGGCTGCGGAACATGTGACTAGAACAACCAATATAAACACTACATGCCTCAATTACACACATACTTTAAATACAGCTTATGCTGCGTATAATAGGTCATAACACAGGCATCTGTCAGACAGCTATGTCCTTTTTCAGTACCTATACTCACCTACTGTGTGACATACAGTATTTCTATACCATATCTTCAGCTTTCCAAGATGTTAATACAAAACGTCCAAAAATCAGACTTCATAATTTGTCGCTTTCAGGAAAAATGGAAGTCTGTCATTGTCCTGCTTCTGGTTTAAATACGGTTATCTCTTTACTTTTCGCCAACTGCCATCAACTAGTCTTTGTAGATTCATAGTCTCCGCACTCGTCAGGTTCATCAGCCACCGCCACCACCAATGGCTTGACTTGATGGGGGAGTTATCTTGCTCCGGGCCATGACAGAGGCTCAACCTTTATTTAATTCACTCACCTCACCTGATCGAACAAATATCACGTCTGTTCAGTTTTAAAGTCCAGCAAACATCTTTGCTGCACACATAGTGCACAGATCAACCTGAGCACACTAAATAATAGTTTGGACTGTACTCATTGATCAGACAGTTTTGGTGATTGTCCTCCAGCATCATCAGGGCGTTCAGGTGTCTGACACCAGTTCATGCTGTAATTTTGTAATGTGTATAATTAAACTCTCCAGATTCACAAAGGACTCAGTGATTACATCGACTATTACTATAATTGACTTCAGCATGGTTTCGCATTTCAACGACAACTTAACAGTAACTTCTTCTGACTTGGGAACCCCCAACACTCATTGTTGACTTGATTAACGTGTTATTGTGACTGATTTCATTAACATAAAAAAATATTTGCCTTTTAGAGGTGGATTATAACACATCATGTTGACCATTATCACCCAACCGATTAGCCATGTCCACGCGGCACCTTCTTTGCGCGACAGCATTTTGTTGTTCAGTTGAGGAAAGATCACATGTGAGCATCTTCTCCCAGAGTTTTCCGGCCTTTATCGCATGGCTGCTCCGAGTGCACCGAGTGGAAACCATCCCAGCCGGCTCTGCTATCGTCACCACTCCTCTTTTTCTGGCAGTCAGAACAGAACGGGGTCATCATCTGTCCTTCTGGTAATCAAGAAAATGGAGGCAAAGCTTGCCCTGCTCGTTCCTTTCTATGCTGAGGTTCATTGGTTGGGGTAGACAAGTTCGATCTAAAGCCGGATGTGCTGTTACGTAACCCACGCTCTGTGTAGGCAACCTTCTGCTAAAGGACGTTTTGCTAGCTTATTTTGATGACTGCTGATCCTGTTTCTTCTCTTAAAACTCACGTTCTTCATCTCCGGGTTCCTGTCAGCAGTTAAAAACTGGTCATAATTCCTCTCGGGTCGTTTTCCTGCTACAAAAAGCAAAAACCAAAGATCACAGCTTCTACCCAAGCAATCAGTTTATTGGTTATTGGTGCACTCAGTCAACTCCACAGGAGTTATTTTATAGTGTTTTCCACTGCAGTACAATAAAAACTTGACTTACTGCTTAAAAAGGGATTCTAATCTCCAGAGCCCAGACGGTAGAATTAATCCAAAAACCAAAAACAAATCCATGCTACTCTTTGTATGGTCTGTAAAGCCCCAGAACAAAGCCTCACGCGACTAAACAGACGTCTGTTTCAGTCCCTTTTTATCAACTGTCTCCTGGTAGAAGTTGACCGCTGTCGCCCGGCACTGTCGCTCGTCACTGTCTGCTCCCTGTCACGTTAACGTCACATCATTATGGCGCAGGGCCGGCGAGTATCCGCCGTGCTGAACTTTGAGACGGACAGGTCTTCTGCTAGCTGTCAGATAGCATCCACCAAACGACCCGCTTCATTCTCCGCTGCAGGTCGACGCACTGCTGACGGACAGATGAGCGAAAGCAGAAAGAGGCTGAAACTGATTCATATTGATTGTTTTTCCCATTAATACATTAATTATTTTCACATGTCACTTTTTTTGCTTAAAGTTCACAAATGAAAAGAAACACGTGAAGACCTTAAAGGAAAGAAAAGATTTAAGACTGTTAGAGATGGTAAACCGTGGGAGTTTGTGAGTTTAAGTGGGATTAAATTAGGAATGCTAATTCTAGGAAACCAGCCTTCCTATGAGAATGACACCAATGAATAGAAAAAGTCTTTATACTTTTTCTGACTTTCCTGGTTCTGCTCTGAAATCTGAGACCCAGACACGTCCAGCTGATTTGTTTTTTTGCGACATCAAGAATCTTCTTGAGAGTAGAAGACCTGCTTGTTTCTTTAATTGGTCATGTTGGCCGTTTGCAGGCGGCGTAGCGCTACCTTCAGGCTAGAGGCCGTTTAAAGCCGACAGCTCATCAGGATGATTGACAGGTGTTGGAGCTGGAACCGGATCAAATGAGGGAAAAACTGCAGAGGAAACAAAAACCAGCTTCAGTTCGCGTGTTCACGCCGAGCTACAGGACGAAAAAGAAACAGGATGTGTGTATGTGTGTGTCTGTGTGTGTGTGTGTGTCTGTGGGGGGGTGTTTTCTGCTGCATGTGGATCGTATGTGCGTCGCGGTACATTTCCTCCGACGGCGTTCCCGTCCCTTTGAGGCGGGGGCTCATGTGGAGCGTGTGACTCAGTGGGTGGTTGATGGGAGCTTGGGGAATAACATGTCCCTTTTTGCTGCAGCTGCTCTTTACAGACGAGGCCTGAACACATCATGTTCCAACGCGGGGAGGGACTCGAACGCTGCACGACAGGGATTTTTTCTGGAATACGCTCACGAGGGTCTGGAATTCTGCAAAAATTAGCAGCACCGCCAATAATAGCACAGCGGACTAAATTCCCACAGAGGACTTCAGCCCTTCATACCCAGTGATTAATGATCATGTCTGTGAACACATACTAAAAATCTCTCCTAATCATTTTTGCTGGATGGTGCCATTTCTTCGGGCCTGTAGATTAATTTTACAGCATCTGCACCGGAGGGGAGGGAGGAATAACATGGAGCCCAGCGCATGTTTCTAGTAAGAGGTCATCGGTTCTCTTGGGGCCCAGATGTTTTTAACCGCCGTTTGCTTTCCAGTTTCCCACCGAGCCACGGTGCATCTGGTTCTCTGCTGTCGCGTCTCCTTCGCCAGTGAGCTCAGCCAACGAAAAGTGTCATTGACTTCTGTCTTAGCAAAAAAAAACTTGGGTGCGATTGAACAAAGGTAGACGGTTGTGTAAGAGTTCAGTCCAATCCGGACCGGCAAGATAGTCGGGGCAAAGTCTGAGGATGATCTTTCAGCCAGGATTCACGTTTCACTGCGTTTCATCAGATGCTCTTCATTCTGGAGAAGTGGGAGCGAAGTCTTTGTCGCTGCCTACGCATTTAGTGCACAGCATCGCAATTAACAAAAGAGCAGATGCGGCTGATATGAAGTCTATCTAATTGCATCCTGTCACTTCTGCTGTGTTCTCCTTCCTGGCATTAGCTAATTCTAAAACGATCTGCTGTGTATTTTTAAACATCTCATTTTATGAAACCTTTTTTTGGTAAATGCGTTCCGCATTAAAAGCCGATAATGGATCTGAATATGTTGTTTCCTCTCCTGAGGTGTCGGGTCATTCCGCATTAGAATACAGCTGATGCTGTAAAAGCTTTCGCCAGCCCGATCTCCTCGTCGCTCCCTTTGCATTTATGAGCCTCAGAATTTAGAGTGGCTTTAAATTTTCACCCGGGTGTAAAAAGTTTCAACACCAGAGATGACTTTGTCGCAGTTTGAAGTGTGTCCGTGTCAGTTTCTGCCATTCGGTTGACTCTGAAAGCATTTATGCTGTCTGGTCATCATTTTGAAGAGAACAGCCAATAAAATTCACTCTCAAGCGATTAATTCTCGTATAAAGTTCTTTGTCCACTTTTGTGCTCTGGATCATGCCAAATAGCATTTGACATATCGCTAGCGACGCCATCGAGGTGATGTTTTCCAGGCAACTGGTTTGTCAGCAGGATTACAGAGTAAGTATTGGCACAATTTTCACGATTGACATGACATGAGTTTCTCGGTGGAATGGTACCACATAAGCCAAGGAGGGCCTGTTACGTTTGGAAGCAGATGTGAATCGTAGTGTGGATATCCAAATTTTTATCCAAAAAGATCTGGAGTCGAGGGGAATTGGTGCACGAGAAGAGAAACAGTCATCCTGTAATAAATTTTGGTCAATCTGATGTAAAAAGGTGGATTCAAACAATGGGAGCTGGGTACAGCCCCATGGACTGACTGTGGGTTTGATTCCCATTTGTGGCCTGCTGCCATATGATCCCTGTTGACAAATTGCCCCCAAAACAACTGAAACTGTAGATTGCTGAAGGGAAACACTGGGTTGTAACGCCATTGGTGGAAAAATACACCCAGACGGCAGGAACAAGACTCTTGCAGGTCGTCCTTTTGCAGTACTTTGGTTCGTTGGCGGTTATAACCTGACCTCGTCTGTGTCCTACCCCTGATCGGGTTGATCTAGCTGCCTCTCTGCCCAAACCTGAACCGGTTTTTATCCAATCGTCCTCCTACCGGAGATGTTCCAGAGACAATCATGATCGTATCTGCCCCCTGTCTTTGTCTGCCTCCTCTTCAGACTCCTGTCATGTTTCATTACCAGAACCGGCTTCTATTTATCTACTTTTCCTCCCTGGATCCAGCCTGCAGTTTCTCTCCATCGGCCCCGGTCTGTTTCCTCTGCTCTCTATCGCTGTCACTCATTCCTTACTGTCCTCTCTATCCAGCCCACCAACATCTCTTCTTTTGGGGCCATCTTGATCGCCCTTGGCAAGTTCATGTCCTCTAGAGTTCACTTGACCCCATCACCTGTATACCCAGCTGCACCTCATTCAGTCACAGTCTAAGTAAGCAGACCAGGTTTCAGCTTGACCTCAGATCATCTGTTGCCAAATTTCTTCCAACCGTTGCGGAAATCTGCGGCTGATTTCCTGCTTTCTTGCATCACTTGTTTTGCACTGATTTTACTGGCTGTTCATTGCCAATGTGGGCAACAATCAAAATACCCCAAACACGAGCCAAAACCGACACCATCCATAACCTCTAAGTGTTGACTCAACTACTCTTTGGCACAGAGCGAACAAAAAGTCTATATTATTAGTTTAATAAAATCATAAATGTCCCAAACCTCCTCGGAGGGCAATCGCGTTTCCCATTATGTCATTGTCTCATGATAGCTGGACCGTCGTAACGTGACTCACTGACCATGAAGACCTGCCCTAGAATCTGGAGTCACACTGGAATCATTAGTGGTTTATAGTTATTCAGGAAAAATGATATTTAACTCCCAGTAAGGCTTAAAGACAACAATGAAACAAACAGTTTCAGAGCGAGTATAGAGTTCTTTATCCAGTTGTTCTATAGTTTTTACATCGGTGGTCCCTAACCCCCGGGTGGTGGACTGGTACCGGTCTGTAGGTCCGTCGGTACCAGGTCACTCAAAAAATCCAGAACAATGTTTTGTTTTCAATGAGTGGATTCTCTCCTCCACATCTGTCTATGAGTCACTCTTGACGCTTGTGGAGATGCTTGCCAAGGGTCACATGACTACCTTCCTGAAGGGGCCGCTCTGGCCGCTAACATAGAATACATTACCGCTAAACTGAAACTCCCAAGCTTGCAGAACCAACAAGAAACAAACTTTGGTGTGACGTTACGAGGACGCTGCTAATAAAGTTGAGACAAATTCACCTTTATTATTTAGAATAAAAAGTTTTAATGTCGTATCATTTTATTTTGTTGTATTTATCCGCCACACCTTAAAAGACGGTCCGTGAGAATGTTGTGTGACGTTAAACTGGTTGGGGACCCCTGGTTTACATCAGATTATTGTGGATATAGGTTCTATTAGACACCAACACTGATTGATAACCCAACAGTGATTAAGCGCCGCCTCAGATCATCATGACCTTCAATGGTGGACACCTCCCAACACGACACTCAGAAGGTTTTGAAATCCCAGATAATCAAAATGACCTCAGTTCAGCCGAACAGCGTCGACAGGATGTGACAGCGTGACATCACGGGGCCCGTCCTCTGCGGCACCGCCGTCAAGGTGGATTAATCCTCCCACACGGAACCTTCGCCTCCTGCCGCCGGATGACAGGATGCGTTTGTTGGTTCCGTGAAGCCCCGTCACCAAACAGAAGGAAGCGCGCCCCAAACAGATGAGCGGCGCAGCGCGACAGTCCCCAACAACACGTATAGGCGCCGTTACTGGGGGAAATTTGCAATAATTATGCTCTAACAGGCTTTTTTCTGTCTGTGACATCTGAACTTTTGTGTCGTTATTTAAATTCAGAGAGTTTTATAGTCATTTTTTAAACATAAAAGCAAAAATTGAAGAGAAACGGTTTGAAATCAGCCAACAAACATAAATCCAGCCCAGCCAGTGATCCCATCAGGGGACAAGTGATTCAGACTGGCTCCAGTTTGTCATTAGAGCAGCGCCACAAAGGAAATACAGTCAATGTTTTCACATGAAGGTTCACATAAAGACCTTAAAATAAAGAGGTCACCAATATTTATTTATCATAGAGGAGGGTCCGTTTTCCTGATAAAGCATCTAAACTTTTTTCTCATCCGTTTTCCGTCTCATGAAAACACTTTTACTCATTCAAATTGTTTTAATGCATGAAATGTTTTTACCAAAGACTTGTTCACTGCACAATTGAGATTATTGAATCTAATGCTAAAGAAATCTGTCATGAAGGTAAGTAATTACTAAAAATGTTGAATGTTTACTTTAAACAAACGTCAGATTTAAATAATGACTTCATAAGAAAAACCATCATCACAACAAATCAAAGGTCTATTAGGTCTAAAAAGAGTCATTTATCACATTAATCCCATCATCATGCATGAGGAAGGAATCAAGATGGAATGTGTGTCGGGCGCTGAGTCAGCAGTTTTTAAGCACACTTATACGCTGCGTCATATTAGCAGCAACATCGTAAAAACCAAAAACCGTGCATTTGCAGACCTCGGGAAGGTTAAACGCTGTAAAATGAAATAAAAAGTTTAAATACCCTCGGATTAAGACGAAAGTGTTTCATAGAGTGTTTGTGTAAATTGTGCAGACGTCGACCTCGTCCATGTGGTTTGTTTGCACACACGGCTGTTGTGGGTTTAATGAGCTGCGAGAAATAAACTCGTCAGACGGTACAGAATATTTGAGGACGTACAACAGTAGAGTTTTATTTTTTCTTGGACGTGAAATCTTGGTGTAAAGTGCTACTAGTGGTTGAATCCATTGTTGGTTTTAGCTTCTCATTGGGAATTCTTGACAATTTGCCGATGCCTGCCTTCCGCCATGACTGTAGGATTGCCTGATTTGTGCACCGCGAGTGACATAAAGGGGAATTAATTCTTCGTTTCCGCGTGGTAACTGGGAAGCGCTAGTAAAAGACGAACGGCTGCTTGTCTCCAAAGCTCCAAACCTGTTCTTTCCAGTGGCGGCCAATTTACAGGTTAGCTTAAGTGGTCGTTTTCATTGGCCTCTCTGTTTCTCTCCGGCCCCCCCAGATGGACCCGGTGCAGAAGGCGGTCCTCCATCACACCCTCGGCCTTCCTCCCACTGCCAAGAGGAAGCATGTCTCCTGCGGAGTTTGCCAGCTGAGGTTCAATTCGCAGGTGAGCGTCTTTTCTTTTGAAAGAGGAGGTCGGAACCGCTGACAACCGCTCCTCCGAAGGATTACTTAAAAGATGTACAGGAACCGTTGCTCACGCCCCCCAGAGGATGAATCCGTTATGGCAATTTATCTTCGTCAGGTTTCAGCTGAAATAAAACTCCTTTTCCTCGTTTTCGCTCTTTAGTTTGTCTTCATCTTAAACTCTCGATGGCGGTGTTTTCCGCCGCCGCAGACTCCTCTGGCGTTTCCTCCAGCAGCGCCACAAGGTTGGCATCACTCGTGGATCCTCCAAAGAGAACATAGCGGCAAATGAGCTGTTTCCCTGAAGTTCTCTCTGTTTCATTCAACTCTTTTACCCTCTGGAGGCTCGAGGCTGTATTTAGAACAAATCAGGCCGTCACTGCAATAATGTGCAGAGAGAAAACAGCCAGGCAACGACAGTCTTGCTTTTCCTCCAACGGCAAGACTGTATTTGAAGTATCTTTAACATAAAGGGGCTTAGTGGTGACAGAATCGTTGCTTGAATTTCTCCAAAATTGGACATAAAACCCTTGCATAGCGTCCTCCCGTAGTAACGCACAACCCTGTGCTAACTGGCAAGACACCTCATCTGCTCCAAACAGACACAGCCTTCCACACAGGAACCATTGGTGGACTTTTAGCTCATCACCAACATCCCTTTTAGTAGAAGTGACTGACTTTTAAAGATCATTAAATTCTCTGGCTCCTGTAAACGTTCCTGAGTACCTTTCAGCAGCTATGCCTGGGCGCCACCGTCGTCCCAACGATGCATTCAATGATCAATACCTTCATTTACAGAACAAAAGGGTGTCCCGTGAAGCCGGTAGGACACATCAGTGACGACCTGCCGGCTGTACCGTGAAGGAGCTCGATTTAAATCAGTTCTTGGCACCAAAGACCTGAAAAAACATTTTCTGGAATGAAACAAGCGTTTACACTGACATCAATATTAATGTAAAAGGTTAAAAAAAAACTAGTCATGACTTTAGATTTAATCTAAAAGCCTGTTTTTGTCCTTATAGTTGTGACTTCCTGTGTCTGTTTGTGCATCGATACTAATATATCTGCAACAAGCTCCTGAGACAGTTCCCTGTGGCTTTCAGCAGCAAACACTATTTACAGAACAAAAGCAGTCCTCTAGTGTTAATTATGTTAATGTTAATGAACTAAGTGATGACAACAGAAGGGCGAAGGCACTGAATCTGTGTTTAAATCTATTCCAGGCACCCTAGAGCCTGAAAAATGTCTTCTTAGCTGGAATTAAACAAAAGCACGAGTTCCCCCAAAAGCTGCCTTGATGGTTATTGGTTCACAGATTTAATCTTGAATCCGTTTTAGAGTCGTGACCGTG
Source organism: Antennarius maculatus (assembly GCA_013358685.1). Taxonomy (NCBI): domain Eukaryota; kingdom Metazoa; phylum Chordata; class Actinopteri; order Lophiiformes; family Antennariidae; genus Antennarius; species Antennarius maculatus. Next base: position 20,044,343 of record CM023615.1, read on the forward strand.
ATCAGCGCCTGACTAGAACACGGCCATATCACCAGAGTCTGGTTCTCACTACTTTAAATGAAGGTATGGACAGTATCTGCGCCCATCTCCTGACCGCGCCCGATTGCTTTCAGCAGCTAATCTCAGCCCCAGCAATGCATTCAATGACCTATTTACAAAACAATAAAGGTGTCGTAACTTGCGTGACCTCACTGGAACCCTCCTGAGACTGAAAGCATGTATGAGATAAGGAAACAAACAGGACAGAGAAGATCACCGTCTTTGTTCTCATGTCTCATGATAGTCCTGTGTGTGGTCAAAACCCCATAGCGAGCAAGAAATGAAACTAGAAAAATCACTTTAATACGTCCCTCTGCACAAATTCATTCAGTTTCATGCAACTTTATTACTAGATTATCATCCTGTGACATAAAAACCACATCTCTTCTGACATATGTTCTTAAATGGCAGATTTTTAAAAATACACAACTGGTTTCTTTCAGATTCAACCCACCAAAACCATAATAGTTGTAAACCCCTGCAGTAAAATGCAACATGCACTTAAACGCAGCGGTAATACCGCACCAACTACACCATATATAATACAATCTTCCTTGTGGTGGATTATTTCAATATAAACCATCTCATGAGCAAAAGCGATTACAGGACACACGTCGTATCAATCACGGCGCAGTCTTGTGACGCGCATCGCATCGGGACTAGCTCACTAAATCCAACTGGTGGTCTAACAGATGGGCTTTCGATTTTATTTCCCTACACCTCATCTCCATACTACTTTGAAAGTAATCAAAACATTTTTAAAAGAAAATCACTGGCAGAGCGGCGTGTCGTTAAATCAGTGGCATCCCTGAGCAGCGATGTCATCGCTCTTTCATTAGGGGAGTAATCAATCCATCTCTAACGCCGAATGTGGCGGTGATTACTCAAGATGAGGTTATTATGTCGCACGCAGGGAAGTCTATCTGGTCGCGTCTCGACTGTCCGTCAGACGGTCGCCTCGTGTTGGCTTGTCAATCATCAGCTGAGTGAAAGCTCTGCAAACCCAAAGGAGTGTTGGACAGTCTTCATCACGCAAAGCTGGTCGGTAAAAAGTCTCCGTAAGCTGACCCCAACGGCCCGAAGCCATGACGACAGAAACGGGCCTTTATTTAAAGATTTTAAGACGTTCTTACTTTGCTTGATGGAATCATGTTTATGGCTCCAGATCATAAAACCGGACTGTGAGTGAGTCACCAGACCTCAGATGTCCTTTATCCTCCTAAAAAGAGACGCTTTATTACTCGTTTACACTTAATGCATTTACGACATTTCCTCGGCTCACGTTTAACTTGTTGACTCCACAAACTTGCAAGTTTTTACAAGCTTTTAATCGACGGGGAATTTCTGGAGATGTGAAAAAGGAAAAAAGAAAAAAGAAATTGCTTCTCAGTTGATTCAATTTTCCACAGGAATTTTTTCCAAGACCTCAAGAACCATTTTTAGGATCACAATCAATTAACCCGATCGCAGGAGCCAGAGCTCGGCTGCTGGTTGGGCGTCGTGGGGAGTTTCCAAAGCGATTCGATCATCTAGCTAACGGTTCAGAAGGAGCGTATTGGCGGTTTGTTGGGGTGCTGGGTAACATCGCCATCAATCATTGGACAAGGGGACTTTCCTGTGATATTAGTAATAAATCTTGTGACATTAAAAACAGTTATAGGCTTAAAAGACAGCGAAAAAAGGAGAGATTTAATGAATGAGGGGAAAAAAATGAGACATCAGACCCTTATCTGACACCAATTGAAGAAAGTGTCTGAAACATTCCATCCTTCTATTTCTGATTGATGGAATTACAAATAAAAGGTTCCTGTTCTTACTGGGAGGTTTCCTAGATGGTATTTTCAATGACTGACAGTAAGAAATCTGCTGCATCTTGAAAACCAGACTTCATTTGGGTAACAATAGGCCATCAAAGAGGTGTTGCCCTTTGGGAGATGCCCTGAAGTTAGTTTTTCAGGTTTCATTGTTCTGCAGATAAGATGGTCCCTCCTCTCCACAATGTGGGGTCAAAGTTCACACCCACTCTACAACTCATCCTCCCCCTAACATTTATAAGCAGCAGAATCTTATAGTAGCTGCATTCTGTTTGGGCTACCTACGGAGGAATCCAGCCATGACCAACACCAGGCAGCTCCGCTACCTTCTCTTCCTCTTCAGTTTCGTTTTTTACGCTGCAGGAGCCATCATTCTCGGCTTCTCGGTGTATGTCAAGACCAACGCGGAGAACAACAAGCTCCCCTATGATCTGGACCCGATATTAAACATGGTGATCACTATTGGCAGTCTCACGCTGGTCTTTGGATTTCTGGGCTGTTTCGGGGTGACCCGAGAGAGTCGTTGCCTGCTGGTAGTCTTCTTCGTCGCCCTTCTTGGGTTGTTCCTCATGATGGTGTTTCTGGGGATCTTTGGAGTTCTTACAAGCACCAAGTCTGCGCAGCAGGAAGCGAGGGAATATATGAGGAAGCTGCTTCCCTTGAGCCAACAGTCGAAGGAGGTGCAGGAGTCGATCATGTTGATGGAGGAGACAAAGATGTGTTGTGGATTGTTCAACGGACATACCGACTGGGGCACCTTGGACGAGGTTTCTCCTTCCTGTAACTGCACGGACCCCAACAGCAGCTGCATAGAGTTGGACGGACGCAGACTCTACACCAGACCGTGCATGAAGTACATCATGACTTGGTGGGACAGACTTCCGGCCTCTTTGGCTGTCGTTTCTGTTATATTTTGCATCAAGCTGATTTTGGGCATGATCTTGTTGCTACGCTACTTTTATAAGACACTTTTTCACAAAGAAGAGGAGTTTTTAAAAGTTGACTTCGACTCAACTTCTGACTCACTTTGAGAGTCAATGTGTTCACGCTGTATATCGCTTGTTAGCAAACGTCTACTAAACCTTTTTTATTTGTGGTCTTACCAAATTAAATCTTCAAACATTGTCGTCACTGTGGGCTTTAATTAACTTCCTCTGTTGCCCCTAGAGGTCTGATACTACAGGGTATGATATAAGGTTTGCACTCTGATGAATTTTTGTCTTGAGGATTTATGACTTGACTAAAAATAAAAACACAAATTCAAAAAAAGTGGCAGACAACTGAACTCCAGAAATAAAAAATGGGTAGACTCCACAGAGCAAAAGAAAAACTGCTATCCCTCCTTGAAATCCATTTTGGACTCTGGAGATAATTCTATTTGAGCATTAAAGGAATGTGTGTTTGTTTGAATCCCTCTGAGAGTGTGATGTAATAAATCTGAGCAAACTTTCTCTCTGCTTTACGTCTGTTGTGGAGTTCTCTGACCAGCAGAAACAATCTGATTTAAAGGGTGAAATTAATCTTTTTAATGTAGTTTTGAAACCAGAGCAACTTTCAACAAGTAAAGAAATTAAAAAGTCATTACTTCAATGGAAGCCCAAGTTTAACAAAAACTCACATATTACAAAGAAGATAACCGGCCTTTACAAAATGATCTTGGCGGTTAGCTCACATTTAGGTTTAACCGTCACTGCTGTAATCGTCTTTTAATGTTGTGATGTAAGGAGAAACATCTGAGTTTTGTCAGTTAAGACAATAATGTCATTATTCCTCAGCGGCCGAGGTGAAAATGTTCCATGAAGCCTCCCTCCTCGGGTTTCATCCGTCTGTTGAAGATTACTTCAGATATTTCCTGAACTGAAGGCAAACATAACATTTCCAAACATTGCTAAATCAACAATCAAAAAAATGTGATTATTTTCTAATTAAAATTGTTTCATAGCTTCATTTCCTGCTTCCTGTTTGAGTTGAACCTTGATGGACGAATCTTTCTGAAGTTGCGTAACTCTCCAGGATCCAAACTCCGTTGTCCCTGCTTAATGTTTTCCTGCATTTAAAATGACATTATTTGCTTTAAAGTTATCCTGGAATGTGGCTAGAGAAATTATCACATTTTACCAAGCTGGCTGTGTTCCGTTTCTGCATTCACAGACTATCTCCAACAAACAGATGGATTTTAGAACAAAGGAGTCAGATTGGAGGTCTCATGACCGTAGAATTTGAGGTCCTTGTCCGATTCTGGCAGGGACAGCAAACAATTGTATAGATTCGTGGCTAGTTAGCAGGCAAATTGACCAGCAAACGAAATATGAAGATTAGCAAGACGTTAAATCAAATGCATTCTGGGAATAACTTAATGTGAAACTGCTACTCTTGGTTTGCGCCCAGGGTCCAGCCAATGAAATGCATTTGTGGAACATGCTTTAGAAAGTCTCAAATACAAAAGAAGTTCTCCTGCCCAGAAGGATTTTCTGACCACATTTTCACACCCTCCGCCACATTTCCAGCCGCGGCTAACCATTGGGTCAGGTCAGTTAATTAACTGCTAATGGTGCATAGCTACATCTATGTAATAGCTGCATTATCTGTCAGCATACAGCACCAGCACTGATTTATCTTTGCTTAGGAGGTTGTGTTTTTGGCGCCGCTTCTCTGTCGGTTTCCAAAATGTGGCGGCGGGATCTTGATGGATTTTATTGGAGAGGTCAGGGATACGACCCAAGGAACAATCCATTACATACTGGTGATGGGCCAGAGCCGAACTGAGCCACCTTGGCAGAGCTTTGTGCTCTTTGAGTGCTGTCTGCTTTGGTATACGAGCACTTAAAACAGTCTGTTGCAACGGAATCTAGAAACGAAGGCCAGCGGCTGCGTCATGCATAATGGGACATCAGAGAAGCACGCGTGTGCCCAGGCAGTGCAGGAGAAAGTCCAACATCCCCCAACAAGGTATGAAGGCTGAGAACAAACGAAACCCACGGCTGAGGCGGAGGGTGGGTTGTGGAGCCGGAGCAGCCAGGAGGTGAAGGCTCGTCGTCGTTCAATCACTCTGATAGACCACAGAACCGATTCCGTCCTTCTGGAATAAAACAGGATTTTCATGCTTTTAAATGAGATGTTAAAATTTTTCATAATGTAGTGTGTCCTCATTACTCACGGTTAATACCTTCCAGGAACCACGATATACGGTATCACATGACTACCTACTAAAAATCCGCGATGAGGTGAAGTCGCGCGAGGGATTACTGTATCTCAATTTCAAAATGTACGTATATAAATTTCTCTTTGAGATTTCTTTAAGTTTATTCCCTAAATTACAGCATCTTTCTCTAAACTACAGGCAGATGTTTAGATTCCTGTTATGTTTCTTTAAAAGTCAGTTTCTATTATTTCAAGCCAAATAAAACACATATCAATTGATAGTTTTGAAGCCACTGTTTGTCACACCCACAGTCGACATAAATTCTGCTGGTCCAAATAAAAAAATTTTTTTAAAAAAGTAAAAAATTTTACATCTATAGAGGGACATTTGTCTCCCAGTTTTTGCAGTAGTGCAAGTAACCAACTGGATTGGCCCTTCAATGGCCAATCACATTTCAGCTGGTGCCAGTGCCACCCTGGCCCCGCCCCTGGATACACCCATGACAACATGCAAATTACAGCCGTCACTGTGCATAAATAAGGAGAAAAGGCGCTAACCTTAGCCTGATGAAATTTGATACGGTTGATTGATTAGGATGAATTCTATCTACCTTTCGCTTGAATAAATATTGTTTAATCATCATAACATTAAAAAGGGACTTTTTATAAGCGTTTTTATTGCTTAACATGTAACTTGAAGCTAAAATATAATCAGTGTTGAAGGAACACTCACTCCTCCCATAGCACTGTGTATTATTGTGGTGGAAAGAATCACTTTTGGGTAACTTTGATGTCTTTTCCCTCTCGCTGAACACCTGGAAGGAAAACAAATGATTTGGTTCCCAGTTTTAATCATGCATGTGTCAAATTTGGAATTCAGGCAATTCTTCCACTTCATTGCTCTAATGAAAGATGAATTATGGGATGCATTCGCATAAAACCGCCATCCGTATCACATGAGACTCACGACAACAGAATAAGTAGCGTCTTTGGTACCTGGTGAGCGATGAGCGTCGGTCAGGACGGATGTTTTTCACGCCAGAACGAATCCTACTCCATTTGAAAAAACAGACACCTCATCCAAAAAAACGATTCCTGCGACAAACGGGAAAGCGTTTAAGGCGCCTCAGCGTTTTTTCGCGACCTTCGCCAAGAAATTCACTCAGCTATGAATTTCTGGCAGCCCGCATCTTTACTTGTCTGATTCCATTATGTTAATTTTTCTAAGCATTTATTGGAGGAAATGTGGCCATTTGAAATAATATATATCCAGGTGACATCTTTCCTTTACAAATTCAAACAATCTGATTGTCAACGGAAGCTAATTACCGAAAATGAACAGGGGGAACAATATTTAGCTTCTGCTGAGAAAACAGCCTGAAGGGGGGGCATCTTTTGTCCTGACAGTCTTTAGTGAATATCCCCACAGTGGCCCATAAATAAAGATGCTTACAAATGTCTTCTGGGGATGTGCTCATTTATTCCGAGAGGTAATCGTGTCTCTCCTGATACTGTCCTTATTTCCGTGGGCAAAGTGTGCAAGGAAGTGTAAGGAGGAGGTAAACAAGGACAGCTCAATGTCCCCATATAGTATATAATGTATATATATGGATAGATGAATCTCGTGTGAGGTGAGGCTTCGTGTCAGAATTTAAAACCAGCCAATCCATAAATTATACATCAGGAGTCGTACATTATTTCCGCACTTCATATTCACACGGATGTTTATTTCATCGCCTCTATTTTATAGTCAGCAGACGAACGTGAACCAAGACGCCGAAACAGAATTCAAAATTCTCAGCTGTCTCAGCAGAAAATGTTTGATGACGAGCAAAAGAAAAAATAAAAAACGACACGATTGCTCAAACAATATACATGTTCCACAATGCAGACGCATTTCCTGGTGGGAAAATACTTTTTAAAAAGACCCTTAGTTTGCTTTGAAATGCAATTAGCCGGGCGTGTTAATTTAAAACATTTTCAAATGTTAATGCTGAACTTGGAGTCTGCTCCGTTGACCGTGCTCTTCTATATTTTCCATATTTATTTCGCCCTGGCTCTGCGTCGAAGCTGCTTTCCCGAGGTTAAATTGAGCCTGTTATTTGTTCTCCTTGCAGAGCCAAGCCTTGGCCCACTACAAGGGGACCAAACACGCCAAGAAGCTTAAAGCCCTGGATGCTCCAAAGAGTAAGCTCAAAGCCTCGGTCGTCACTAAGGAAACTGCCAACCAGGACGTCACCAAGGGCAACAACCCCTCGCAGGTCCACAACGGCACCGACAGCAAAGGTTTGTGTTCGTTCCTCCCTTTCTGGACCCGACTAACGCACCGTTTTGGCTGCACGTATCAAACAACTGCCCCAGGAGTTGGGAGTTGGATGCACTCAGCGTTGATTAGATCTTTGCGTTGGCTGCTCCTCTGATGGCTGAATGCCTGAACGGCGCTCATACACTGAATTTGCAAAACGAGGAGGCGATCTCCGCTGGAGATAGAGGACGGCTAGACGTAAACGGATGAGGGTCGGAATCAGGTTGGAGGGGTTAGCGTGTGAGCATCGTCCAGGAATCCGATTGATGATCTCAAAACAAAACCAGGAGAGGTTGGCCAACGGCTCAGAGGCCATTAAGGTGTGTGGATGATTATTGCAGCTGTATTGGACGCGTTATGCCCATTATATACTATATATATATATTAGATTATACATTATGTACAGTATTGATTGGTGTGTCTGGTGAGCAGGATGTATGGATTCTGACAGACGAAGGTTAATAATGTGAATATTGAAAGAATAGAGTCGGTAATGGAAGGAGGATCAATGGAGCATCCAGACAGAAAACAGGACGTCATTAGATCCAAGCCCGTCAGAAAAACCAGGCAACAAATGTGTTGTGTCAATGCATTCTGGGTAGTGCACACACACTACGGTGATGTCACCATGACGACATCACTTGAAGACGTAACTCCACCTTCTTCCTGGACCCTGGAATATGACTCCTAGTATTCCTTAGCAACAGATCGTCCTTATCAACACTAGATCTACTTGTCGTCAGGTTGTAAACACACAAACTCCAAACAAAAAAACAAACTATTGCCCCGCCTCTTCCAGCCATCAGACCTTCTATATTTGATCCAAAAAAGAAGCAGAATCCTCGCAAAAAAAATATTATTTTGGAAAATAAGGTCTTAATGGAACCTTCGGTCAAATTTATCCAAAAATTTCTTACATGAATTTGTGTGTGTGAGCTTTAATTTAATTAAATAATAATTCTTTCAAAATCTTCACATGTAAAATGCAGATACATGTGTCTGATTGCATATATTAGGTTCTCAGGAGAAAAAAAAAATCTACTTATAATGTAGAAGTCTCAAAATCCTGAAAGGTCAGGTGTATCAAATAGGATCCACTTGGCTTTAAAGGGTTAAAAACAACCCATTTTCATCATGGTGGAATTATACATGGAAATTCCTCAATTTATAGCGGAATTCATTTTTTATCAATCCAGGATGAAGAAGGTTTTAACATTCCAACCAGGTTTTGATGGCATTTTGCCGAAAGGTGCCACCAGCTTCATTCTCCATGTCCATTATTGTGTGTTAAATTTGCACATTCTCTTATTATCCAGCTTTGGATTAAATTTTTTGGGTTTGCTTGTGTCCAGGTGTCCGTTTTAAATCCCTTATCTTTTCTTGGTTTAATGTGAAAAATTATTTTTATTCCGCTGCTTGAAAATCTAGAAAACAATCGCAAACGAGGCATTCTGATGCGACAGGAAGTAGATGTGGCAATTTTTAAAGGATTTTATCTGCTTACACACACACACACACACACACACACACACACACACACACACACACAGACACACACCCTGTAGGAGTCTTTCTGGTGTCTTATATCAGGATTTATATCCAAAAAAAATCTTCTCCTTTAACATTAACATCATTTTTTTTGTTTGGAGGATTTGGAAACACGTTGGGCTCGTTTCAGTCGGGTCTTCTTCCACGTGAATTCAAATCAGGAACATATTTCTGAAGCTTACGTGTAACCAAGTCACATTTAAAGTTGAAAAGATGCTTGAGGTGAAAACAAGATGTCCGAAAATGAAATCTCAGATGCATTTTCAAGGAGATTTTTAATTGATATTTGCAATTTTAAAAAATATGTCCGATCGATACGCGCGGCCCAGAGAACATTCCTGAGCATCGTCTGATTACATATTTAATGTTCTGAGGCGGCGTTCGCTCTGCTGCCGCTGCTTCTTCACTCGTTCCTCCTCTTCATTAATTTTTCTACAAACACATAAAGGATGAACTGTGGGATGTTCGAGTACTGTGGGATCCTTGAGCATCCAACACTAACTAATTAACCAGCCAGATTTGCTCTTATCCTTTTTATGATGACCGTGCTGGTTGAATTATTAATTAATACTCAATGCAGCCGATGATGACATTGTCTGTCAACAAAATAAACACGTCTGACTCTCCGGGTTTGTTTAAGTCGACTTTTACATCTGAATCCACGTTAGAGAATGGAAGGCGGAGCTGATTATTATTTGATGATGTCTTATTTATTGATTTTGAACACCCTGAGTTGCCGTAGACTAAACCAGACTATGGTGATCTCTCCAAACGGATGACATCAGTCCACAAACATCACGTCCAGTCAATTCGTCTTTCCCTCCTGATCACGACTGACAGTTTTTAAAATTTGAATTCTTCAGATTCAGTCTCCAGAAGATTTCCGTCAGGGTGATTTCCAGACTCTCTTCCTTGATTTGAATATTTCACAATTTAGTAATCTGATGGTTTGGCGTGTTAGAATCCATTGCACTCCATAATTCTTCTCCATTTCTTAGAATTAAACCCTGTGAGTGTGATGCATTCAGGAAAAATCTGAACTTTATGCTCCTAACAGGGGAAATGCAAGGAAAGTGGGTGTGAAGGCCTTCAGGTACAGATTGTATTAAAAGTTGCATCAATACTTCATGAACTTTATGTATATATGTAGTCATTATTAATAAACACAAGGACAAAACAGCGTAGCTGCATTTCATTACCCAATACTTCACTCAGATTTAATACTTGTGAACTTGTGACTCCTGTGCTCAATAGTTTTATGCATCTGCACAAAAGTGTGCACTTCTGTCGTTTAAATAATGCAAAACATGCTCACATCGTCAGCTCTTTGCCGTCGTATTTTGTTCTTTGCAGCAAGCATAAAAAAAAAACTGAAGGACCAAACGGTAAAGATGTTCTCCTGACCCCCCCTCCTCCCACCTCCCACTCTACCTGCACCAACAAACCCACCTGTGATTAAACACACACTTAAAAACACAAACACACCAAACTGTAAGCGCCTAACACTCACCGACCTCAGACGTTCAGCGGCGAGCCGACAAATGGTTATTAATCATTTCAGTGCTCTTAAGAAACTCCAGAGCATCTCTCCATCACATCTACTGTGTGTGGGGGTGGATGTTTGTCATGAGTGGCTGTGGATAATGAATATTAATGTGCTCAGATGTCAGAAGAATTAACCGAGGCGAGGGAAATGCTGCATTATCTTGGAGGCTCTGGTCTTTGACGGTATATATCAGTGGCACCAAACTGGCTCTAATGAAAAGGAGAGTTGCTGGAAGGACAAGTAATGGAGTAGGAAACAACAGAGGGGGTGGGGGTGGGGGGGTGGGGGGGCAGGGTTCTGTTTGCTTCTGCAGAGTGGTCTGAAATTACCAGGAAAAAATAGACGTTTAGTAATGATTCCGTTTCCGATGTGGAAAACGCTCCACAAGATGCTTCTTTACTTTTAAATGAAATTTGATCATTCTTGAGCTTTTTTTGAAGGAATTCTCATAGTGACACTATTTAGAATGAAAACACCCTCAAACATTTAGAAATTTTATATTTATATATATTTATATAATTATATATATATATTATATATATATATATATATATTATATCAGTAATTTTATATTTTTAAGTGAAAACGTTAAACTTTTCAAGCCTTCAAGGCTTAAAGTAGAACGCTAACAATTACAATTATTCCAACTGTAATCAGCAATCAAAAGCTATTTATCTGGAATTCTGCTGCCTGCATTACCCACAATGCAACCCGACTGGCTTTTTTTTAAATGGAGAGCTCATGCTGTGCTCTCGGTGGGGGCCCCTGTGGCATCCTGCTGGGGCCCTTCATGTTCCATTTATGCTTTTAAAGTGTGAATGACAGCCCACTTCATGCACGCTTTATTCATCTGTTTGAAACGTGCATAAAAGAGATCTTTTTATGTGATGCAGCTTTTTCTGTTTTATTGTGTTGTCAGAAGTTAGAATTATTTGTTTGCATTATTGCCCGAGAAAAATTCTCTTTAGGGGACAATAAAGTATTCTTATGCTTTTGCTAAAGTAGATCTAAAGAGTGGGCGATGAATCAGACGTCACGTCTCCCTGAGGAGCCTCAAAAGTTTCTCTTTGACTTTTTTCCACATCATCAAACGTTTCCACAGATGCAGCACAGAAATCTGTCGTTCTATTACAAAAAAGGGGGAATGATTAGTTTCATTCGGCTGGAGAACATCCAGGAAGGATGTTTCCTGATCGTCCTTCTGCATCTGTGCTTGTTTAATGACAAAGACAACAACTCCCATGATCCCACAGCCCACACAGCAGAAGTAATGGCTCGTGCATTTGCTCTTATTCATACATCATCACCACATGATCATCTGCATAGATGGGTGAATCTAGAGGATTGGATTTAATAATATTGACTTCCTCACCGCGCCGGTCTGTCCTCGGATTGACGGACAGCTGGACGGTTGAGATGAGTTGGATGACTCGGAGACCGCCTGTCAGGTTTGTGCATGCATCTTCTCAGCAGTCGCTGCAAAGGCTGCATATTGTGGGGGGGAATGCCCGCAGCTCAACCTGCCATCTCTCAGTTCTGGTCCAGCGCCTGAGGAAATGTACCCTGATATTAGCTATTAAAGAGCAGATTGTCAGGGGAGCCATGCCAGCGCTGACAGCAGCTGTACAATGGAGGAAGTTGCCCCTCCTTCCTCAGGCCTCTAGCTACACTCCCCCACCCCCAATCCTTCCACCACAAACGTCAGAAGCAGCAGCAAACCTGATGGCCACGCGATTAGCTCGGCCACACCGCGGGGATATCGCTAACAGATGTGTTACCGTGGAAACATCCCAACAGTGTGGTTTCATGTCGACGATACCTGCTGATGTTCAGTATCTCAGGTAATTTCCCCCCCCCCCACCCCGATTCCCTCCGACAAAAAAATAAGACGGCAGGCGTCGATGCACTCGTATTTGTGAATGCAAATTTTTCACCTTATCAATCCTTCATTCAAGGAACATTCAAGCGTGACTCTTCTCATTTACCGGCTTTGAATGATGGCAAGTAGGGGAGGAAAGGGGGTAGGGGTAGTGGGGGGTGGGAATGAAATCGCAGCCGTCAAAAGCAATTTGACAGAAAACTAGAGTGCCACAAGGGATTTCTGTCCTTTAAGTTGTGACAGCATATAACAAGGCGCAATTATTTTAATTAAAGACTTTAATGCAGCTGTATTGAGGAAGGCAATCGGATCTCTGGGGAGTCGAGACTGCCGGGAAACTAAAGTGGAGTGGAAGCGTTTCGGAGCGTCGTTTCTCGTCCGGCGCCAAAGCAAATCTTAAGACTGGAAGGAAGCTGAGGGTCACCTCATCTTCCTCCAATCTCCCACCTGCTCGATTTCTACCTTTTTTTAATTATATCCCATTCTCGTTATCTCCTTCCTCATTTTCCTTTGTTTCTTCCTTCCTATTTCACAGACCCGATTGCCCTCCGTTCTCCGGGCGCAAAGTTGACGTACTTTTCCCACTTTGATTTAACTTCTCTCGTCTCTTCCAGCTCCAACCTTTGTCTAACAAATCCATCCTCATTTGTTCCCGTCTTTATCCTCCCCTTTCTTTTACCTCTCGCCAATCTCTCCATCATCCTCTGGCTCTCCTTCCTCCTACTTTGCTGCCCATACCCAACTTTAGATTGATCGCAGTCATTATCTCCATTAATGAGAGGGGATTGAGTTCTTAACTGGGCCTCAAAGAGCCGCTTAGGTCACACTGACTCAGGATATGGATTACAAAAGGCTTCCCAGAGTGCACGGCGTCCTAGGCCAGCCAAAATACACTTTAATCACCTGCCCCCCCAACCGCAAATGGCTCTTTAATGACACTGTGGTGGATGGGTTTGCCCCGATGCAAGGGCAAACACACGCATGACTTAGCATGAGATGGCTTGACGGAACACGCTTTGTCATAAGTAGACAGGTAAGGATGGATGCCAATCTCCCGCCTCCAACATGAGGGGCCGTATCAATCCTCTGAACTCGACGACCTGCCCCCTGCTTAGCCAAGGACTCTATGAGATAGTCGCCTCCAAGACTGTCAATGTCTTGGGTTGTTGTAGCATTTCAGTAACGTTTAAAAAGTAGAATATTGGGAGAAAACCAAAGTTGCAAATGAGAAATTAGAAGACAATTGAACTGTTTACTGCTTGTCATTCAAACGGGCTCATTGGGAAACGGAATTATTCAAGTCAGATGACAGGACTGCTGTCAAGGAGATAATTAGTGTAGCTTAGCATGAAAACAGGAAGCCAGAGGTAAAACAAAGGCCATCGAAAATGACTAAAACAAACATTTCTGGCTGATGCTAAATAGAAAACAACACAGACGGATTCTAATTAATGTCTTCATCAAGGTGAAGGATGTTTGCGAACGTCTCCGTTTTTAAAATTCTCTTCCAACAAAATGTTTCAAAGAAGTTGGGAATGTTGGAATGGGAACGTTGTGGGATGTTCGATCTGACCAGTTTGGACCATTCCAAAGTCAACAGGTTAACTGGTGACCAGTGATCCCGATTGCTCAGTACCTAGCTTTCGATCCGGTGACAACGCCGACCGGAGAACACAGCGAGGGTGAACGAGCCAACGGCGCCACGTTCACATTCAGCAGAAATTAATTCTGCTGGAATTAAACATGACATAAATTAGCCTCGACAAATAAAGTCACTGATACTGACTTTAAATAAATGTTCCAGTCATGCTGTGGAGCGTAACAGACCGGAATAATGGCCTCTTCCCCCCCAAGATGTTCTCCTTTCGTTCCTCAGCATCTGTTAAAACACAGTTAGGCGAGGATGGGCAGATAATCTAATCTAATAATCTTACATAGACATACACCCTCGCTTGATGTGTGTGGAAATATAAGAACTGATTTATTTTAATAAGTTCTCCCACAAACTCCAAAGAATATGCATGTTATTTCGATCAGACTGTCACAACTTGGTTTTCCTGTCGTTTAATATTTTCTGCTTCCTTTTCTATTTCTTTCTTGAATCCAAGTCGGAACGGAGATTACATTTAATTAGAGTTACAGAAGTCAGGAGAAAAAAAAGAAAACCACCATCTTTCCAATTTCCTTTGGTAAGATTGGACATCACCAGAAATTTTTAAGAAAAAGAATTTGCCTCTGTACACGTCGGGAATACTGAACTTCTGTTGTGGAAGCTCAGACATCCTGAGGAGACGTTTAAGGCCTATGTGGAGATTACTCCCCAAACATTCACAAGTTTCTCCAAAGACCAGGAAGGGGATTATAAATCCCTCTCACCTGGAATAACCTCAAGAGTTTCCATTAAGAGGAAGACTGTGGCCGTGGAGACGAGGATGCTGAACCATAAAACTGATAAAAAAAGCAGATTAAAGTTTTATTTTTGCTCTTATTTAGCCCTTTTTTGCACATATTTTGTTTGACAAATGATATTAAATATTCTTCACACATTAAACGGACTTGTTCTGGTGTGATAAACCTCCTCATCGCGTCCATTGATCCACCACCTGCTCCCATCGATGGCTTTAAAACTACGAGTTTCACCAAAGTGCAGCAAATTCTATAGCTGGAGTCCGTGGAGCGTGAGCGGAGATTATTATAGGTATAAGTGCGCTCCGGTGTCCTGGGTTAATGGATTGGATGCTCACAAAAGACTGAAACGCGGAGAAAAACCTAGGTCGCATACATTTCCATTCATTCTGAAGCAGCTTTCATCCGGAGGCGGCGAAATAAGGAGCTTGAATAAATAACCGTTTTCCACCAGACGCTTTTCTGAATTAAAGGACATCTCCGTTCACCTGATGTAGCAGAAACATACCTAAAAATTTTTATTTCAACCTCGGGGGCACGTGAACCTGGTGACATTCAAAGAAACGCAAACACCTCTGGATAAATAAGAACCATATATAACGGCTGACAAAAACCAGCGTGACATAATTCACTATTGATCGGCTCTCCCGGCCGGCTGATCTTCATTTCAGAGGAGCTGCGACTCAAAGAGGCGTCGCCATCGATCAATCGCCGCCGCTGCAAAAGGCGAAATTTCATTTTGGTGAATGTGACGGCGGTCCTTCGTAGCGGCGCACCGGCGTTTTTATGAGTCAGATTCATCGATCCTTTGCCGCCTCTGATGTTTTAGACCATCGTTTATTCCAGGACGCGGCAGGAATTTGTGTAACGTGTTAATGGGATTGGGCTGACGCGCGGATTAAAAGGGTGTTGCAGATTAATTCGAATTAATGACTTCCTGAATAATGAGCTCATGACTTCTGGAGCATCTTTGTCTTTTGGCGCCATAATATTGCAAATTTCCCATCTGCAGATGCCGGTGCTGGATCGGCCCCCCTACCCCTGTCCCCTGTGCTCAGACTGGCCCCACCCTTGGCGTCCTTGATGACCCTTAAGGCGCCACCACTGCCGTTGCCGTCATCTTTGACCTTGCCGGTGGTCCCGAGTGTCACGGCGGCTCCAGAGACTCCGTCGCCCGCCGGAGGAGACGAGCAGCCGGCGGAGCTCAACTCGCCGTCGGAGCCGGACCCCGAGGCCGACGCCGAACCCGAGGCGGAGACCGACGGGGAAACGGAGGAGGAGAAAGCTCGGAGACTCCTCTACTGCTCGCTGTGCAAAGTGGCGGTCAACTCGGCATCGCAGCTCGAGGCTCACAACAGCGGTGAGAATTAACTCCGCCCACAAAGCAGGAGTGTTCCAATCAAAAGCTGCGGAAGGAAAAACTGGTCGTTTCCATCAAAGTTTTTATAGAGGGGCGGGATGAAAGTTGTCTGGTTTCCATAGCAACCCTTTGTATCAGAGTGATTATATATACATATATATATATATGACTACTATAGATAATTTACAGAATGTTATACCATGAAATTTTGATCTGTTTCCCGAACACACTTTTCCGCCTGATGAGTGGAAATCTTTCCTACGACGTCTTTCAGCAGCTAATCAACAGAATATTCTGTTGCATTTGTTTCCGTTTGCAGAGACGGAATTGTTTTTTCCGTGGAGTAAATGTAGACTGGACCGATCTCAAAGTTCTACAGTCGTGGTCAACAACCTTTTTTTTTTGCATCACGGACAGATTTAATGTCAGACGATATTTTCACGAATGGTAACGTTTTCTGTGTTAGCGGCCGGAGCGGCCCCTTTAAGAAGGTAGTCATGTGACCGACGGTTCGCATCTCATCTATAACCTTTGCATGAGCGACTTTAACAGGTCGCTCATGCAAGGTTGGAGGAAAATTTACAGTCCAACCTTTTCACACCGGTGCTCGTATTTCCCAGATCAGAAAACAAGATAAACGGGCACGAGCCTCCGACCGTCAGGTGAAAACCGTCGCAGTGAAATTGACGAGCTGACCGTTTTAACCCGCAGGTACGAAGCACAAGACCATGATGGAGGCCCGGACCGGCGTGGGCTCCATCAAGTCCTTCCCCCGGCCGGGAGTCAAGAGCAAACTGGCCACGTTCGCCAAGTCGTCCACTGGCCTCCAGAACAAAACATTTCACTGCGAAACGTGCGACGTGCACGTCAACTCCGAGACACAGCTCAAACAGGTGAGGGGGTGGGGCGAGGGGGGCGGGACCTAACATTTTAGTCATCCCACAACCAGGAATCAACCTCCTAGTTTAGATCTGAGCAAACTCCGGCCCGCGGGCCACAACCGGCCCTTTGTACATCCCTGTCTGGCCCACGTGAGGACAATCAAATTACTGCACACAAATGACAGATTGAATATCACAATTTCAAACAACCTAATTTAAATATTTAAAGAGTGTTTTATTCTTCCGATTATCAGGATAAGCTTTTCAAAATATATATTTTAGTGCATTTTACAATAAAAAATGTTGAGCAGAATTAAGTTGAAGTTATTGTTGGTGCGCCCCTATGACATTCAGGTTTCTAATGTGGCCCCTTATAAAAAGTTAACTGCCCACCCCAGTCCTAGGTAGGCGTCAAAATCACCTAAGCCAACCTCAATGTTCATTTGATTTGGTGTTATTTAAATTAGAGTTTTATTGAAAACCCTAAAACCCCAATCACAGATAATGAGCATCACAACAAAAGTTTAAGTTATCTTTGCATTTCCATAAAAAGCGCCGTTTGGAGAATCATTGCTGTTTATCTTCCACTCAAAAAGAATTCCTTGCCACCTTCAACTTTTTTATCATGAAAAGTTGAAAAAAAAAAATTACTCCAGCAATCAGCAAAGCTTTTTCTGCATGAAATGAGAGGAAAGCTGGAACAATCGGATTTATTTTACCCTCCTGCACCTCGTATTTATGTCTCGTGTGACAAAACACTTAAAATTTGAGGCGGAAAATTTAAGCACTGAACTCCAGGATCACATTTAAGTTCATCTCATGTCGAAGGATATCCATGAATATCACTTTAGTAAATTTTATTGTTTGAATTCACTTATTAGCCCTCATTAAAACAAACAGGCTAATCAATTTCCAAATCGATCTGGTTTACAGGATGAGCAACGTTTGGAAATTCATTTCGAATTTCATGAAGCAAAAGGGAGAAACTTTTTCTGCGACTGAATTTTTCAAAGCAAAATTGCGTAGAGTTTGTTTTCTTTTGGACATTAAATCGTAGTAGAAATGTGAAATACTTTCCAAATATTCATGATCTGACATAATTACATTTATTTATCCTTTTGCTTTTGGAGCTGTGGATGATAATGAGGAAGATAAACTTCACATTTAGATGAATTATTTGAGACGGAATAGTAAAAACAAGTTGTTAAAAAAAAAGAATTTAAAGCTAAAAATCAGGCAACAAAAATATTAGAAGCCGGCTGGAGCAAATCCAACAAACGAGGAGGAGGAGGAGGAAGGCACAAACTGGGAGTCACCAGGACAGGAAGCTGATAATTGGCTAATTGGGGTAATCAGGGGCAGGTGATGCTAATTGGGCGACGACAAAAGGTGAGGTGACAAAAAAAACAGGAATTCAAAGCAAAAAAATACCCCAATTAAAACCCAAAATTACACTAATGGTCTAAATTATTGTCCAGTCGTGTCCTCTGTTAAAGGTTAAACTCGTCCTTTACTGACTTCTTGTAATTATCGACACACAGAAGGAGGTTTAACAAAAACACTGCGACTGCACGGATTTCATTTAGCCATTCATTTTATTCTTTACGCCTGTTTTTCCATCTTTATAAGCCGTCAAAACGTCTCCTGTGAAGGAGGTGCAGGAGACGACTGTTGGCCCCCACCCGGACGTCTCCCACCTGTGAGGAGGACGAGGAGGAGGAGGAGATGGAAGAAATTCAAAAATCAGAGCCCAGGCCAAAATATTTCAGAGACGTAAATAAATTTTTTGCTGCGTCAGCACCAGATGGTGGAGCTACCTCTGCTAGCAACTAGTTAGCCGACCCAGTTATCCCAGTTATCCAATTTAGAAAGTGTCGATAAACTAATGATTTACAGAAGGAAGACGAAGTTTTCATAAAAGACAGGGGATGTCAAATATTCCAGATTTCTTAATTCCAGTCTTTTGCTCTTCCAGACTTTAAATTATTCAGCATTTTTCAACCAAACAATTTTCATATTTTCACCTTTTTTTTTTAACTTTAAACTCCAATTTTAAAACACTCATAAAACCTCAAGGTTTTAGTTAAACATGACAAAAAAGTAGATAATCCTTTATTTAATCTGGATTAATCACACAAACATGTGATCATGAAGTCGTTGAAACTATTGGTCTCTGAGCCAGTGATTGGTATCAGTTTGTTGCCGTGGCGACCTGAACCGCTGTTATGCAGATGAGCCAATTGTCTATTTTCAGACCCACTCATGACACGCAGGCTGTTTTAATCTGCGTTTGTTTGCAAAAATACACAAAAACGACCATCATCCCAAATTTTTTTAAGCATCGCAATGACGTCGTTTGTTTTTTTAAACCCCAGTTCTAACCACTTGAGCCCCACACATCCCCAGCTCACATCCCAACCCTCCCAGTTCACATGTGAAATCATCCCCCACTTCATCTCATTTATCTGCTCATTAGCCCCGCCCATTCGCTGCCCAGCCTATCACCTCTCTTTCTCGTTTGCGCACCTCATTCAATTCACCTGTCCCCACCTCCTCCGCCCACCTCATCCCAGAATCCTTTTCCTTTTTTTGCTCAGCTTTCTAATTTTATCTTTATTTTATTGAATAAATTCTTCTCCTGTCTCCAAACGATCCTCCTCCTCTTCCTCCTCCTCTTCCTCCTGCTATAACTCTGAGACAGCATTTGAAGTGAATCAGTGATAAATGAGGCCGCAGCCCTCTTTCCTTTTCTTTCAGGGGGCATGTTGATGGATGACCAAATGAGGCTCCATCTTCAGAGGAGGGCAAAATTTATTATCTGTGTGCTCCTTTAATATTAGAGCCACTACAGTCAGTGAAAACCGTCTTATTTACAGTCATTAACCTCAATCACATTTTATTTTCAGCCTGACTTTGTGATGCAAAGAAGATGTGATTCATCCCCGTCCCGCTGCGCCGCTGTCACAGCAAAGCCCCCCCCCCCTACGCACATGCAAAAAAGAAATCTGGATAAACGCTAGAGGAATTAAGTTTCTCCTGCAGATACGAACCCCACTGCGTTCCTCCTGATCCCCCCTCCTCCATCAGGAAAGCGGTTTGTCATCGACGTAAAAAGAGAAAAACCTAGTACAGTGGTACCTCTACCTACGAAATTAATTGGTTCTGGAAGAAATTTCGTAAGTAGAAAATTTCGTAAGTAGAGATGCGCTTTCCATGCAAATGCCCTAATCCGTTCCAAGGCCCCCAAAATTCAGACAGAAATGTTTTATATGCATCAAAACATGTAACAAATACATGTTACAATTACATCATTACACAATAAATGAGAGTTGTGCATAACGTAAAAACAAAGAATAGAGTAAAGAATAAAAATGATGGTCATTTATCTTTTAACTGCTGTCCTCATTGTTTTTTGCCCTCTTTGGTTCATGCGCTCCTGCCTCACCATGAAGAACAACAGAGTGAATTCCAGTCCTCCTTTTGAACTTCTCCAACCACCCACACCATGCCTTAAACTCCTTAAACTTCCTTTTGTTTTAATAACGTGGTGATTGTAGATACATTACGGCCATATTCTTTGGCGAGATCAACCAAACACATCCCTTTTTCATGCTTTTCTATTATCTCTTGCTTTGTTTTTATAGACAAAAGACTCTTTTCTACGTCTTTTCTTTTCCTCTTTTCTCCGTCACTTTCTTGGGGTCCATAGTGAATACTCTAAAAGTTAATATATTTGCGTAAAACTATCAGAACACCTCATGGGTCGAGGGCCGAATGACGAGGATGCTGCATAGACACCTATCTAGCTACACACGGAGGTCCCTCTTAGCCAATGGGATGCCAGGAAGATGCTAGGTAGTAGCCAATGGCAGAGCAGCTATAGGAATCTTGGGTTCAGGAATTTTTGGGAGCTGCGAGTATCAGCCCATACTGTATTTTTACCTTTCGTAACTCGAAATTTCTTTCATAACTAGAGGCAATATTTTCCTGTTGAGGCATTTCGTAAGTAGAAAATTTCATATGTAGAGACATTCGTAAGTAGAGGTACCACTGTATTGGTTTTAAAAAAGGAGATGCGTTCTCTGGCACGGCCTCCGGGAAAACCACCCGGTGGATCTCGGATCGTTCCGTCACGGCGTGAACTTCATCCACGGCGATTGAAAACCACTTGGGTTTTTGTCTGAGCTCACCTTGAGCTGGCCGGCTGAAGGATAGACGGACTCCAGATGAATTTTTCACGCTGGGACTACTTTTTTTGCTGAGTGCTGCCAAACTGATTCCGGAAAAAAAAAGAATCCGGCGTGACGGATTCATCTGGGGAAGCGAAGTGATCGTTAAACACCCGACTAGCGCTGGAGAAGTTCAGACGAAAACCAGAAATCCAGCGGGTTTTTTTGTGACTCTGTTCCCACGTTTGATGATTTATCGGCTTTTTCTGCACACGTTTTCCTCGGCTTTGTTCATTCCACTCCCTGATTGTGTGTTGTTGTTTTTTACAATCAGAAACCCTTTAATAGCGTGACTTAACATCCACCCTCATTATGTTCTACTGCCTTTAACACAGGAACGTAATTCAGCCTTTGGTAAACACTTTGTGTGGCTACAACTGCAGTCATTTTCACCACGGGGGGGCTCCAGTCACAATAAAACCCTTAAAGCTGTAACTGTGAGATACGAGGTGTATTTTTAGTCCTCCTCCTCTTCGGACCCCCCCCACACATAATGAAGATACCCCCCGAGGGGGCACGAGACGGAGGTAACAGGCGTCTAAAAGCGCCATTGTTTTCTTCCTGTTCGTGTTGAGGAGAAAAGGTGCGACATCGATGGCTCCCACTAACTGAAGCTTTTTGGCCCCCTTTCCTCCTTGTGGCTTCGATGGTTGCCATGGTTACCACAAGAGAACCTTGGTGACTAGAAATACATCTGTTGAAGACGCGAACCGCAGTGATGAATGCCAGGCGCAGTCGTTAATGCCCCTTTTAATTTTTCTGTTCTGACTTCGCCCTGAAGCAAACAATGATGTAGTGTGTGTGTGTGTGTGTGTGTGTGTGTGTGTGTGTGTGTGTGTGTGTGTGTGTGTGTGTGTGTGTTTGTGTGTGTGTGTGTGTGTGTGTGTTTCAGGTTTTTTATGATTGTTGAATTGTAAATTAATTGATGGGCCTCAGATATTTTGCAAATTTTTTTATTTTTTCAGACAGGAAATTTCAAAATAAAAGTCTTCTGTGACCTTCAGACGTGTTCTGCTGCAAACTGTGAAACAATCATGTTAAAAACTGAATAAAAAAAATCATAATCATATATCATCTTGTTTGCTCGCAGTCATTTTTTAATGTCATCTCTGTCTGACGCTTGTTTTTTCTGTCTCCTTTCTCAGCACATCAGCAGCCGGCGCCATAAAGACCGAGCAGCAGGTAAACCTGCCAAACCTAAATACAGCCCCTACAGCAAACCGCAGAAAGGCCAGATGAAGCCGCCGGTGAGTCATCACACGCCTCGGCGACAAAAACAACTGGTGTCGACACGACAAACACCGCCGCGCTGTTCCATTCACCTCCGAGGAGTCGGATGAATCAAACCAGGGATAGTTAGAGACTAGATTATCTTCCTTCCTCTTCCACTTCCTGTTTGTGCCGCTCATTAAAAGTGCAGATGTGCAAATATTGGAGTAAAATACTCATATAAATTTGACAGATTTTTGAACATAAGCAAACCCTACTTATTTAAAAACCAATCCACTTGATGGACCCGATTCAATAAAATGTCAACCCTTATTACCATTTATGCTGTTGCTTGTTATTAAAAAAAACCAGCAGCGGCATGATTTAATTTAAAAACTCCATATTTTATAGACATAAAGGGCTTGTTTTTTTCTGCCCCGGAGGCAAAATCTAAGGTCAAATACTATTTATAGGTGATGGCAAATATCAGAATCAACCGATCTGGAATATAGCCGCATGGAAGACGAGAACCGGAATAACTTTCCCAATGTTGTTGTTGTTTAAGTTTGTATCTCAGGAGGCAAGCTCCGCCCCCTTCCCACCCCCTTCTTCCTAAAATAAATCCGAAAATCTGTCGCCACGAATCAGAATCAGCGGGAAACTGGGCGAAGCGTCCCGGCGCGGGAAAGTTAAAGAAAGGTCCGCGACATTCATCACCCCCACCGTTGGAGGAGATGGCGAGCGGGGCGCTACTCGTGTTGGGGGGGAAATGACTTTTCCTGAAACCCATCATTGACTGAGTTAACGGAGAGGAGCCTCCTTGATGAGCAGAGAGTAAAGAATGCTTCCCATAGGGTTACGATGCCTGAGCCGCTGATTGATAACCCATGACGACGGCTGCCATCCTGGTGCGGCGAGACGCTAGCTTTTCCATTACTGATACAGAAGATTAAGCCAGATAACTTTCGTGACCTTTTTCACCCTATTACGCTGCATTTTTTTCTTTCTTTTCTTTCTTTTCTTCCCCCCTCTAGTTGTCTGGATATCATTCCTTGCATCCTTTCTCTGGTTTCTCTTTTTCTATAAAAACTTAACTGCATCCTCGCGCCTGAAGAAATCCTTCAGATCTTTTAACGCGACAACATTCCAGGAAACCAGATATCCCAAAGAGCTTCCGGGTTCATCGGTTTTGACGAATCCATCGCCGACGATCCAAACACCTTTAGTTATTAGCAGCTGATTTCCTTTCACTTCCTGTTTAGTCGCATTTTTTCTCGTAACGACTCCGTTTAAGGAGCGACATCCACTCGGCGCCACCGGCACGTCGCCTCCGTTGATCCGTGAACGGGTAACAGTCTGGAAAATGATGACAAGGAAATGGGGAACCGGCGTCGACATCCAGGCGTTCCCCTCGGAATACTCGTTTGATAATGAATCATTTCCGATGATGTAAAACGGAAGAGGACTTCAGCGAAGTCGTGTTAAAGAAAAAACGAGGAGAAGATAACAACCGGATGTCAGGGCGGTTTTTTTTTGGTGAAGTCTGGTTGGAACTTTCTCTGCTTTGATTTAAAATTGTATGAATAGTTTTTTAATTTTTGGGCTAAATATTTTTGTCAAACATAAAATCTGATTCTGTTTCCTCCCCCAGGTAAAGCTGTCGCTGGGGAAGGAGCGTCAATGTCCGCCTCTCGCCGCACCCATCCTACCTGCCCATCTGGCGGCGGTGGCGGCCGCCGCCGCCATCGGCAACTCATTCACACACCGCACAAACCACGCCCCCAACCCCGCCCTCTTCCAGACACAGACCCTTCCAGGTGCGCTGCTTCGTCCGGCCCCAGGGCCGGTCAGGACCTCCCACCCGCAAGTCCTATTCGCCCCTTATTGATCAACGGGGCGGGGCTTCCGCACCACTTCCTGTCAGGACTACGAGGAGGAATCATGGCAACATCTACACTCCTTTTTACGCCCGGGATGCTCGGCATCATACTGTGATGAGACCCTTCCCACATCTCACCTCCCTGATGGATTATTCCTGTAAAAAAAAAAAAAAAAAAAAAGAAAACCCGGACTGGCGTGAAGCGTGGGGGGGCGGGGCTTTCTCACGATAGATTTATTTCTCTAAACAGCTGCGTCGTACCCAGATGCTGGCCTCGGACCTACATTTTATCGCAATAATGTTTAAGACTATGCAGTGTCATTATCTCACGACGGTTAAAGGTAAAGGGATGTGCTTTCTGTAACGACACCATCATCGCTTTAGCGGAGGATTCCCGTCGCTCGTAATTTAACGGTCCCTACGGATCAGGAGGGCGACGCCCCCTCCTCCGTTGCTGTATGCACTTTAAGCTCTACATCCGTTGATGTCTCCAATAGATGGCTAGGCCGTGTTCGTTAGCGTACGTGTCGTCAATATTGTGCGTTTTTTTTGTATTCGTCCTTGCATATCCACACGCGCGCGTGCAGGCGTGTTCTTCTGCATGCGTGTGCGTGCTTGGTGTGTGTGTGTGTGTGTGTGTGTGTGTGTGTTTTTATGTGTGTGTTTGGATGTGTGTGGGAGCGTTCCCATCCACCCAGAAGCCATCCTGAGTCGATATCCAGCACACGTGGTCAGTGTCGTGTCTCGGGGGCCAGAGGGACCACAAAGGCTTGTGAATATTAACTGTTGGTGTGAAAAAAGGTGAACAATTTCAAATAAAGAGTCTTAATTTGTTAACGCTGGTGGTTCCGAGTGTTCTGTGTGGTTCCGTTCAAAGCTCAGATGAGGTCCTTGAATCCGCAAGACATCATGGATATCTGGAGTCGAGTTTGCCCCGTCCCTTCAGGAAGTTTCATGCATTTGAAATGCGAAATTCATGCCTCCAACCTTTCATCTGGAACAACGCTCTAAGGTCTTCCAACTTTCTTTCTGCTAAAATGCGATCTTTAGATCCCGAATAAAAATCACTGACATGCAGCATTCGATGGCGGCTACATTAGCATTCAGGTAGCAGGTAAATGCCGATGTGTGCAGATATCAGGAGTAAATAATTTATAAGAATTTTTTTTGCATCTTCAGAGCTGGAATGTTGTTTCAGTAATAGTCTGCAGTGAATCCTCGTTTCACTCAGAAGGAATCCAGAACAGATAACATCAAGTCAGGAAACACGCAGACCTGAAATCAGTTTGGGTTAATTAAAAATTCCATGACATAAAATAAATGTCTCATTGGATTCGACTCTAATCACAACAGTATATTTTACAAATAGACGTAGAAAGAATTGGCTTTTCACTTCTAGTCACTGTCCGTGTTCTTAATAAAGAAGCTAATCCGTAATCCTGACGTAAATATTACATCTGGAAAAGAATAATCCTAGTAAATTATTTATATCACATTCATTTGAATGAGGGAGAAGCTGTGAAATTTATGAGGTATGGGTCAAAATTAATCTAATTGTAGATTAATTAACAAAGACGTGACTGTGCTGGTCGTCTCTGTATTTACTTGCAGACGTCGGCGCTCCTTTGATTATGTTAAAAGAGATATCAGGAGAGCTTCTTGCTGTTTGTTGCAGCTGAAGTTGAAAGTTTAGATTTTCCAGGATTGTTTTTGATGACAAAAACAGGTATTTTCAGACATTTTCTTTATCCTAAACCTTTCCTGTGGAGGAAATCTAGTAATCCGAGGCTTGGACCTCTCAATCTGAGGTATTTAAAAGAGCTTAATGAGCGTCAGGAAGAATTTTCAGCAACAAAATGCTGAAAATTTAAATATTAGCATTGCTTTATTTTCTGTAACTGCCTAGAACCTTCAGCGTGACAGATAAAAAGTTTCCACTAGTCTCAGGTTTGTAGAAATGGACAGGGCTAATATTTATCCTGGTGATTGGGTCGTGGAGTCGAGTCAAACAGAAGTGGCTTTTCTCCCTCTTTGGTTTGTGAGTCTAACTCCTAAACTTTGTGGGCTACATGTCTTTCTCTACCGGAGTAGATCGAACACAGACAGTTTCTAGAGCTTTATTCATATGGTAGATAAATACTGTCAACGCATTAACATGGAGAAATCACTCATGCGTGTTCTGGAACACGTTGTGAATAAATCCTTGATCTCTGACATGTTAATGCACAGATGGCCGTCATCCATCCAGGAAAGAAACTCCCCACCCCAACCGACAAAAGCATCATAACTCCGATGTTTTGGAGATAGCCCAATTCACCACAACACCATAACTCATGTGGTGCAAATTAAACTCACTTCGGTCTGTGAGCATTTCCATGAACCCTGAAGCAGACTGACCCCACCCTGGCTTGTAAGCGCGTCCACCCTGAGACTCCCAGACGACTGAAAGCTGGCCTTCCAGCCAGATGACGATGAGGTTGCCGCCCTGCGGATTTGATCTCTGGCCGCTATCGCAGCTCCGTTGGGTCTCACCGGAGCCACGATCACAAACATCTGTAAGTGAGATCCGTGTTGTCGTTCCG
This sequence comes from Antennarius maculatus, assembly GCA_013358685.1. Lineage (NCBI taxonomy): Eukaryota > Metazoa > Chordata > Actinopteri > Lophiiformes > Antennariidae > Antennarius > Antennarius maculatus. The sequence continues at coordinate 20,071,161 of CM023615.1, forward strand.
GGTGGGTGCTGGAATGTAGACTCGGATGCCAGAGTCGGATCAGAAGGAAGAAAACCTCCTTTTCCAGCTCCAGATGATGAAACGACTGAAATCAAGAGATGAACCGAAGAAGAAGAAGGTCTCAAATCAACAAGGATTAAAAAGTTGCTGACAGGAAGTGTCAGAAAATGTCTGAATGGAGAGTGATGGTGGCTCTGCAAAGAGGTGGTGTCTCATCCAGGGTGTGCCCCGCCTCTCACCCGTAGCCAGCTGGGAAAGGCTCCAAGCAGAAACCCTTGACTTGTAACTTCAGATGAAGACGAGATGACTTGAACCATCTGGTCTTCAAGAAGATGAGATGATAGTGGTGCTAATGCTAAAACTAACACTTTACTCTTTCATATTCACTCATAAATACACTACAAACACAGCAAACCTCACTGTAAGGCTAAAAATACTAAAAATGGAAGGTCAGTGAGTTTATTGGTTCAAGTTTGTTCGTTTTAATGATTTTTATCCAGCTTAGTAAGGTTTTATAAGAAGAATGAAAAAATAATATTTGATTAAACATTCATATAAAAGCTCAGTCTTGACTCATGAAGTCTGATATAAAAGCTTTTGTCCAGAGCGCTTCACAACTCCATTTTCATTTTGTTGAATTGCCTAATATATGTACTAATATCCCCCTCCAAGACGTTTGACACTTCTGATTTACTTTAAAATTTTATTTCCTCACATTTAGTTCCAAACACATCAAGAATGAAATTGTAGGTGAGGTAAAAGATCCTTAAAGTTACCTCTAAAAGATTTGGAGACTAAGAATGTCAATAAGGGTCCTTCTCTGGAGGAGAAGTTTGTCTTCATTTATGATGACATGAATTAAGACATCATTAAATAGCTCCTGATATTTAATTATGTCTCTTTAAATAGCAGCTGGGATGCAGGAATGAACAGAGGAGGAAAAGAAAAACCCCTTGTTATAAAATATGTATAGTTTAAGAACCTGGGAAAAAATATCTATCTTATTTTATCAGTTTTAATGGCCAAAAACCTGTTTGCCATTATAATCAGGTCTGACGAGGCTTTAATGAAAACACACAAGCTCATTATGATTCCAATGCGTTTGTTGTCACGGATCTCCAGCCTTAATTACGAAGCATTTTTAGCCCCGGTGATCAAAAGATCCGTTTCAGAGATACATTTGACATTTCTATCAAAACAGAACATTAAGACGCTGCGTTGTTATCTTATCTTTTCAAGCCAAGAAAAGTAAATTATTCATCACTGCCGGTGGAGTTACAAGCCATGGAGGGAACTCGTCTCTCAGCGACATTTAAGAGCATCTGCTTATTGGAGTTTTCCACGGGATGCACAAAATTTACCCACAAAGAAAGCAGGTGAACGGAATCACAGCAGCGACAGCTTAAAAATAAAGCCGTTGCCATGGCGCTCCATGTGCTCTTCATCCTATCAGCCTCCCTACTGATCATCAGGGAGGTGATTTATACCCACACAGTCAAAAAGAATGCCTTGCCAAATTCCTCTGTCAGTCGCATCATTTGTCTTTTTTTTTTTAGTCCCCAGAACAAGAAAGAAGTTTTTTCTGCATTTCAGTGGCTGTTTTTCATCTTTCATTGACAGTCAGTCGAGAGGAGAAACCCCCACGGCGCTCCGGCAGGATGTTGTAACAGATACTCAACTTGACGGTAAATGACTAAGCCCTCGGGACGTCTTGCGTGGTCGGGCAAGTCCGGGCAGTCCGAGTAAAAGCTTTCATTTCCACACCTTGATAAATTTCCAAATTAACATTCCAGGTCATTTTTTACTTCATTTTGATGAAAATATCTCAAAGCCTCTCAGAAACACTGAAAAATTGATTATTTGAGTGCACACCTCTATTAAAAGCATCCCGTTTTACCACCTCTGGTGAGTTCAAGTTCTGAGTTAGAAAGATCTAGATTTAAAAAGAGGGGAGGTTTGGAGAGAGCTGCTGGAAGGTTTGCTCATTTGGTGCTCTCAAAGCAACCTGGCAGTTATTTACAAGTGACTCACTGAAGCCCAAAATACTGTAGCTTCAGACCCAAAGGTTGAAAATGTACTTACACGTGTATACGTCACGCATGCACATGGACTCACAAATCTACTTCGCCACACCCACCCACAAGCAGAGGAATTGTTTTTAATAGATGTTAAATTTAACATCGTGATTTCCAAATAAACGTTGTGTTGCCCCCTGAAAACCAGTCGAGATGAGAAGCTCGGAAAAAGTTTAACGATTGATCTGCGTATTGATTTTTGTGTGTCGGGATGGAGAGAAAGATGCTTAATGTGTTTCCTTTGCTAAAGTACTTTAAAGAGCAGCTTAACACAATGTTATTCTTACCGTAACCCCCCCCCCCACATTTTAAGTAGACGCTAGGTCAAACCCCACCCACTACAGATAGCTTTTTGTAGGAGAACAGCTCCAGAATACGATGGCATTTTGCCCCGGTGGCCAAACTGTGTAACTACATCTTCTTCTCCTTTCGGCTTTTCCCCTCAGGGGTCGCCACAGCGAATCAGTTGCCTCCATCTAACCCTGTCTTCTGCATCCTCTTCTCTCACACCAACTACCTTCATGTCCTCTTCCACTACATCCATAAACCTCTTCTTTGGTCTTCCTCTAGGCCTCCTGCCTGGCAGTTCAAAACTCAATATATTCACTATCTCTCAATATATTCACTATCTGTCCTCTGGACATGTCCAAACCATCTCAATCTGGCCTCTCTGACTTTATCTCCAAAACCTCTAACATGTGCTGTCCCTCTAATGTACTCATTCCTGATCCTATCAATCCTGGTCACTCCCAGAGAGAACCTCAGCATCTTCATCTCTGCTACCTCCAGCTCTGTCTCCTGTCTTTTCCTCAGTGACACTGTCTCTAGACCAAACAACACCACTGGTCTCACCACAGTTTTGTACACCTTTCCTTTCATTTTAGCTGAAACTCTTCGATCACACATCACACCTGACACTTTCCTCCACCCGTTCCATCCTGCCTGTACACGCTTCTTCACCTCTTTTCCACACTCTCCATTGCTGTGGACTGTTGACCCTAAGTACTTAAAATCCTCCACCTTCTTGATCTCTTCTCCCTGTAACCTCACTCTTCCACTTGGGTCCCTCTCATTCACACACATGTACTCTGTCTTACTGCGGTTAACCTTCATTCCTCTCCTTTCCAGGACAAACCTCCACCTCTCTAGGTTCTTCCATGTTTTACTAAGACTGGACTCAGAACCAGATCTCCAAACTGGGTGTGGCAGTGGTGAAACCATGTGACACAGATACAAGAAGTGACTCGTCAGTGGGTCCACTTGTGCCTGAGGTACCAAATGTTTGGGCATTAGGTTCTGCAACTAGTTTTCATTACAATTAAAAAGCGTCACGAGTTTGGTGAATTCTGACAGAATCAATACAGTTTCAGCTAAAATCTCCCTCTCAAGATCTGGAATATTATTTATTGATCTTATTGGGTTGTTAGCAATGTTTGTCCAATCACTGGGCGACACGATCCTTGAAGAGAGACGTAAAATCAACTCTCACCTCTAACTTTTAGAGAACCCTTAAACAATCCAGACATAATCTCCTTGTTGGATGTAAATGAAAAGCCATGGACTGATTTGGACATCGTTGAGTTTCACAACACGCCACCAGAGAAGTGTCTCCCTCTGAAATATTGACTTGATTGAAGTCTTGAAAGCTCAGCTAAGAACACTGGTACAAAAACAGTATGAGTGCAATCCAGAAAAGATTCAAGTGCTCGTCTGACAGCTGTGTTATCACAGCGCTCATGAATATAGACAGCCTTCTGCTGTTGCCGTGACTCACACTGAGCAACTGACACACACGCAGCAATCACCTCATAACCCAGCGGTTCGCCTCCTTCGGAATCCGTTCACACCAGGTATTAACATCGGCCCTGGGTGGTCCCATCACGGGGGGGCGGCTCCCAGCCCATCGGTACTCGTTTGGAACCATAACGGGTCCCACTTCCCCAAATAAACACAAAGTCACTGCGGCAGAATGAAGAAAAAGAGGAAATAACTTCATGCCGTTGCTCCAAAGTCAAAAACTCCCCCAAAGCAGGGATTCATCTATTTGAAATGGAGTTTGGGGGAAGCCCCCCGAGGGCAACGGAGCAGCAGCGTATGTTGTTTGTATTTACTCAATTTGGAAAATATGACGCGCTTACCGAAATAGAACGTTGTCTTCTTTGATAAATTTAGCGCAAATGGCAAAATTGTTTTCAAACAGCTGCTAAATGTTGGCAGCTGATATATTTTACAAGGAGGCAACGATGATTTAGAATTTCACTTACCCATTCTGCAAAAGTTATGAAGTTTCTTGATGCGCGGCAAATGTCAAAATTTCCTGATAGTTTCTTCTCAGGAAGTTGGGGGATTAAATGGGGAAATGGATGCGTTCACAAACACAGTAGGTGAGATGGTAAAACTCAGAGAGATTAGAGATTATCCTCTTTCTACACTATCTCCATCATCTTTGGAACGTTGTGCGCATACATTTTTGCATTTCTTCTATGAAATGTTGAAGGAATAAAGGAATTTTTCAGAAACTTTTTTCCTAAACTTTCCTATCCAATGACGATGATGATCACAAGATCTCCAGCGCCAATTTGGGAGAAGTAGCCAATCAGAAGAGAATAAAGTTAAAATTGGTTTACAGCTTAAAGTCTTTCAGCCTGTGCTTCCATGAGAGCTACTAAAATAAGTATTATCTTTTCACTAGAGGTATAGACACACCACGGATGCTTCGATGACCTCTCCTTTGTACACGCCGCAGCCTGACCCGACTCTCCTCACCATTGTGAAGTCGATCAATTACCGAGTATTTAATTCTCGTCTCAAACAGATGTCAGTCAAGTGAGATGGACGCTTTGACCGTGATGAAAAACACCGAGCTATAAACACAAGGGGGGCCAGCGTGGCCGTCCGGCCGTGAGCACTCGTGTGTGAACGCGTCTGAGAGGTGCGATAAATTTGAAGGACGGGGTTCCAGTAAAGAGCAGAGCTTCCGTGACAGTGATTGGATCATATATCACCCCGTATGGAGGCATAAATACTTACATCGCTCCATTTCACTTCAAGGAAGCAAATAAGCCTCCCAGCTAAAGACATTAACACTTTGATTTGCGCAGTAAGGAGGAAAAGTATCTGAAGAGAAGCTGGGTGAGACGTTCACCGGTGTTATTTAAGGTGGCGGCGGATGGAAGATCCTAATCTGTTAATATAACCTTCCTGGAGCCCTGAGAGCGAACAAAGCTCGGCTTAGAGAGCGATTTTATCTTCAGTTCAGGCTTATTGAGTCGGTTTGGGCTGGTAGGGAGCTGCAGGAGCGCTCAGACTCGGGCTTTCATTCCTTTTAATGCTGCTAATGCTGACCGTGAACATTCATTCAACAAACACTGGAGGAGTCTGTCAAAGGGAACGAGTTGCATCATTCCAAGTGTGAAATTTCCCACATTCTAACCACCAATAAAAGCATTAAAAGATGGCAAAAGTGCTTTATTAAGTTGTTTGATTCTCTATTTGCAGATGTCAGTAGGAATAGAGACCAACGAGAGCATCGAGGTGTTTAGCTTTGATGCTAACATGCAGTGCTAGTCGTCTTTTACCGAAATAAGAATTTAAAACATTACATTTCAAGGACCAAATTATTAGATTTGAGTGCATATATGTGTCTCGCTGGATTAACAAGGAGCCCTAAGGAAAATAGAGGTGCAAATTCTGCCACAGCAACTTTTGTGAATTTTCTCATTTCGCATGAAAAAACTGTTCGAGCAGAGAGTTGGAATTTTATTTGATTACTAATTATTTATTATTTATTTATGTTTTTTTTTTAGCTTCTTTTTGGTAGAACTTGCTGAGATTATATTTTAGCTTTAAAAATTTTACATTTGCACAAAAGTTGGCACCTGGACTAGACTGGAATCAAACAGCTAATCCACAGGAGAGATCGAGTTCAGTACTCTATCAATTAGGTGACTTTAAATTCTAACAGTCCTCTTGCACTGCCTGTAGTCTGTATATAATAAACATAGAATGAGCCACTGTTAGATAACTCCGGCTGACATGTTTGTTCATTTCCATAAACATTAGGACTTTACTGTGTACGTCTATGCCGTCGTCCTCCCTGAAATAAATCCCCTTTAATTAAAGTTTCCTGTCAAATAAAACTAAACAGTCAGCGGCCGCTGGAATTATTTTTCTTTAAAAAGACAAAAAAAAAAACCTTTCCTAAAAATGAAATTGAGTGGAATAAAATATTCAGCACATCCTCTCCAAATGAGACTGATGAGTTCCCCCTCAGAATATTTCCTGTGAAGATTTCTCATTCATCCGGATCCTGATGATCCAGGACTCATTTTCTAAAGTGGTCTGGAGAAGATGCGGGCTGAAAAAAGAATCCCGGTGAATTCATTGAAGACACACTGGAATGAATCCGGCCTCCTTTTTTCAAAGCAGCAGCTCCACTTCCAGAAGGACACCAAACTTTTGGCTCCAGCAAGAAGTTGAAGTCGTTCCAAGGAATGATTTTAAAGCCTTGTTTAACATCTGTATTGTTGGTAAGAATGTCGAACTCCAAGTGACCTTTTTTGCTCTTGAGGTGTGACACTACGGATTAGATAAGCACCGGCCTGTTGGTGATAAACCACAGGCGCTCCTGCCGCCGCGGTAACGGTTTCCTCTCCTCCTTTTCCATGTGGATGAAACACACCTCACATCCCGTGGCGCATGGGTTTTAAAAAAAACGTTTCAGTCATCACCGGAATGCTGCACATCATCACATCAGGAGGAACAGGAGAAATGTTTCCATCCTCCAGAGTTATCAGCGTAATGAGGCTGTCACCGAGGAGACGTCCCAGGGTTCCCGGTGACAGCCACGACAGGTGATCGCGGCTTTTGCGCTGCCTCGACTGTCAGGAGGTCTCTCCCTGCGGTTCTCCTCCGAATGAAGGCCGACAAAACCCTCAAAAGGCCGTGGTGCCGCAAATTACACTTCATATTCGGCACATTTTCACGTTTCTGCTCTGTAATATTTGGAGTAATGAAAATGTCAACAGACAGTTCGACCGTCTCTGATTCTAAACACGGGAAATGTCAGGGAGAAGCTCTCCTACGGTGCGCCGGTTTGTATTCCTGGCAGCATCTTTGTGTTTGGAAGAATTGACTCTCTGATGAGCGTGAACGTAAACGCAATAACCCCGAACCAAAACGAGATGAAGACACGTCACGCTATTGGCTGTGAGAACACGTTCACTGACTCATCGGACAACTGATATCCCCCTTCTTTCTTCATATGTTTCCCATTTTTGCTGTCGGCGTGTATTAAAATCGCATCGACGGTGCAGAAATGCATCGAAAGTTTTAAACGTGCAAAATTTTTTCTTACGCAAACTTGTTTTTTGATTCGTTAATAAATAATTTAATTCGATTTCATTATGAAAGACAAACAAGAATCAACACAAAATCTTCAAAATTCACCCGTCAGCATTCACCGTCTTATTTTCACGTTTTGTACAGCTGGAGATTAAAGTTTGTTAATCTTATAAACACATGAGTTTGATTTACGGTGATTTTATATTCTGAGCTATTTTTAACCCTCACCTGTTTTTTCTTCTTCCTCCAGTGGTGTTAGTGGTAGAGAGACGGTGCATCGCTGCCACCGTCTGGCCAGAAGAGTGAAGCGCAGCAAATGGTTTCTCTCAATGTGACGTAAAACAGATATGGTTTTAGAAACGGAAGAAGAAACAATTTTAAAATGTTTTATTTTATATTTTTTCCAGTCTTTTTTAATAGAAGTGAAGTCTCGGCAGCTGGTTTAAATCATCTCATAGCGTTTTATTGGTGACAGCAGTGGAAATGCACAAATCACCTGCCTGCAACCTTTGTTGAGCAGCAGAAACACTAGATTTTTAGCTAAAATCATGTGGATTATAAATTATTTGGTTCATGTCGGGGGTGTTTTTCGAAGTAGATATTTGGAAGGAAAGAAGTCGGGTACAAGGAGTAACATTTATTCCAGAGATCATGAAAATATGACAAACTACAGTGGTAGAATGCAGAGATAGAAGCAGAGGGTTGTGGCAGGAAGGGCATCCGGCTTTAAAAAAAAAAACAACCTTTGCCGAGAAGTTTTAGATTAACAGGAAAACAACATTATTCCTGTCACACTTTCAGCATTTAATGAAACTTCCTTTCTTCTTCCGTGTCATTCTTTTTCCATGAACGCTCGTACATGTTTGGCAAAGTTTTTTATGCGGAATGCCCTTCCTACCACAACCGTCTGCATTTATCCGGGCTTGGGACCGACCTACAGTTGACACTGGCTTGTGCCCCCATGGGGCTACAGATGCCTTGGATTGAACCTCATATACCTGTATTTGAGATTTTTGGGGTGAAGGTTCAACGATACGGCGGTAAAAAAAAAAAAAATGCAATTCTGTTATCGCTGCTCTTCTCTTAATTTTCATTTGGAATTTCCAGCAAAGAAAAAGCTCCTCACGGTTCTGAGGGTTACTTTCAAACAGCTGCCTTCGCATTTTTGAATGGAACAAATATTTTCCACTTCAGCCTCCAGAGATTTGCCAGAAGGCAGAAAGGCCAAATTTGGAAGCGAAGGAATGACCATCAATCAACCGGGCATTGACAGACAGAACGGAACACGAGAACAATCCATCTCCAGCCCAGAGAAAGCAGTGAAATCATTTCAAAGGTCAAAAGGTCATGTCTCAGTTCAACATGCCAACATTTCACTGCACCTTGTTTACGGGCACATGACCAGAATGTGAAAATATCCACTCAAACATCTAGTTCCTCACATCCCGCGCAACTGAAAGGTGATTTCTGTTGCCAGGGAAACCGTGAAAAGGTTCACAAACCCATGAGTTTGCTGTGAACGACATCAAATGTTGGGAAGACGGACTCCGACATTATTAGTCGCATCTAGAATTATGGGCTGGAGGAGCGTCCGAGGGTTTAATGATACATCTGTCGGGTCAAAAAACCGTCAGTCAGGTTTTGTTTTTATGGCTTTTTTAACAGTTATTTCCACCAAATGTTGGATGAACACAGAGTTCAGGTGTGGGGAGGAGTCGGAGGACCGATGCTGTAATCTGGGTTCAAGGTTTTGTCTCAAACACACGTTTGATTGCAAGCATCTGGGTCGTAAACAGAGTTATCAATCTCAAATCGAGTAATCAATTTGAACGATCATTTAATTATTCATCATCTTTGAATGGCAGTAATTAGGTTTTTGTCAGAAAATGTTTACCTTTGTCTTCAAGAACTTGCTATGCATTTATAGTTGTATTAAATAATAATGGTGTCGATTTTAATCATTATGAAGAAGTATACTAAAAATCCCTTTGTTTTTTCACCGTGGAGAAATTATTGATTGTATTTTGTAAATTCAAAGGAGATTGAGACCAAATCTGTACCGTTAGACATATCAGAGGCATATATTATTTAAGTCTTGTAATGAATTTTACTTCTGGTTTGAATACACTTTAATTTAAATTCAACTCTTTCCTCCTTCGCAACAAAATTTGTTTCCCATCACAATTTCTGCCACCAGGCTTCAGTTAATGTAAGTGGAAAAATTCAAATGAAAAACTTCAACATTTTTCATGTTTTTAGTGTATTAATTCAAGATGGAACTCATGTCAAACTCAAGGCCCGGGAGCCAAATGTGGCCCGCCACATCATTTTATGTGGCCCACAAGAGTATAAAAAAATCAATGTCTAAAAATAAATAGGTCAAAACAACATTTCCCATAATGCAGTAATTCACCCCATTTTATCTTTGACAGAAACGTTTTGAAAGTTAATGTCCTAACTGTGTTTGATGTTATTTTTCTTTATTCTTTGATAGTTTGATCCTTGATTGATGGAGTTCTGTGGGTTTAATAACCTGACAAATTAAAAGGATTTATTTTATAACAGAGAAACAAACAAACGTTTTTTTCTGTGTAACTGTAATGTTTGGAACTTGAATTAGTAATAAATTCAGGTATTTAACATTAAGGATTAGTTACATTTATAAGTTACATCTGGCCCTTTGAGGACAGCCATTATGCTGATGTGGCCCCCAGTGAAAATGAGTTTGACACCCCTGATCTACAACATCTTTATTCACGGACAAACTTTTCTACATAACAGATTCCTTAACACAACAGAAAGAAAGAACTCATCAGTGATTAAAATACTGAGATTGAATTGAGCACCTCTAACTCACAAGGATCTGTGTCAGATCGTTGATTTACCTTTGTTTTATGTACAAGATCGGGATTTGGGGCCAGCTGTCCTCCAAGGGGTTAATCCTCAGTGCCCATAATTATCACCCGTGGGTTACAACCAAAGACATTTTTAAACTGGTGTCGAGGAGAATCGCCCAGCTTCTCGCTGCCACACCTCTGACAGGTATAAAGATACAGATTTGGTCCGAATCAAAAATATCTTCCTTAACCGATGAGCAAAATACATTAAAATATATACTGTATTGTAAGAAAGTAATTCCTCTGCAGTCAGAAGACAAAGTGATTTTTAGTACATTTATTTCAAAACCATTAATATTAATCTATGGGGCCGAGGATAGGTGATATTGAATGTTATTTAAAGCTTATGGCTAAAGATAAAAGGAAGTTTAAAAGAATTGTATTCAATGTGAATGCCTGAGGAATGCCTGAGAATGTCTGTGGAGTTTATTATTTACTGCCCCTCTGAACCATATTCCTCATTTGGAGATGATTTCACTGAATTTCTGATCAATCTGGCACCGACTAACGATAAGATTATACTGTTTTGAGATTTCAACACTCACATTGACTTAGCTCAATCCTGGATTTCATAGGATTCTCCCAACTTGTAAATGCCCCTACTCGCAAGCGTAATCACGACTTAAACCTCATTTTTAATCAAGTTTAGAGCCATCTTTCCCCATAATCGAGCTTCTGCCAGATCACTCACTTTTCATTTTATTCTAACAGACTGTAACCGACCAGAACATATTGACTAGAAATAAATTCTGATTCTGTAGCAACTGAATTTAAGTAGAAGATCGCATTTGTCACAGGTGTGGTTCAGAACCAAATGCAATGCACCAAGGTAGAAGTTTACATTCAGAGTTTAATAAGCAAAGATTTATATGTCAGAAAATAGCCGGTTTTAGCTCCGTCCATTCTGTTTGTATATACCGTATAGACACGGGTCACACACATGACGTCACACGCCCCCCGAACAGAAAAAGTTTTGGTTACAGCGTCCACATGACAGAGCAGACCCAGTGTTTTCAAAAAACTTTACTCTTGGCCAGCGTTTTCAAAAAGCTGTGTTTTTGTAGTCGTGTTGACGGAAGGCGGAACCGTAACAAAAAACTTGCGTTTTCAAAAAAGATCCGGCACCGTGGGGACGGGGACGGAGGCTTGAGCTGAGCTGAAGTAGATGGAGCCTGATTGGAGATGGGAAGCAGGTGGCTTCAGCAACACAGGTGACAGGAATGAGTGAATTGAGGCCATGTCGACTTGTGAACCACCAGTTCCAGGGGTGCTGTATCCAGTTTTAAAAAGTCTTACTTTGACTCCCGATTACAGTTTTAAAGACTACTCTGACTCTTTTAGACGGCTGGAGCTCACTCTACTCATACGTCACACAGAACAACTCATAAAACCTCGCGCGGAACAACAAGACTGGTCCTACCTTATCGTCAGTGTTGTGCTGATTCACTGTTCGGACTTCCGGTCTCCCCCAGGCCGAGGCAGGAATCCGCTGGCCGCGGGAGAATTCACTCCACGAGGACTTTCACCTCCCCTTTGGGAGACCAGCGCACATTTTCAGCTTCCTTGGCCAGGCTCCGTGGTTCATGAGTATGTAGGAATCCGGCTCGAAGGACCAAGTAGGATGTTAGAGTTAAGCTCCAGACACCCTGTAAGAAACAATCAGACATGCACAAAGACACAGACACAAGTTCACTTGTTCGACTGCAGGGGAGGCACCAGCAGATCCAGTGCAATGTTCTCAGTTCTCCAGATTTCTGGCATCTCTTGCAGTGTTTTATTGAATAGTTGAAATAGGCGGTTACATGTTTGCATATAGATCATCAAACAAGAAAATGGTCACAGGTGTAATAGAAACCTCAAGTTATACATGATTGGTTAGCTATCATATATGTGAGTGATTAATTATGAAATACTGAACCAAATAGGAAATAGGCAGTCACAGACTGCAACATCCAGCGACACCCCTGAATTCAAAATTTTACCCTGACCTACTTTTATCGGTCAGGGTCCCAAAGACCCATGATCCAACTAGTGCATTAACTAGTGCATATGTAGAACACCAGTGTGAGTAACACCATAGATCAAAGCTAGTTCGTAGGTAAATCTATTCATCTTTCTATCTTATCCGGTTCCTGAGTGTACAAAAGTTGAAATTAGACCATGACCTAGTTTTCTCAAGGTCAAGGTCGTCATCTCATTCTCATCCCCTTTGCTTCCCGAGTAATGTGCTCTATCTGCAACAGTTGCGAAGATATTAGGTGGACTAACGGACGAACACATGAACACTGACAAACGCAATACATCAGCGCTTTGAAGAGGGATGTAATAATGACGCAATGATAATTAACACTGACCTTTTCCATCACACATTCACTGGAACCATAGTTAATCAAGGTAGATAGATCTTCTTCTCCTTTCGGCTTTTCCCTCCAGGAGTCGCCACAGCGAATCAGTTGCCTTCATCTAACCCTGTCTTCTGCATCCTCTTCTCTCACACCAACTACCTTCATGTCCTCTTTCACTACATCCATAACTGGGCTTGCACTAGGAGCTAGTGTGACGAAGCCACTGTGGCTCATTGTAAAAGAATTTAGCAAGCCACAAAAGGCCACACTCTGTGTCCAAGACAGTGGTGCAGCACGCAGATGTCCAACGCTCATTGTGGGGGGGTGTGTGGGGGGGTCCAGGGGACCTCCTCCGGGAAATTTTTTAGAAAATGGGGTTGTTTTCCTGCATTCTGGTGCATTCTGAGGGCAAAATCTTCTGTTCAGTTTACCTACAAAAATACACTAAAGTCAACAGTTCAAGCCGAACTATCTGTATTTCTATCCAACTTTATGCAGGTATAAATGTGAGATTCAACAATTAAAAACTTGCATTCACTATGTGAAGATACACTCATACAAAATATTACTCAATGTTTACTTGTAAGTTTTACTTGGACTAGAAGACATTTTAACTTTGACCATCACCACCAACACCATTGGTAGTTTAGTTTTTAATGCGATAACATGATTTTTCATTTCAATTTAAAAAGGCATGAAAAATAGCAAGGTGAATACACATTTACATGCATCGCTGGTTATTCCTGCTGGTCATAGGGATCAAAAGTCTAAGACTACAAAAAAGTATTGATAATATCATTGATTTACCTTCTGATCAGTCTGTCACCACGCCTACCCCCACTCAGCATTCACCATTTGTTGTTCAATTAAAATTTTAACACAAACTCTACTATGTAACATTGGATTCTTAATTTCTTTCGATCGATCGTCCTCGCCTTGTCGTCACCAATTCGCGGGTTTAACTTGTAAAACTATGCTTTTATTGGACGAGAGGAGGTCATGAGAGGAGTGCATATTTAATGATCGGGAGCGTTCGGGTCACTTCGGCTATTTCCGTCGGCATGCTAGCGGTGCTAACGAGAAAGTTTGTTATCGCTCGGGAATTTTTGCGAGTCCAAAAAAGTTGTAAGTTTTAGCCTTTTTTCCCTAAAAATACGAACACCACTGTGGCTACACAGGTTAAAAACCTTGCAGCCAATCTGGGATTTACTTCGCCTATGGCGACGTGGCAAATGGCTAGCACAAGCCCAGCATAAACCTCCTCTTTGGTCTTCCTCTAGGCCTCCTGCCTGGCAGTTCAAAACTCAGCATCTTTCTACCAATATATTCACTATCTCTCCTCTGGACATGTCCAAACCATCTCAGTCTGGCCTCTCTGACTTTATCTCCAAAACCTCTTAACATGTGCTGTCCCTCTGATGTACTCATTCCTGATCCTATCCATCCTGGTCACTCCCAGAGAGAACCTCAGCATCTTCATCTCTGCTACCTCCAGCTCTGCCTCCTGTCTTTTCCTCAGTGACACTGTCTCTAGACCAAACAACATCGCTGGTCTCACCACAGTTTTGTACACCTTTCCTTTCATTTTAGCTGAAACTCTTCTATCACACATCACACCTGACACTTTTCTCCACCTGTACCATCCTGCCTGTACACGCTTCACCTCCTTTCCACACTCTCCATTGCTCTGGACTGTTGACCATAAGTACTTAAAATCCTCCACCTTCTTGATCTCTTCTCCCTGTAACCTCACTCTTCCACTCGAGTCCCTCTCATTCACACACATGTACTCTGTCTTACTGCGGCTAACCTTCAAGATAGATAGTATACAGATACTAAATGGATAATAAAGATAGATACTTTATTAATCCCAAAGGAAATTCGGTATATCATCTGTTCACAATACATAAACACACATAACAGTAGCTGACACAAACAAAAGATGACATAATTACACATAACATAAAAGCATAAGAACATAAAACAAGTATAACAAAAAGCGGATGAACAGAACTATGGACTGAGGGCCCGCATGGTGAGCAAGGTGAAGAAGGCAATGAATCAACAAATGACTACAGGTAAAAGAAGTCTATCAAGTCATTAGAAATAAATGCAAAAGGTTTAACACTTTCATTTGTTCTCAATTTGAAAATAGAGTTAATGTGAGAATATTTAATGACAATGAATGTAAGGTACCTAATCACCTACAAAAAATTCCAAAGAATTTGTTGACTTCCACTTGTTGAACCCCAGACGAACCTACGACTGGGAAGTCATCCAGTATTTTTAACTGGAGCTGACAGTACAGATCCAAATTTGACTGTTTCAAATCGTTAGAAAGGGAGAATCTATTTTCATTCATTCCACCAGAGCAAGTCAAAAAAATTGGGGCACAGAATTACTTTAAATTTTAGTTTAAGAGCAAATGTACTCCCACAGACATGTCTATATTGTGTTTTAGGATTAAACTGCACAGGAAGCTTCAGGAAAGAAAATTTCCTTTTGATTCAACGCGATGGTTGAGACAGTGACATATATGTGAACAATACAGAAAGAACAGAATATTAGCTGTACATGCTAAAACAATGCTACTTCACCACAACAGGGTGGACACGTTAAATTTGTGTTACGAACATACCCGGGACGTTCCCCTCAAATTTAAAACTGTAAGGCTTCTCACTCTGTGTGGATTCTCATGTGTACAGTCAAGTTTGATTTGTGTGTGAAATGTTTACCACATGTTTCACAACCATAAGGCTTCACTCCTGTGTGGATTTTTAGGTGGCGAGTCAAGTGTCCTTTCATCTTGAAATGTTTGCCACATGTTTTACAACCATAAGGCCTCATATCTGGGTGGACTCTTGTGTGTTTGCTCCACTCACGACTCAACCTAAATCTTTCCCCACATGTTTCACACCTGTAAGGCTTCTCACTTGTGTGGATTCTCATGTGCATGGTCATGGCAGCTTTCCATGTGAAACATTTCCCACATGTTTTACAACAATAAGGCTTCTCTCCAGTGTGGAGTATTTTGTGTTTTATCAAATCAGAGATTAACTTAAAATATTTCCCACATGTTTCACACCTGTAAGGCCTCTCGCCTGTGTGGATTCTCATGTGGCAAGTCAAGGACGTTTTCCATGTGAAAAATTTCCCACATGTTTTACAACCATAAGGCTTCTCTCCAGTGTGGATTCTTGTGTGTGCTATCAACACAGAGTTGAACTTGAAATATTTTCCACATGTTTCACACCTGTAAGGCTTTTCTCCAGTGTGGATTTTCAAGTGGTCTTTCAAAGTCTGGCGTCTTGTGTAACCTCTCTGACATATTTTACAAAAATATAGTTTCTTACTGGTTTTCCTTGTTCTCTGGGACTGGAACTGAGACTCAACCTCAGCATCTTTTCTGCTTGTTTCTCTTTTCTTATTATGTCTGACGGATACATGAGAGCTGTTAGAGATCAGCAGGTCAATGTTTGCTGCTCCCACCACAGAGCTTATAACCGGCATGTTGTCAACAGACTCTGTCTGTGCTGCACCATCTTCAGCTTTCATGTACAGAGTCTGATCTTCACTGTGGTCATTTTCCTCATGAGTAGGAGTCAACGTGACAGCATCAGTCTCCTGCTTCAGAACAAGCTGCTCTCCTTCCTGACTGCTGTGGAGTTCCTCTGGTTCCTCTATCAGGTGGAGAACCTCTGGTTCCTCTTTCAGGTGTAGAACCTCTGGTTCCTCTTTCAGGTGTAGAACCTCTGGTTCCTCTTGGTCCACACTGGACTTCACCTCCTGGTTCCAGAGCTGCTGGTCAGCAGGAACCTCCACCTCCTCCTCCTTACAGACATGATGCTGTGGACCATCTGGAGGAAAAACAACAGGAGTGTCACGTTACTATGACTACAAACTAATATGGTGACACAAACGCAGAAAAGCAAGGAAATCAGTTACTGTTGTAAATTCCTTTTGGTTTGTTACGGTATCGCAATGTTTATGTTCTCAACTCTTCCCTGTGTGGCGCCTGCTCTCTGACCGGAGTGACCGCTGTGGATTCGGTGGTTCCAACAAACTAACACTGTCCCCCCGAGTCTACCTTCAATAGTTACGTTTGTTAAAATATGAATTAATTGACCGTCAAATCTTCTGTTTCGTTCATTAAATGACGTTTTGTTTACCTATCCTGTGTAACTTCAGTTCGGCTCTAAGGCAGAGATCCAGCAGTCGGCGTTGATGATTTCTCTCTTCTTCGTTCTTGACGGTAGTTTTTTTTAAAGCTCTAAAAACTTCATCTTCAGCAGCTGTTAGTGGATTTATAACTAAATTTCCCAAAGAGACAAATGAAAACATTTTGTTAACTAAACTAAATACAACAAAAACTAAAATAAAATCGACTTTCACTGACTTCAGGAATGTAGAAGGTAACGCTACTTGATGACTTCCGCCTGTTGTCTCCCAGAAAAACGTCCGACTAGAAAGTCGTCGTTTTTTTTTTTTATTCCGCTGTAGCTGACGGTATGGATTCAGAATTCCACTGTATCAAATCGACAGAAAAGAAGAATATACCTCCATTTATTTAGTATTAATTTCCCTCAGGACTGAAAAAATGCTGTGGACTCTAATTCCAGTTAAATCGGGGCGCCAGTGAATCGATCCACATTAAACAAAGGTTCTGGGTTGAACGCGTTTTCTTTTACACCAATACTGCTGCTTTATGTGACTTCAATTGGCCACTTGGGTGAAACAAAGTTTTTTGAATTGAAATCAGCTTAAATCAATCAACAGCCCTGGTTTCTTCTGGCAGGGACATTAAGAGTAATCCTGCGAAGAACCCAGTGTCCGTACTGTAATTTGTTCTAAAACCTGAATGAAAAGTCTTCTAACAAATGATCTCCAATAAATAGTCTTTTAGCTGTTAGATCTTAGATAGGAATGGTAGGTTGGAGATCGACCTTTAGTTTGAAAACTGGTTAACAACTAGGTCTGGTTTGTCTGTTTTAGTATGTCTGTCATACTATTTGTGAGATATTCAATATTTGAGCTAATGCTAGAGTTAGAGTCAGGGGAACATACTGACTCCATGGCTGAGGGAATTCTTTTGTTAAATTTAGCTATTACGTTAAACATATAGACGACACTAGAGCACAAAAACAAAAAATGGCAAGTCAAACTACAGAAAATTTACATTCAGTTATTGTTACCATTTTGGTGTGGTGGGTGAATGTATTAGAAATTTTAGAGCGATAGTTTTTATATGTTGTCATGAATCCTAGCAAATCTTCTGTATAGAGTTGATATTTAGCAAAAACGTCATTCTGAGAGAATAATGTAGCCGCAAGAGGGCACAAGCCAGTGTCTTATTGTGCCGGTCCCAAGCCCGGATAAATACAGAGGGTTGCGTCAGGAAGGGCATCCGGCGTAAAACTTTTGCCAAATCAAAGATGCGAATCAAACATATGACTTCCATACCGGATCGGTCGAGGCCCGGGTTAACAACGACCGCCATCGGCGCTGTTGACCTACAGGGCGCCGGTGGAAATTGGATTACTGTTGGTCGAAGAAGGAGAGGAGGAAAGTGCGTTCGCACGAAGAAAGAGAAGAGGAGCGCCAAGAGTATAGGACTAAGAGTAGGGACGTTGAATGTTGGAACTATGACAGGAAAAGGTAGAGAGTTGGTCGACATGATGCAGAGGAGGAAGGTAGACATACTGTGTGTCCAGGAGACCAGGTGGAAAGGTAGCAAGGCTAGAAGTTTAGGAGCAGGGTGCAAGTTGTTCTATCATGGTGTAGATAGAAAGAGAAATGGAGTAGGAGTTATCTTGAAGGAGGAGTTTGTTAGGAATGTCCTGGAGGTAAAAAGAGTGTCGGATAGAGTGATGAGTCTGAAGCTAGAAATAGAAGGTGTGATGGTCAATGTTGTTAGTGGGTATGCTCCACAGGTAGGATGTGAGCTGTAGGAGAAGGAGAAATTCTGGTTGGACTTTGATGAAGTGATGCAGAGCATACCTAGAAGTGAGAGAGTTGTCATCGGTGCAGACTTCAATGGACATGTTGGTGCAGGTAACAGAGGTGATGAGGAAGTGATGGGCAGGTTTGGTATCCAGGAGAGGAACGCAGAAGGACAGATGGTAGTTGACTTTGCAAAAAGGATGGAAATGGCTGTAGTGAATACTTTCTTCCAGAAGAGGCAGGAACATAGGGTGACCTATAAGAGTGGTGGTAGGAGCACACAGGTAGACTACATCTTGTGTAGACGATGTAACCTGAAGGAGATCAGTGACTGCAAAGTAGTGGTAGGCGAGAGTGTAGCCAAACAGCATAGAATGGTGGTGTGTAGGATGACTCTGGTGGTGAGGAAGATGAAGAGGACAAAGACAGAGCAGAAGACGAAATGGTGGAAGCTAAAAAAGGAAGAGTGTTGCATGACCTTTAGGAAGGAGTTAAGACAGGCTCTGGGTGGTCAGGAGGTGCTTCCAGATGACTGGACAACTACAGCTAATGTGATCAGGGAGACAGGTAGGAGAGTATTTGGTGTGTCATCTGGAAGGAAAGTAGATAAGGAGACTTGGTGGTGGAATGAGGAGGTACAGGAGTGTATACAAAGAAAGAGGTTAGCTAAGAAGAAGTGGGACACTGAGAGGACTGAGGAGAGTAGACAGGAGTACAGGGAGATACAGCGTAAGGTGAAGGTAGAGGTAGCAAAGGCCAAACAAGAAGCTTATGATGACTTGTATGCTAGGTTGGACAGTAAGGAGGGAGAGACTGATCTATACAGGCTGGCAAGACAGAGAGATAGAGATGGGAAGGACGTGCAGCAGGTTAGGGTGATTAAGGATAGGGATGGAAGTCTATTGACAGGTGCCAGCAGTGTGATGGGAAGATGGAAAGAGTACTTTGAGGAGTTGATGAACGTGGAAAATGAGAGAGAACAAAGACTAGAAGAGGTGACTGTTGTGGACCAGGATGTAGCAAAGATTAGCCAGGATGAAGTGAGGAGAGCACTGAAGAGGATGAAGAGTGGAAAGGCAGTCGGTCCTGATGATATACCTGTAGAGGTTTGGAAGTGTCTAGGAGAGGTGGCAGTAGAGTTTCTGACTGGGTTGTTCAACAGGATCTTAGATAGTGAGAAGATGCCTGAGGAGTGGAGGAGAAGTGTGCTGGTGCCCATTTTTAAGAACAAGGGAGATGTGCAGAGTTGTGGCAACTACAGAGGAATAAAGCTGATGAGCTATACAATGAAGTTATGGGAAAGAGTAGTGGAAGCTAGACTAAGGGCAGAAGTGAGCATTTGTGAGCAGCAGTATGGTTTCATGCCAAAAAAGAGTACTACAGATGCAGTATTTGCTTTGAGGATGTTGATAGAGAAGTACAGAGAAGGCCAGAGGGAGCTGCATTGTGTTTTTGTAGATCTGGAGAAAGCTTATGACAGGGTGCCCAGAGAGGAACTGTGGTATTGTATGAGGAAGTCTGGAGTGGCAGAGAAGTATGTTAGAGCGGTGCAGGACATGTATGAGGACTGTAAGACAGTGGTGAGGTGTGCTGTAGGTGTGACAGAGGAGTTCAAGGTGGAGGTGGGACTGCATCAGGGATCAGCTCTGAGCCCCTTCTTGTTCGCTATGGTGATGGACAGGCTGACAGACGAGGTTAGACAGGAATCTCCATGGACTATGATGTTTGCAGATGACATTGTGATCTGCAGTGAGAGTAGGGACGAGGTGGAGGAGAAGCTAGAGAGGTGGAGGTTTGTCCTGGAAAGGAGAGGAATGAAGGTTAGCCGCAGTAAGACAGAGTACATGTGTGTGAATGAGAGGGACCCAAGTGGAAGAGTGAGGTTACAGGGAGAAGAGATCAAGAAGGTGGAGGATTTTAAGTACTTGGGGTCAACAGTCCAGAGCAATGGAGAGTGGGGAAAAGAGGTGAAGAAGCGTGTCCAGGCAGGATGGAATGGGTGGAGAAAAGTGTCAGGTGTGATGTGTGATAGAAGAGTTTCAGCTAAAATGAAAGGAAAGGTGTACAAAACTGTGGTGAGACCAGCGATGTTGTTCGGTCTAGAGACAGTGTCACTGAGGAAAAGACAGGAGACAGAGCTGGAGGTAGCAGAGATGAAGATGCTGAGGTTCTCTCTGGGAGTGACCAGGAAGGATAGGATCAGGAATGAGTACATCAGAGGGACAGCACATGTTAGAGGTTTTGGAGATAAAGTCAGAGAGGCCAGACTGAGATGGTTTGGACATGTCCAGAGGAGAGATAGTGAATATATTGGTAGAAGGATGCTGAGTTTTGAATTGCCAGGCAGGAGGCCTAGAGGAAGACCAAAGAGGAGGTTTATGGATGTAGTGAAAGAGGACATGAAGGTAGTTGGTGTGAGAGAAGAGGATGCAAAGGACAGGGTTAGATGGAGGCGGTTGATTCGCTGTGGCGACCCCTGAAGGGAAAAGCCAAAAGGAAAAGAAGAAGTCATTCTGAGAGAATAAAGATGGGTGGGCTCTTTACAAATATGGCTGAGTGAACAAGATTTCAGGATAAGTAGTGTGTCCAAAACAATCAACTTCCTGTCTCCCAATATTATCTCCTACGGTTGCAGTGGTAGGTTTGACACCTCAGTCATCCTCATCATCGCTGAACAGCTGGGATGGATCAGTCTGTTTTTGAACAAATATTTCCTGCTGTTGAAAATTTCCTTCTGTGGGCCTCAATTTTATCCAACTCCCAAAAAGTCTTCCTCCAATAGAGAATTACTGTGTTGTTTGTCTTGCTAAAATTTCCTACCACCATTTTCTTCAATGGAATGAACAACTATTTCTTCTTGATCTGCATGTTTTATATCTTCTTACCTCCTGTGGTTGCTTGGAAGTTGCTTTAATTGATGCTATATTGTTTCTTCTTTATGGCTGCACATTTGGCCTCGTTCTCTTTTTGCATCTTAATTCTTCTCTCCAACGCAAGCACCACCTTTCTCAATGTTCCTCCATCTGCTCCGTGCTCTAAATGCAGATCACAACATCATATGCGAACATCACGGTCCATGGGGATTCCAGTCTAACTTCACCTGTCAGTCTATGTCACAATTTACTTTAGGACCCCTAATGCAAACAGGGAAGGGCTCAGAGCTGACTCTACCTCTACCTTGAACTTCCTAGTCACACCTACAGCATACCTCAACGATGTTCTGCTGCCCTTGTACAATGTAGCTCCTGGCATTCTCTGTACTCCTGTGGTGGGGAGAGGTTTTCTTCAGACAGGACAAAGTACATAAGTATGAAATATTTATTTGTCAATTCAAATAATACATGGGTTGAGGACAATATCAACAATATCATTGATGATGCAGACAATGTCAACAGATATATCCCACATGTATACAGTCAAGTTTTTTTTTCTGTGAGTCATGTTTGCCACGTTTCACAACCATAAGGCTTCTCTCCTGTGTGGATCTCTTGTGTTTTGTCAAGTAAAATTAAATGTAAAATCTTTGCACAAGTTTTACAAACATAAGGCTTCCCCCGTGTGGACTCTCATGTGGCAATTCAAGTTTGTTTTGCTTGTGTAATGTTTCCCACACGTTTCACACCTGTAAGGCTTCTCACCTGAGTGGATTCTCATGTGGCCAGTCAAATATGTTTTCAGTGTGAAACGTTTGCCACACGTTTCACAACCAAAAGGCCTCTCCCCCGTGTGGATTTTCATGTGGCAATTCAAGTTTGTTTTGCTTGTGTAATGTTTCCCACACATTTCACACCTGTAAGGCTTCTCACCCGTGTGGATCCTCATGTGGCCAGTCAAATATTTTTTCTGTGCAAAACGTTTGCCACAGGTTTCACAACCAAAAGGTCTCTCCCCCGTGTGGATTCTCATGTGGCAATTCAAGTTTGTTTTGCTTGTGAAATGTTTCCCACACGTTTCACACCTGTAAGGCTCCTCCCCTGTGTGGACTCTCATGTGGCGAGCCAAGTTTGTTTTCAGTGTGTAATGTTTGCCACATGTTTTACAACCAAAAGGCCTCTCACCTGGGTGGACTCTTGTGTGTTTGATCCATTCACGATTCAACCTAAATCTCTCCCCACATGTTTCACACCTGTAAGGCTTCTGACTTGTGTGGATTTTCATGTGCATGGTCATGGCAGTTTTCCATGTGAAACATTTCCCACATGTTTTACAAGCATAAGGCTTCTCTCCAGTGTGGAGTCTTGTGTGTTTTATCAAATCAGAGGTTAACTTAAAATATTTCCCACATGTTTCACACCTGTAAGGCTTCTCGCCTGTGTGGATTCTCATGTGGTAAGTCAAGGATGCTTTCCATGTGAAAAATTTCCCACATGTTTTACAACCATAAGGCTTCTCTCCAGTGTGGCGTCTTGTGTGTGCTATCAACACAGAGTTGAACTTAAAATATTTTCCACATGTTTCACACCTGTAAAGCTTTTCTCCAGTGTGGATTTTCAAGTGGTCTATCAAAGTCTGGCGTCTTGTGTAACCCCTCTGACATATTTTACAAAAATATAGTTTCTTACTGGTTTTCCTTGTTCTCTGGGACTGGAACTGAGACTCAGTCTCAACCTCAATTTCAACCTCAACCTCAGCATCTTTTCTTCTTGTTTCTCCTCTCTCCTCATGGCTGACGGATACATGAGAGCTGTTAGAGATCAGCAGGTTAATGTTTGCTGCTCCCACCACAGAGCTGATAACCGGCATGTTGACAACAGACTCTGTCTGTGCTGCACCATCTTCAGCTTTCATGTGCAGAGTCTGATCTTCACTGTGGTCATTTTCCTCATGAGTAGGAGTCAACATAACAGCATCAGTCTCCTGCTTCAGAACAAGCTGCTCTCCCTCCTCACTACTGTGGAGTTCCTCTTTCAGATGTAGAACTTCAGGTTCCTCTTTCAGGTGTAGAACCTCTGGTTCCTCTTGGTCCACACTGGACTTCACCTCCTGGTTCCAGAGCTGCTGGTCAGCAGGAACCTCCACCTCCTCCTCCTTACAGACATGATGCTGTGGACCATCTGGAGGAACAACAACAGGAGTGTCACGTTACTATGACTGCAAACTAATATGATGACACAAACGCAGATATGCAAGGAAATCAGTTACTATTGTAAATTCCCTTTGGTTTATTACATTATCGCGATATTTATTTCAGTCAGGCACCTATGAGGACAGATAAGATGCGCTGTGGGTTCCTAGCGACGTTGTTAGCCGCCTGCCACGAGTTAGAAATAAATGATAAACGGAGGCATGTGTGTCTCCCGTACGAACCAAGTGGTTCACAATCAAGAGTTGGGTTCTGTGATGCTGAAAATTCTTCATCAAATTTAAAAAAATCTCAACTCTTCCCTGTGTGGCGCCTGCTCTCTGACCGGAGTGACCGCTGTGGATTCGGTGGTTCCAACAAACTAACACTGTCCCCCCGAGTCTACCTTCAATAGTTACGTTTGTTAAAATATGAATTGACCGTCAAATCTTCTGTTTCGTTCATTAAATGACGTTTTGTTTACCTATCCTGTGTAACTTCAGTTCGGCTCTAAGGCAGAGATCCAGCAGTCGGCGTTGATGATTTCTCTCTTCTTCGTTCTTGACAGTTTTTGTCAAAGCTCTAAAAACTTCCTCTTCAGCAGCTGTTAGTGGATTTATAACTAAATTTCCCAAAGAGTCAAATGAAGACATTTTATTAACCGAACTAAATACCACAAAAACTACTATAAAATCGACTTTCACATGGACGTTCAAGCTAACGCTACTAAACGCATTCGTTGACTTCCGCTTGTTGTCTCCCAGAAAAACGTCCGACTAGGAATTCGTCCAGGTTTTTTTGTTCCGCTGTAGATGACGGTATAGATTCAGAATTTCACTGTTTCGGATTGATAGAAAGGAAGAACATACTTCCTAATTTTTTTTTCCACTCAGGACTGGAAAAATTGTGGACTCTAATTCCAGTTAAATCAGGGCTCCAGTGGATCGATCCACATTAAACAAAGGTTCCGGGTTGAACGTTTTTTCTTTTGCACCAATACTGCTGTTTCATAGGACTTCAATTGGCTACTGGGGATAAATAAAGTTTTTGGAATGGAATTGAAAGCAGTCTAAATTAATCAACTGGACTTGTAGAAAGTTCCTTGAAGACTATTGTGATTTTGATTTCCATAGAACTGTTATGCTGGAGACTGTGTTATGAAAAATTACCACAGTGAAAGAAATATCTCTGAGAACATTCGATTGGTTCAGTTAATATGTGATATTCACATTAAATATTTCAGCAATAATATCTTCTGACAGGGACAATAAGAGTTATCCTGTGAAGAACCCAGAACCCAGTGTTTGTGCTGTGATTTGTTTTAAAACCCGGATGAAAAGTCTTCTTATAAATAATCTCCAAGAAATAGTCATTTAACTGTTTGGCTACTATGTTCTGTAGAATCTTAGATAGGAATGGCAGGTTGGAAATCAGCCTGCAGTTTGAGAGGAGGTCAACAACTAGGTTTGGTTTCTTAAGGAGGGGCTTGATCACAGCCACTTAAAAAGATTGTGGCACAAAGCCTATTTTTATAGACTGGTTAATTATTGGCAGTAGTCATTGGGGATAAATAAAGTTTTTACAATATTTTGTACTTATGTACTTTGTCTTAAGAAAACCTCTCTCCACCACAATTGGTGTCACAAACAGGGTTCAAACCTGTGTGAGCAAACCCCAAGGGATTTCGAATAAGACTGGTATCTGGTACGTCCCCTCGCATCTCCTTGGCTTGCGATGGAAAAAACAGGACGTCTTGGCAAAAACAGTCAGATTGAGTGTCCTTAGGTGTCTAAAAAAAAGATGCAGACAGGTCATCTTACAGTTGCCCCCCCCCTTCTTCTCACTCCTTCTGCATTTTGAAGAAAATGTCACTTGAAGGTGGGGCTGCAGGATTTGAAGAGAGTGAAGAGCCCTGTCCTGTCACTTCCTGTACATTACTTTCTCCTCATTAAACATACTTTTTTCCTTCATGACTTCATTTCAATGCAAACGTTTGAGAATTTAACATTCTCTTCATTCTTGGCAGTCTATCTCTTCTTTCTTTTCCTCTTCTTTCTCTTAACATGCTCAAACTTTCTAAACAATTCTTGTTCAGTGTGCTCATTTGTGTAACCTTTTGTGATACGGTGCCAAAGTGAAACATTTTCAACCACATATTTACCCCATTGTTACTGCCATGATCTTAGCAGGGCCTGTGAGAGGATTAGATAACAATTTTATTGTCCCAAATTGTTCTCTATAATTTGAACTGACTCAAGGAAATGTATGCTTGTACTTTCAATGGGTGTATCAGTCACACAATTTCACACACACGCTGATCTTCCCATACACGTATGGTTGGATCTTATTTCAGTCAGGTGGACACTTATGTCCCCTTCAGTATACACAAGATATAAACCAGGCACTGAAAGATTCACCACAAAGTTTATTTCAATTACTTATATGGTTTATACACTCATATACCCATTTTATTTCTGTGGGATACGTATACTAGTTCTATCTTTTTCTTGTTTTGTCTTTTTGCTTTGCTTTGGTTTTGTTTCATTTTTATTTCCATTTTTTTTTCATTATGTTGTAGATTTATGTTTTGACGTCAAACAACAGGCTTGGCAACACAACTATACAAGATTTACGTGATGACTTCAACACGTCCACCAAGGCTTTACGTGCTTAACAGACCACATTTCCTCAGTCTACACACCAGATTTACACACTATCGGACTTCCGTGCACGTTCGCGTTACCACTAAGGATGAGAAATGAGTCATAACACCGTACTTACATATAAAAATAGATGGAGCGTCCATTGTTCAGTACCTGTCCAGACGTCAGGCGGGATCCTGTCCTTCTTTTGTAGGAATGGAGCTTTCCCTGAGTCTTTTGGAGACTCCAGACGGCAGTTAACGTTCAGTTGAGGCTCAGGCATCGATCAGTGCCGAGTCCATTCCGTCCTTGATGCCAAATATGTCAGGGAAATTCTTCCTGCTAAATGAGAATTGCTAATTCTCAGAAGAATCACGAGTTACGAACACAGTGTGATCAGTTGTATCTCTTTAATACATGCGAACAATAAAGTGCACCGTGTTTATGGTTAAAGTATCAACTCAACAATTCAGACGGCGCTTCTTTATACAATGCGCCGAATGGTGTGCAAAATACAGTAATGGATGGCAGTGTGTGACGGATTTCATCCCTAAGTCTTGTTATTTTGTTTTGAAAGAACTTCACAAAGTCATCAATGTCCAGATTCAAAGGACCTGTGGGCCAAATACTGTTGTGTTCCCCAGTCAACCTGGCTACAGTCCTGAAAAGAAACAGAGGGTTGTCTTTATTTTCCTCTATTAATGTAGAATAGTAAGTGTTTCTACTTCTACAGAGAGCCTTGTTGTATGCTATGAAGCTAACTTTCCAATTTGCATAGGCTATGTCAGTTTTTGTTAAGTGCCAAATTCTCTCCAGTCTGTGGGCAGTCTGTGCAATCGGTTCTGCCAAAACTCCCCAGTTATTTGTGTCTTTGACTTTGGAAAGCATCGATGACTTCTTTACAAATGCAGACCCCAATAAATAAGTACTTTAACAGTTTTTTTTTCACTTGAGATACATGATCCAGTAATAACACACATGCACTGGAACCAAAGTCAATCAAGTCATTAGAAATAAACATAAAATGATTAATGAAATAAACATAAAATGTGTTTTGGTTATTTGGCTTCTCGTCATTCAAGCCAGTCCCGTTTAAATTGATTTTTAGTGCTTTCAACAATTTCTAAGGCTGCAAATTCCTGATCTATCATTAAAAACTACACAATTCCATTCAGAACACTACCAAACACTCAACTTTGATCCAGTAGTGACATTTGATTTTTTCGCAGAAAATTTAGTTCACGTGACAGAACATTAAACAACAATGAATATAAGGTATGTAACCATCCACAAAAGATTTCAAGGAATTTGGTGATTTCTGCTGGTTGTACTCCAGAAAAACATCTGAGGAGGAAATAATCCAAGGTTTAATGTTGTCACTGGATAGATGTTACAGATCCAAAATTTGATTGTTTCAAATCCATAGAAAAGGAGAATCTATTTCCATTTATTTCACGACAGCATGACAAAAAAATTGGGGGACAGAATTCCTTTAAATTTTAGTTAGATTTAAGAGCAAATCTACTCCCACAGACTCATACTGTGTTTTAGGACTAAAGTGCACAGGAAGATTTAGGAAATAAAATTTCCTTTCGATTCAAACGCAACGATTCTAAGACAGAGACATACTTGTGAACAATACGGAAATAACAGAATCTTTAACTATATATTCCAAAACAATGCTAAATGTTTGTGTCATAAACATATCGGAAACATTCATCACAAATTTAAAACCGTAAGGCTTCTCACTCCATGTGGATTCTCACGTGGCGAGTCAAGTTTGTTTTCTGTGTGAAATGTTTGCCACATGTTGTACAACCATAAGGCTTTTCTCCTGTGTGGGATCTGATGTGTTTTGTCAAGTCAATATTATATGTAAAATCTTTGCCACATGTTTTACAAACATAAGGTTTCTCACCTGTGTGGATTCTCATGTGGCGAGTCAAGTTTGTTTTCTGTGTGAAATGTTTTCCACATGTTTTACAACCATAAAGCTTCTCTTTTGTGTGCAATCTCATGTCGTTAGTCAATTCAGCATTACACCTAAAATCTTTGCCACATGATTTACAATGATAAGGTTTCTTTTCAGTGTGTTTTCTCATGTGTTGTTTCAATGTTAAATTAAGTCTAAAATCTTTCCCACACGTTTCACACCTGTTCAGTTTCTCACCTGTGTGGATTTTGATGTGTCGAGTCAAAGTTGTTTTCTGTGTGAAACATTTCCCACATATTTTACAATCATAAGGCCTCTCCCCTGTGTGGACTCTCATGTGTTGTCTCAACTCACCATTGCAGCTAAAATCTTTCCCACACTTTTCACACCTGTAAGGCCTCTCCCCTGTGTGGATTCTCATGTGTCTTGTCAAATAACCATTGACGGTAAAATCTTTCCCACAAGTTGCACACCTGTAAAGGTTCTCACCTGTGTGGGTTCTCATGTGTTGAGTCAAGATTGTTTTCTGTGTGAAACATTTGCCACATGTTTTACAACTATAAGGCCTCTCACCTGGGTGGACTCTTGTGTGTTTGATCCACTCACGATTCAAGCTAAAACTCTCCCCACAGGTTTCACACCTGTAAGGCTTCTCACCTGTATGGATTCTCATGTGGTCAGTCAAGCGATTTTTCTTTGTGAAATGTTCGCCGCATGTTTTACAACCATAAGGCCTCTCACCTGTGTGG
This sequence comes from Antennarius maculatus, assembly GCA_013358685.1. Taxonomy (NCBI): domain Eukaryota; kingdom Metazoa; phylum Chordata; class Actinopteri; order Lophiiformes; family Antennariidae; genus Antennarius; species Antennarius maculatus. The sequence goes on from CM023615.1 coordinate 20,100,147, forward strand.
ATTCTCATGTGGATAGTCAAGGAAGTTTTCCATGTGAAACACTTCCCACATAATTTACAACCATAAGGCCTCTCCCCTGTGTGGATAATCATGTGGCTAGTCAAGGAGACATTCCGTGTGAAACATTTCCCACATGTCTTACAACTATAAAGTTTCTCCCCTGTGTGTATTCTCATGTGATTAGTCAAGGAGGATTTCTGTGTGAAACATTTCTGACATGTTTCACAACTATAAGGCTTCTCACCTGTGTGGATTCGCTCATGTATTAGCAATGTACTACTGTGCATAAAATCTTTCCCACATGTTTCACACCTGTAAGGCTTCTCGCCTGTGTGGATTTTCATGTGGAATTTCAAATGGTCGCATGTTGTGTAACCCCTCTTACATATTTTACAAACATATGGCTTCTTACTAGTGTTTCCTGTTTTCTGGGACTGAAACTGAGACTGTACCTCAGCATCTTTTCTGCTTGTTTCTCCTCTCTCCTCATGGCTGACGGATACATGAGAGCTGTTAGAGATCAGCAGGTCAATGTTTGCTGCTCCCACCACAGAGCTGATAACCGGCAGGTTGACAACAGACTCTGTCTGTGCTGCACCATCTTCAGCTTTCATGTACAGAGTCTGATCTTCACTGTGGTCATTTTCTTCATGAGTAGGAGTCAACGTAACAGCATCAGTCTCCTGCTTCAGTAAAAGCTGCTCTCCCTCCTGACTGCTGTGAAGTTCCTCTTTCAGGTGTAGAACCTCTGGTTCCTCTTTCAGGTGTAGAACCTCTGGTTCCTCTTGGTCCACACTGGATTTCACCTCCTGGTTCCAGAGCTGCTGGTCAGCAGGAACCTCCACCTCCTCCTCCTTACACACATGATGCTGTGGGCCATCTGGAGGAACAACAACAGGAGCATCACGTTACTATGACTACAAACTAATACGATGACACAAACGCAGATATGCAAGGAAATCAGTTGTAAATTCCGTTTTATCACGTTATCGCGATGTTTATTTTAGTCAGGCACCTATTAGGACAGCGAAGATGTCCTAATAGGTGCCTGACTAAAATAGCGACGTTGTTAGCCGCCTGCCACGAGTTAGAAATAAATGATAAACGGAGGCATGTGTGTCTCCCGTACGAACCAAGTGGTTCACAATCAAGAGTTGGGTTCTGTGATGCTTAAAGTTATTAATTAAATACAAAACGTCTCAACTCTTCCCTGTGTGGCGCCTGCTCTCTGACCGGAGTGACCGCTGTGGATTCGGTGGTTCCAACAAACTAACACTGTCCCCCCGAGTCTACCTTCAATAGTTACGTTTGTTAAAATATGAATTGACCGTCAAATCTTCTGTTTCGTTCATTAAATGACGTTTTGTTTACCTATCCTGTGTAACTTCAGGTCGGCTCTAAGGCAGAGATCCAGCAGTCGGCGTTGATGATTTCTCTCTTCTTCGTTCTTGACGGTAGTTTTTTTTAAAGCTTCGAAAACTTCCTCTTCAGCAGCTGTTAGTCGATTTAAAACTAAATTTTCCCAAGAGTCAAATGAAGACATTTTGTTAACTGAAGTTAGTCCCACAAAAACTACTGCAGAATCGACTTTCACTGACTTCAGAAACGTGTTTACTTCCGTTTGTTGTCCCCCAGAAAAACCTCCGACTAGGAAGTCGTCCAGGTTTTTTTTGTTCCGCTGTAGCTGACGGTATGGATTCAGAAATCCACCGTTTCAGATCGATAGAAAGAAAGACTTGACTTCGATTTTTTAATTCATTTCACTCGGGAATAAAAAAAATCGTGGACTCTAATTCCAGTTAAATCGGGGCAAGTAGATCAATCCACATTAAACAAAGTACTCTAAATCAATCACCTGGACTTGTAGAAAGTTCCTTGAAGACTGATTTTGATTTCCATGGAACTCTTGTGCTGGACACTGTTATGAAGAATTACCACAGTGAAAGAAATATCTCTGAGAACATTTAATTGGTTCAGTTAATATGTGATATTCACACGAAATATTCCAGCTCTGGTTTCTTCTGACAGGGACAATAAGAGTAATCTTGTGAAGAACCCAGAACCCAGTGTCCATGCTGTAATTTGTTTTAAAACCTGAATGAAAAGTCTTCTAGCAAATGACCTCCAATAAATAGTCATTTACTGTTTAGCTACTACGTTCTGTAGAATTTTAGATAGGAATGGCAGGTTGGAGATCAGCCTGTAGCTTAAGAGGAGGTTAACAACTAGGTTTGGTTTCTTGAGGAAGGGCTTAATCACAGCCACTTAACTCTTTGACCCCTGACCTATTTTGGCTGTTTTTTGGTACCTTTGATATTTGTCTCTACATACCACATTAAAAAATGGGGTCCTATTATGAAAATCACACTTTTTCAGGTCTCTACATATACAGTACATAGTGGTCCTCCCAATCCCGACCAACTCTTAGAATCTGGTTAACAAACACTTCCCGCATCAATAGATATTTGGAGTTTTCGAAATTCATGGCACAGACCGAATCAAAATTATTTGCATTTTGCTAAAATACCGTTTTTGACGTAATTTCCATCTTGTGACATAATTTACGTCACAGACTGCGCTCTGTGAATGACGATATTGATTGGTTGACATGCCCAAGGTCGTGGCCATCCCCGACGGGGGAGTTCGTTCAGGCTACGGTAGCATTGTGTGGTCATGTCCTAGCTCAGAGCTACAAAGCTGTTGGACTCAGTTAGCATTTGGATAACTAGTTAGAGGTCCACTTCAGTCGTGTGTGAGCGTGTGTGTGCGCGTGCATGTGTGTGTGGTTCGTGATAAGGCTATGGTAGGGGTGTGTGGTAACGACCTGTTGGTAATGACCTGCAGCCGTAGCCTGCAGTCTAGGCCTCCATCCTCCGTCATTATCCTCCTGTCGGACATAGTTTATGCCCATTTGACGCTTCACTTTTAATTTGCCTCCTTTTTATCACTTGTTTTATCCATAGTTGTAATTAGTTTAGCTCTTTGGTTTCTGGATTTTAGGTTATTTTTCGTTCGTATTTTCACACGTATTTTCATTTCTTGTAACTGGTCCAATTTTAGGTTCCCATTAAACCCATATGGTTTTCTCCCAATGCTCTACATATTTAGTTGAACCTGGATATGCTTACATCATATAATTCTCATCACCCACAGGAGTTATTTCAGGTTCTTTTTTATTATTATTGTTGCAAGTTCCTATTTTCAAAACTGCCAATGTGTGATTTGACAGAGGGCAAATGTCTCTTGGACCAAAGCTCAGTTTCTGAAAGACAAGCTTCTAGGTCGGACCTGTTGTCTGATCCGGTCTTTCACTGGGGGTTTTAATCCCAAAACTGAAGATCGTTTTAGATGCTCTTGTCATAAGCACCTAAATTTATAATAAGTCAGTGACAACACCACTGATTCAGTGCTGGCTTAACTTTACTCCAACTCTTTCACACAACAAAAAATGACAATACAAAAGCACAGATTTAGACACCTATCTCCTGTCCAGGAAACACCAGTTCCAGGGGTGCTGTATCCAGTTTTAAAAAGTCTTACTTTGACTCCCTATTAGTTTACAAGACCACTCTGACTCTTGTGGATGGCTGGAGGTAACACTAATTATATCTCACACGGAACAACTCATTAAAACTCGCGCAGAACAACAAGATTGGTCCTGCCTTGTCGTCAATGTTGTGCTGATTCACTGTTCGGACTTCCAGTCTTCCCCGAGCCAAGGCAGGAATCCGCTGGCCGCAGGAGAATTCACTCCACGAGGACTTTCACCTCCCCTTTGGGAGACCTACTCACATTTTCAGCTTCCTCAGTGGTTCATAAGTATGAAGGAATCTGGCTCTAAGGACCAAGTAGAATTTCAGAGGTATTTTTCAGACATCCTGTAAGAAACAATTGGACATGCACAAAGACACAGGCAGACACAAGTTCACTTTTTCAACTACAGCGGAGGCACCAGCAGATCCAGTGCAACCTTCTCAGTTCTCCAGAGTGCTGGCATCTCTTGCCGTGTTTTATTGAATAGTTGAAATAGGCGGTTACATGTTTTATATATAGATCATCAAACAAGAAAATTGTTACAGGAACCTCAAGTTATATGTGATTGGTTAACTATCATATATATGAGTGACTAACGATGAAATACTGAAACAATTGTTAAGAAATGGTAATTAACAGTGAATTCTTCCATCACACATTCAATGGAACCTTAATTAAGTCATTACAAATAAACACAAAATGTTTTTTAACACTTTCATCAATTTCTAAAGCTGGAAATTCTAGATCCTTCTTTATAAGCTACATAATTCCACTCAACATAACACAAAGCACTCTAACTTTGATGCAATCCTGACATTTGATTTGTTCTCAATTTCAAAATTGAGTTGTGAGCGAATATTTAATGACAATGAATATAAGGTACAAACTCACAATTCCAATTAATTTGTTGACATCCGCTTGTTATACCCCAGAAAACCTACGACTAGGAAGTCATCCAAGGTTATTTTTGTCACTGGAGCTGACAGTACGGATCCAAAATTTTAGTGTTTCAAATTGATAGAAAGGGAGAATCTATTTTTATTAATTCAACCAGAACACATTAAAAAAAAAAATTGGGGGACAGAATTACTTGAAATTTTAGTTTAAGATCAAATGTACTCCCAGATTCATCTATATTGTGTTTCAGGATTAAACTGCACAGGAAGATTTTGGAAAGACAATTTCTTTTTTATTCAAATGCCATGGTTCTGAGACAGTAACATATTTGTGAACAATACAGAAAGAATATTACCTATATATTCCAAAACAACACTAATTTACCACAACAGGGTGGACATGTTTAATTTGGGTCATAAACATACCTGAAACGTTCATTCATTCATTCATTTTTCCATCCCCTTGCATGAGTCACATGGAGCTGAAGCCTATCCCAGCTGGCATAGGGTGTGAGTCGGGGCAAACTCTGGGCGCGACGCCAGTACACTGCTGAGCTACACAGAGACATACACACACTCACTCACTCCTATGAGCAATTTAGAAAGCCAATTACCCTGAAGTGCCTGTTTTTGGAGGTGGGAGGAAGCCGGAGAACTTGGAGAGAACCCACACAGACACGGGGAGAACCTGCACCCTCTGCACAGAGGGGGACTCCAAACTGGACCCGTCTAGTTGTGCAAAGACAGCAGTACCCACTGTTCTAACTATGTGGGTTTTCATGTGTTGAGTCAGGTTTGTTTTCTTTGTGAAATGTTTGCCACATGTTTTACAACCATACGGCTTCTCACCTGTGTGGAGTCTCATGTGGCAAGTCAAGCTCTTTTTGTGTGTGAAATATTTCCCACATTCTTTACAACCATAAGGCTTCTCTCCTGTGTGGGTTCTCATGTGGATAGCCAAGGTTCCTTTGTTTGTGAATTGTTTGCCACATGTTTCACAATCATAAGGCCTCCCCCCTGTGTAGGTTTTCATGTGTTGTCTTAACCTACGAATGTCGCTTAATTCTTTCCCACACGTTTCACACCTGTAAGGCCTCTCACCTGTGTGGGTTCTCATGTGGACAGTCAAGTGTCCTTTCTGTAGGAAACTTTTGCCACATGTTTTACAACCATACGGCCTCTCACCCGTGTGGATTGTCATGTGTTGTCTCAGCGCTTGATTGTAGATAAAATCTTTCCCACATTATTCACACCTGTAAAGCTTCTCTCCAGTGTGGATTTTCATGTGGGCTTTCAAAGTCTGGCGTCTTGTGTAACCTCTCTTACATATTTTACAAACATATGGGTTCTTACTGGTGTTAATTGTTCCCTGGGTGACAGATACATGAGAGCTATTAGAGATCAGCAGGTCAATGTTTGCTGCTCCCACCACAGAGCTGATAACCGGCAGGTTGTCAACAGACTCTGTCTGTGCTGCACCATCTTCAGCTTTTATGTACAGAGTCTGATCTTCACTGAGGTCATTTTCCTCATGAGTAGGAGTCAACGTAACAGCATCAGTCTCCTGCTTCACTACAAGCTGCTCTCCTTCCTGACTGCAGTGGAGTTCCTCTGGTTCCTCTTTCAGGTGTAGAACCTCTGGTTCCTCTTGGTCCACACTGGACTTCACCTCCTGGTACCAGAGCTGCTGGTCAACAGGAACCTCCACCTCCTCCTCCTTACAGACATGATGCTGTGGGCCATCTGGAGGAACAACAAAAGAAGAATCATGTTACTGTGACTACAAACCAGTGACGTGCGGTCAGGGGAGGCAGGTGTGGCAGGGCCTCAACTAAATTTTTTTCCCGCTGCTTTTGTTCAGAAGGAGTGGCGCATGGACTTCATTTATAAGTAAACGTAACATATAAACAAACATGTAGGTAACAACATGACTTTTTATTTAAAATCAAATATGCTTATTTGTGTGTTAGTTTGTACGTAAATGATTCAGTGATGAGACTTTACAAATAACCCACTCACTGCTGCGTATTAAATTGTGAATAAGCTAAACTATAAGTTCATATTTTTGTAAATCTAATTCCGATGAAATCAGTGCCTCCCCAGCCATGAACCTCACCGCACGTCACTGCTACAAACTAATACAATGGCACAAACGCAGACATGCCAGGAAATCAGTTACGTTTATTAAAATATGGATGACTTGACCGTCATATCATCTGTTTCGTTCATTAAATGACGTTTTGTTTACCTATCCTGTGTAACTTCAGTTCGGCTCTAAGGCAGAGATCCAGCAGTCGGCGTTGATGATTTCTCTCTTCTTCGTTCTTAACGGTAGTTTTTTTTAAAGCTCCAAAAACTTCCTCTTCAGCAGCTGTTGGTCGATTTATAACTAAATTTCCCAAAGAGTCAAATGAAGACATTTTGTTAACTGAACTAAATACCACAAAAACTAAGATAAAATCGACTTTCATAGACTTCATGTACGAAGAAATTAACGCTACTAAACGTATTTCTTAACTTCCGCTTGTTGTCCCCCAGAAAAACGTCCGACTAGGAAGTCGTCCAGGTTCTTTGTTCCGCTGTAGGTGACGGTATGGATTCAGAATTCCTCTGTTTCAGATCGATAGAACGGAGGAATATACTTCCTTTTTTTTAAATTTTTTTTTAATTTCACTCAGGACTGAAAAAGTCGTGGACTCTAATTCCAGTTAAATCGGGGCGCCAGTGGATCGATCCACATTAAACAAAGTAGTTTAAATATCAACTGGACTTGTAGAAAGTTCCTTGAAGACTGTTGTGATTTTGATTTCCATGGAACTCTTATGCTGGACTCTGTGTTATGAAGAATTACCACAGTGAAAGAAATATTTCTGAGAACATTTAATTTGTTTAGTTAATACATGGTATTTACATATTAAGTATTTCAATGCTGGCTTCTTCTGGCAGGGACTTTGAGAGTAATCCTGTGAAGAACCCAGAACCAGGAGAACATCAGTTTGGGGCAGCAGTAGCTCAGTCCACTACATCTAGGGCTGGGGACCCGGGGGGTGGCCGGCTTAAGGCCTGAGTGGGCCAAAAACATCTGGAGTGTGAGCTGAGAGTGGACGGTGTCAGTTCACCCCCTGACCACTGCCAAGGTGCTCTTGATCTCTACAAATACATATACATACATCTTCTTACCGCTTTAACCGCTGTAGCAGGGAGCTGGAGCCTATCCCAGTTGACTAAGGGCGTGAGGCAGGGGAAATACTTACAAAATTTCCTTCCACCATGTTTTTCAATGGAACTAACAACAATTTTTCCTTGTGTTCTCTCTTTTATATCTTTTCACATCCTGTGGTTCATTTCTCCGTCCATGCTCTCATCCTTCTGACACATGTTAATTCTTCCTTCTTTATTGTTCTCATTCATGAATCATCATTCATACTCGATTTTTAATGAGTGATATACGTATATTTCCATATAACTACAGATCAAATCATTGATCAGCATTGTGAAGACATGAAAGATTTTGTTCGATCCCATGAATGACATTAACAGCATTATCCATTTGAGCTATTCTTCAGCTGCAAAGTAAAATCACTTCACTGTATAATGTCTACATGAGAGTATATAATGGTTTATTATGTTGACCATGTAGGATTACATTGTTAACTCATTGAAATCATATCTTCATTTTATTTTACTGTTGGCAGAGACAGATCTCAGCTCCTTTGACAGATTCCCTGGGATTCTTTATTCATCAGTTGATTTACCTTTCAGCTATTGACTCTGCATGATTGGAATTAAAAATTACTCAACTGAAGTTTATTTTGGTATTGAAACATAGACACAGAACAGAATGTTCACCTATATATTCCGAAAAAATACTATTTTAACACAAGGTGGTAACATTTGTTTATTTAGTTGAGTTTTTCTTTTCAGACATGTCATTACAATAGACTTCACATTTATCTCGTTTGCAACATCAACATCTGGAAAAAATGGCTGAAAGGTAGAATCCATTTGGCTTGTGCAGTTCCCATCCCCAGAATGAATGAAACACCTCTCTCATCACAATGTTTTAATTCAATTCAAACATTAAATTTGTGGCATATTATTGTTTCAAACCATCCATTCAGTCCCAATAGATGTAGAGTATGCGTCTGCAGAGGCAAATCAGCATCTTTAGTAGACCATAACCTGTGGGTAGAGGATATTCTATCAATCGCACTGAATGACCAGCTCAACAGCAGGACACCTGATGTGATGTGACAGTGTCTCAGGTAGCTCTGCAGCCTCAAAGAATTTTTAAGCCACTGTCACTACTCCTTCGTTTCCCTCATCAGTCTCTGGTGTGACCCAGAGCACAGTCACATTGACATTCTTGAAAGTAACAAGTAGTTTTGTCAGTGTTATTGATGATCAAAACAAGAAGATGACCTTGCCAGTATTGGCAAGGTGTTGTGTGTCGATTTTATACGAGTCCCTCACATAAAATCGAAGGGGTGTCATTAATTAAAACATGGCCAACACTGTGCGATGCAATAACAGTGATTCTCAAACATCACCAGGTACCATTTTTGAGGAAAGTAAAAAGACGCCAGAGAGTTTGTAAATGGCACTACATTTAATGAAAAAAAAAAAGACCACCACTCATCATTTGACCCATTTGAGACGCGGCCAAGGACAAAAAGTTGAACTAAAGAAGAAAGTGTGTTGCTGTGTTAGAGTAGTGACACATTTCAGAAGAGGAAAACATTTCAAGAACAGGCAGATATATGAAATTTGACTGCGCCTTTACTTGATATGTACAATAGAAATATAGTAACGCTTTTTGGAAAAAAAAAACTTTTGAAAATGTGTTTCCAACTCTGGATTTTGTACAAAATTGGTAGAATGGCCCAGTAATGGCATTTAAATCACTTCAAACGGTGATTTTAGATTGAAATTGAATAAATAACTTATGACCAACTAAGCTTACAAACAACCTCTCAGAACTAATTGCGTTTGTATGTTGAGGACAATCTGCATATTTCAAAAACAATGCTGTTGTGACACATATTAATCGTGGCCACGTTTGATGTGTTAAAAACGTACCTGAAAAGTTCTTCACACATTCTAAACTGTAAGTTTCATCACTACGTGCGGATTCTCATGTAGCGAGTCAAATAATCATTCCCTCTGAAATGTTTGCCACGTTTCACACCTATAAGGCTCCTCCCCAGTGTGGATTCTTGTGTGTATTATCAAATCACTATTGGACCAAAAATCTTTCCCACATGTTTCACACCTGTAAGGTTTCTCACCTGTGTGGATTATCTTGTGTTTATTCAAGGTTATTTTTCGTGCGAAGTCTTCCCCACATGTTTCACAGCTGTAAGGCTTCTCACCTGTGTGGATTCTCTCATGTCTTATCAAAGTACTACTGCACATAAAATCTTTCCCACAAGTTTCACACCTGTAGGGCCTCTGTCCCGTGTGGACTTTCTCATGTCTAATCAAAGTACTACTGCACATAAAATCTTTCCCACAAGTTTCACAACTGTAAGGCCTCTGTCCTGTGTGGATTCTCTCATGTCTTATTAATGTGCTATTGCGACTAAAATCTTTACCACATATTTCACACCTGTAAGGCTTCTCTCCAGTGTGGACTTTCTCATGTCTTATCAAAGTACTATTGAACATAAAATCTTTTCCACATGTTTCACAACTGTAGGGCCTCTGTCCTGTGTGGATTCTTTCATGTTTTATCAACCCACTACTGTCAGTAAAATATTTCCCACATGTTTCACACCTGTAAGGCTTCTCACCTGTATGGATTCTCTTATGTATTGTTAATCTACTGCTAGCCATAAAATCTTTCCCACATGTTTCACACCTGTAAGGCCTCTCTCCAGTGTGGACTCTCTCATGTATTATCAACTCACTTCTGGATCTAAAATCTTTCCCACATGTTTCACACCCGTAAGGCTTCTCTCCAGTGTGGATTCTTATGTGATTAGTCAAACTTATTTTATATGGGAAACATTTGCCACATGTTGCACACCTGTAAGGTTTCTCTCCAGTGTGGATTTTCATGTGGACTTTCAAAGTATCGCGTCTTGTGTAACCCCTCTCACATACTGGGCAAACATATGGCTTCTTCCTGGTTTTACTTGTTCCCTGGGACTGAAACTGAGACTCAATCTCAACATCAATTTCAACCTCAACCTCAGCATCTTTTCTGCTTGTTTCTCCTCTCTCGTCATAGCTGAAGGATACATGAGAGCTGTTAGAGATCAGCAGGTCCATGTTTGCTGTTCCCACCACAGAGCTTATAACCAGCAGGTTGTCAACAGACTCCGTCTGTGCTGCACCATCTTCAGCTTTCATGTACAGAGTCTGATCTTCACTGTGGTCATTTTCCTCCTGAGTAGGAGTCAACGCAAAAGCATCAGTCTCCTGTTTCAGTAAAAGCTGCTCTCCCTCCTGACTGCTGTGGAGTTCCTCTGGTTCCTCTTTCAGGTGTAGAACCTCTGGTTCCTCTTTCAGGTGTAAAACTTCTGGTTCCTCTTGGTCCACACTGGACTTCACCTCCTGGTTCCAGAGCTGCTGGTCAGCAGGAACCTCCACCTCCTCCTCCTTACAGACATGATGCTGTGGGCCATCTGGAGAAACAAAGGAGTATCACGTTACTGTGACTACAAACTAATATGATGACACAAACACAGACATGCCAGGAAATATTAACGATTCGTCTATTGGTCCCCTGAAGAGGAAATGATTTTCCACTCTTGTTAGAATTGTCACAGACATATTTATTTGGTACAGGCCCGAAGGCTTGCGCACAGACACACACACACACACACACACACACACACACACACACACACACACACACACACACACACACAGGGTCTGTAGGACAGGCAAGTGATGGTGATGGGTACAGTGGCAGGCAGCACCTTCGCCCCCAATGAGCAGCTTAAAAAGGGGACAGTGTCTTGCTCAAGGGAACCTAAGCAGTGGTCAGGAAGTGAACTACACCTCCCGCTTCCAGTTCACACTCCGAAAAAAAATAACACACACTCCACTCGGACTTCATAACTTAAAAAAATAAATAAATAAAAACTCGGGGCGGCAGTGGCTCAGTGGTAAAGCGGGCGGTAGAGCGGGTCGTTCTACGATTCAAGATCCTTTTTCTTTTCCTTTCAGCTTTTCCCTTCAGGAGTTGCCACAGCAAATCAATTGCCTCCATCTAACCCTGTCTTCTGCATCCTCTTTTCTCACACCCACTACCTTCATGTCCTCTTTCACTACATCCATAAACCTCCTCTTTGGTCTTCCTCTAGGCCTCCTGTCTGGCAGTTCAAAACTCAGCATCCTTCTACCAATAGATTCACTATCTCTCCTCTGGACATGTCCAAACCATCTCAGTCTGGCCTCTCTGACTTTATCTCCAAAACCTCTAACATGTGCTGTCCCTCTGATGTACTCATTCCTGATCCTATCCTTCCTGGTCACTCCCAGAGAGAACCTCAGCATCTTTCTCTCTGCTACCTCCAGCTCTGTCTCCTGTCTGAGTTCTGAGTTAGAAAGATCTAGATTTAAAAAGAGGGGAGGTTTGGAGAGAGCTGCTGGAAGGTTTGCTCATTTGGTGCTCTCAAAGCAACCTGGCAGTTATTTACAAGTGACTCACTGAAGCCCAAAATACTGTAGCTTCAGACCCAAAGGTTGAAAATGTACTTACACGTGTATACGTCACGCATGCACATGGACTCACAAATCTACTTCGCCACACCCACCCACAAGCAGAGGAATTGTTTTTAATAGATGTTAAATTTAACATCGTGATTTCCAAATAAACGTTGTGTTGCCCCCTGAAAACCAGTCGAGATGAGAAGCTCGGAAAAAGTTTAACGATTGATCTGCGTATTGATTTTTGCGTGTCGGGATGGAGAGAAAGATGCTTAATGTGTTTCCTTTGCTAAAGTACTTTAAAGAGCAGCTTAACACAATGTTATTCTTACCGTAACCCCCCCCCCATTTTAAGTAGACGCTAGGTCAAACCCCACCCACTACAGATACCTTTTTGGAGGAGAACAGCTCCAGAATACGATGGCATTTTGCCCCGGTGGCCAAACTGTGTAACTACATCTTCTTCTCCTTTCGGCTTTTCCCCTCAGGGGTCGCCACAGCGAATCAGTTGCCTCCATCTAACCTTGTCTTTTGCCTCCTCTTCTCTCACACCAACTACCTTCATGTCCTCTTCCACTACATCCATAAACCTCTTCTTTGGTCTTCCTCTAGGCCTCCTGCCTGGCAGTTCAAAACTCAATATATTCACTATGTCTCCTCTGGACATGTCCAAACCATCTCATTCTGGCCTCTCTGACTTTATCTCCAAAACCTCTAACATGTGCTGTCCCTCTGATGTACTCATTCCTGATCCTATCCATCCTGGTCACTCCCAGAGAGAACCTCAGCATCTTCATCTCTGCTACCTCCAGCTCTGTCTCCTGTCTTTTCCTCAGTGACACTGTCTCTAGACCAAACAACATCGCTGGTCTCACCACAGTTTTGTACACCTTTCCTTTCATTTTAGCTGAAATTCTTCTATCACACATCACACCTGACACTTTTCTCCACCCGTTCCATCATGCCTGTACACACTTCTTCACCTCTTTTCCACACTCTCCATTGCTGTGGACTGTTGACCCTAAGTACTTGAAATCATTCACCTTCTTCTATCAATTAATCAAGTTTTATTTATATAGCGCTTAATCATGGCGCTATTCAAAGAGCTTTAACAGACAGAGAAACCCAATTGAACCCTCCAGAGCAAGCATAAGCGACAGTGGCGGGGAAAAACTCCCTCGATGAGGAAGAAACTCCGGGCAGGACCCAGATTCTTTTGGGCGGCCATCCGCCTTGACCGGTTGGGTGGAAAAGAAATCAAAGGAAGATAAGAACAGGGTCAGAGAGAGAGACAGAGAGAGAGTGGCAGATAGGCCAGATAGAGGCAGTGTCAATGTTTCCCATTGCTAAAGTCAAGGCACAATTACAGCTGTGTGGATGACTGTATGGCGGCACGGAGGAAGAAAGGAAGCAGGACCCCAGCCGATGGATAGGTGAGGGGTGGTACTGGTGGGCTTGGAGGAGAAGGTCCACAGCACATGGAGAGATGGGGGTGATACTGGTGGGCTTGGAGGTCCAGGTCCACAGAGGAAGGTCCACAGCGGATGGGCGGATGAGGGGTGAAACAGTATGATGACACGAAGGAAGAGAGGCAGCAGGACCCCAGCCAATGGTTAGGTGAGGGGTGATACTGGTGGATGGGAGGTGCAGGTCCACAGCAGATGGTCCACAGCGGATGGGTGGATGAGGGGTGGAACAGTATGGTGGTGTGGAGGAAAAAGGAATCCGGACCCCAGCCGATGATTAGGTTAGGGGTGGTACTGGTGGGATGGGAAGAGCAGGTCCATAGCGGATGGGTGGATGAGGGGTGAACCTGGGAAAAACCTGTGAGGACATAGAGCACAGAGACTCCAGGGAAGAAGTTGAGTTAGTAGGATGTGATTGGAGACTTGGAGAGTGAGATCAGAGAAGAGGAGATGTAACAGAGATGGTTGGAGAGATGGAGGAGGAGAGAAGGACTCAGTGAGTCTGGATGTTGAGTCTCCAGCAGTGTAGGTCTATAAGAAAAGAAAAACCAAAAAAACCAAAACAAAATTGTAGTGACCTAAGTTGCCTTAATTGTAAAATTTATGAAAAAGAAAAGTTTTAAGTGTAGTCTTAAATAGTGAGAGGGTGTCTGCCCCCCGAACTGAGGTAGGAAGGTGGTTCCACAATAGAGGGGCTTGATAGCAAAAGGCTCTAGCCCCCGTCCTACTTTTGTAAATTCTAGGAACCACCAGTAGGCCAGTATGTTGAGAGTGTAATGCTCTAGATGGATTATAAGGAACTAAAAGTTCCTTCAGATAGCTCGGTGCCTGGCCACAAAGGGCTTTGTAAGTGAGGAGGAGTATTTTAAAATCTATCCTAGCTTTCACAGGAAGCCAGTGCAGAGAAGCCAGCACAGGAGAAATTCTTGATCCACTCTTCATCCTCTTCAGTGCCCTCCTCACTTCATCCTGATTAATCTTTGCTACTTCCTGGTCCACAACAGTCACCTCGTCTTGTTTTTGTTCTCTCTTTTTCCACGTTCATCAACTCTTCAAAGTACTCTTTCCATCTTCCCATCACACTACTGGCACCTGTCAATAGGTGCACATCCTTCCCATCTCTGTCTCTCTGTCTTGCCAACCTATATAGATCAGTCTCTCCCTCCTTACTGTCCAACCTACCATAGAAGTCATCATAAGTCCCTTGTTTGGCCTTTGCTACCTCTACTTTCACCTTACGCTGCATCTCCCTGTATTCCTGTCTACTGTCCTCAGTCCTCTCAGGGTCCCACTTCTTCTTAGCTAACCTCTTTCTCTGTATACACTCCTGTACCTCCTCATTCCACCAAAAAGTCTCCTTATCTACTTTCCTTCCAGACCAAGTGCTCTCCTACATGTCTCCCTGATCACATTAACTGTTGTTGTCCAGTCATCTGGAAGAACCTCCTGACTGCCTAGAGCCTGTCTTAACTCCTTCCTAAGAATCATGCAATACTCTTCCTTTTTCAGCTTCCACCATTTTGTCCTCTGCTCTGCCTTTGTCCTCTTCATCCTCCTCACCACCAGAGTCATCCTACACACCACCATCCTATGCTGTTTGGCTACACTATTGCCTACCACTACTTTGCAGTCACCGATCTCCTTCAGATTACACCGTCTACACAAGATGTAGTCTACCTGTGAGCTCCTACCACCACTCTTATAGGTCACCCTATGGTCCTGCCTCTTCTGGAAGAAAGAATTCACTACAGCCATTTCCATCCTTTTTGCAAAGTTAACCACCATTTGTCCTTCTGCGTTCCTCTCCTGGATGCCAAACCTGCCCATCACCACCTCAACACCTCTGTTTACTGCACCAACATGTCCATTGAAGTCCGCACCAATGAAAACTCTCACTTCTAGGTATGCTCTGCATCAATTCATCAAAGTCCAACCAGAATTTCTCCTTCTCCTCCAGCTCACATCCTAACAGAGGAGCATACTCACTAACAACATTGAACATCACACCTTCGATTTCTAGCTTCAGACTCATCACTCTTTTTACCTCCAGGACATTCCTAACAAACTCCTCCGTCAAGATAACTCCTACTGCATTTCTCTTCCTATCTACACCATGACAGAACAGCTTGAACCCTGCTCCTAAACTTCTAGCCTTGCTACCTTTCCACCTTGGTCTCCTGGACACACAGTATGTCTACCTTCCTCCTCTGCATCATGTCAACCAACTCTCTACCTTTTCCTGTCATAGCTCCAACATTCAATGTCCCTACTTTCAGTCCTATACTCTTGACGTTCCTCCTCTCTCTCTTCCTACAAACACACTTTGCTCCTCTCCTTCTTCGACCAACAGTAGTCTAATTTCCACCGGCACCCTGTAGGTCAACAGCACCAATGGCGGTCGTTGTCAACCCAGGCCTCGACCGATCCGGTATGGCAGTCATAGGTTTGATTCGACAAAAGTTTTACGTCGGATGCCCTTCCTGACACAACCCACTGTATTTATCCGGGCTAGGGGCCAGCACAATAAGACACTGGCTTGTGTCCTCTTGTGGCAGTTTGATTTCCGCTCTCGCCAAAAATAACACCTGGAGGTGAGCTGACAGTGGGAGGTGTCAGCTCACCTCCGGAGCACTGCCGAGGCGCTCTTGAGCAAGGTGCTGTCCCCCTTACATGTTGCTCATTTGGCAGCAGCACGAAGGAGCTGCCCGCCACTCTACCTCCCCTGCATGCGTACAGGCCCCGTGTGTGTTTGTGTGTTCACGGCCTGTACACACATATATGCATGATTTAAAAAATAACTAGAGTGTGCCACTAATTTCCCTGCGGGGATCAAAATCATTGTATTAAAAAAAATTTCTTGATGAACCGGCGACCCTGTGGTCCCCAGCCCAAGACGTAGTGCCTTGAGTTCCTGCCTCCATGCGCTACGTTTGTTAAAATATGGATAAATTGACCGTCAAATCTTCGGTTTCGTTCATTAAATGACGTTTTGTTTACCGATCCTGTGTAACTTCAATTCGGCTCTAAGGCAGAGATCCAGCAGTCGGCTTTGATGATTTCTCTCTTCTTCCTTCATGACGGTCGGTTTTTTTAAAGCTCCAAAAACTTCCTCTTCAGCAGCTGTTAGTCGATTTGTAACTAAATTTCCCAAAGAGTCAAATGAAGACATTTCGTTAACTGAACTAAATACAACAAAATCTAGGGTAAAATCGACTTTCACTGACTTCAGGGACGTAGAAGCTAACGCCACTAAACGTATTTGTTGACTTCCGCTTGTTGTCCCCCAGAAAAACGTCCGACTAGGAAGTCGTCCAGGTTTTTTTTATTCCGCTGTGGCTGACGGTATGGATTCAGAATTCCTCTGTTTCAGATCGATAGAAAGGAAGAATGTACTCCGGACTGAAAAAATCGTGGACGTCAATTCCAGTTAAATCGGGGGCCAGTATATCGATCCACATTAAACAAAGTACTTTAAATCACTCAACTGAACTTGTAAAAAGTTCCTTGAAAGACTGATTTTGATTTCCATGGAACTTTTATGCTGGACACTGTGTTATGAAGAATTAGCACAGTGAAATATCTCTGAGAACATTTAATTGGTTGAGTTAATACGTGATATTCACACTAAGTATTTCGGTGCTGGTTTCTTCTGACATGAGCTTATCCTGTGAACAATCCAGAACCAAGGAAATGCTGTTGTTTTATAGAAACTAGTTCCCACCCTCACAGAAAGGGAACAAAATGGGAGCAATAATGGTTTATGGTGTGATTATAGTGCGTTTTGGGTGTGTGCAGATATGATTGTGTCAGCTGGATGCAGCTATGAAGCTTCACTGTCTCCAAATTCCCCCGTGTCTCAAAAAGAATAATTTTATTGAGTCATTACATTGATCAAGACGTTTCATCTCTCATCCAAGAGGTTTCTTCAGCTCTAGTGGTGGTTGGTCTTGTCTCAGCTTCTTAACCCTGTGAGGTGTGGTCAGTGCTATATGTTCATATTCCAACAACCATTGTCAAGACCTGTTTCGCTCCTCAACGATGGTAGTTGGGAGTGTCAATGCAGACTTGTTGAAATGCTTTTGAGGAGCTGATTATAAATTGGCAAAAAATGATGATGAAAGGTGGTGAATGCCACCGAATGTATTTTTGGAGCTGTACTTCCTGCCATTGAATACATCTGTACAAAATGTTGTTATCAACTCAATGAAAAGGCTTGCTTTTGCAGCCCTGAGCCCCTTTTTTTTTTTTTACACTATTCCGGCAGTCTGTGAATAAATGCATATCATTTTCAGTGTTTGATTTTAAGGCCTTCTCAATTAAATAATCTTTTTTCTCATCAGTTTCCAAATGATGATTGTCAACCATGGTAAATCTGCCCTTTTCTTCAAATTACTGCATAATTTAAGACATTTTCCCCTAACATTGTCCAATACATCTAAAAAGCTAATAAAAAATATATTTATTCCATCATTGGAATTAAGGACTTCCCAGTCTACCTTCTCCAACTCTTGATCAAAATGTACCAAGTCTTTGATGGGTATTCTAGATTTTTTTATTCAATCTGAATAAAAATCTATTCTTGTTTTGTTTCCGTTCAATAGCGACTAAGTTATGATCTGACACGCCTGTAATAAAATTTAAAGATTTGATTATTCTCGTTTAAAAATACCTGGTCAATCTGTGATTTGGTTATCTTGGTTATTGGTGTGAGTCCATTTATTAGCTGTTTAAAATTAAAAAGACCTGTTAATTCCTTTAATTTTTTCCAGTTTATTTTATCACTCCAATTATCATTTAAGTCCCCAAGAACGATCGCCTCTTATCAAGTGTATTTAAATACATTTTCCGTATATGATGTATAGAAATTGGTGGCTGAGGAAGGTGGTATATAAATATTAACTAAGTTAAATGACCTATGAGGACATACCTTTACAAGTAAAGCGATACATTCAATAGGTACTTTCAATTTTTCCTGTACATCTGTTTACATTGTAAATGGCCTTTAATGTAAAACAGCAGTCCGTACCTTCCAGTAGTCCTGTCCCCTCTAAATATCCTATAACCTGGAATAACAAAAGCAGACTGAGGAGAGGTTTCAGGTTTCAGATAGACAAATAAAATCTAAATTCGAGACAGTGAGTGGTTTTTCCACCTGGTCAGTTTTTGAAGAAATACTTTGGATATTTAAATGTCCCCCCAGGGGTCTTCTTGGTTCGGATTTAACATCCAAGATAATTTTAGCATGATTGAGTGTCTGAAACAGTGACAGGTCATCCCTCAGTGAGCTTGTCATGGTTACTTCTCATTTGTTGAGAACTGATCTGTTCTGCAGCATCCTCCATCAGATGACAAAATGACATTAGAGGAGGTCCAGGTTGAAGAGGTGGAGGCCCAGCCAGCAGTGGTGGTGACCTGGCCAGTGATGGTGCAAGAGGTCTACTGTGGGCCATCTTGCCAAAATTTCCTTCTACCACGTTTTTCAATGGAACTAACAACTATTTCTTCTTGCGTTCCATCTTTTATATCTTCTTACCGACTGTGGTTCATTTCTTATTCCATGGTCTCATCCTTCTGATACTTTGTTCACATTCATACTTGATTGAATTTCTAATGAGTTATATATATATTTCCTTATAATTACAGATCAAAATCATTCATCAGCATTGTGAATACATTAAACATTTTATTCAATCCCATTAATGAAATTATCCATTTGAGCTTTTCTTTAGCTGCAAAGGAAAATCATTCAACTGTATAATGTGTACATGAGAGTATAGAAAGCTTTATTATGTTGACCATGTATGATTACATTATGTTAATTCATTCAAATCATACCTTGATTTTTACTATTGGCAGAAACGGATCCCCTGATGTTCATATATGAAATTTGACTTCACCTTTAATTGATATGTAACGTAGAAATATGGTACAATATCTGTATGGACGTTTTTGGAAAAAAACATTTGAAAATGTGTTTCTAATTTTGGATTTTGCACAAATTTGGCATAATGTCCCAATAATGGCATCTAAATGACCTCAAATTGAGATTATATATTGAAACTGAATAAAAAACAATTCACGAGCAATTCAACGAACAACCTCTCACAATCGTGTTCGTATCTTGAGGACTATCTGTATATTCCTAAAACAATGCCACTTTAAATCAACAGGTGGACACGTTTAATGTGTCAAAAACGTACCTGAAAAGTTCTTCACACATTTAAAACTCTAAGGCTTCTCACTCTGTGTGGATTCTTATGTGGAGAGTAAAGTTTGCTTTCTTTGTGAAATCTTTTCCATGTTTTACAACTGTAAGGCTTCTCTCCCGTTTGGATACTCATGTGTTGAGTCAAGTTTTTTTTGTTTGTGAAATGTTTGCCACATGTTTCACATCTGTAAGGCTTCTCACCCGTGTGGATTCTCATGTGTACAGACAAGGTTGCTTTTTGTCTGAAATGTGTGCCACATGTTTCACACCTGTAAGGCTTCTCACCTGTATGGATTCTCTCGTGTATTGTCAACCCACTACTAGCCATAAAATCTTTCCCACATGTTTCACACCTGTAAGGCCTCTCTCCAGTGTGGACTCTCTGATGCATGATCAGCGTACTACTGGCCCTAAAATGTTTTCCACATGTTTCACACCTGTAAGGCTTCTCTCCGGTGTGTATTCTCATGTGTTTAGTCAAGCTTATTTTATATGGGAAACATTTCCCACATGTTTCACAGCTGTTAAGGTTATCTGCAGTGTGGATTTTCATGTGGAATTTCAAAGTCTGGTGTCTTGTATAACCCCTCTTACATATTTTACAAACATATGGCTTCTTACTGGTGTTACTTGTTGTCTGGGACTGAAACTGAGACTCAAAATCTTTTCTGCTTGTTTCTCCTCGCTCCTCATGGCTGACGGATACATGAGAGCTGTTAGAGATCAGCAGGTAAATGTTTGCTGCTCCCACCACAGAGCTGATAACCAGCAGGTTGACAACAGACTCTGTCTGTGCTGCACCATCTTCAGCTTTGATGTACAGAGTCTGATCTTCACTGAGGTCATTTTCCTCATGAATAGGAGTCAACGTAACAGCATCAGTCTCCTGCTTCACTACAAGCTGCTCTCCCTCCTCACTGCAGTGGAGTTCCTCTGGTTCCTCTTTCAGGTGTAGAACCTCTGGTTCCTCTTGGTCCACACTGGACTTCACCTCCTGGTTCCAGAGCTGCTGGTCAGCAGGAACCTCCACCTCCTCCTCCTTACAGACATGATGCTGTGGACCATCTGGAGGAACAACAACAGGAGTATCACGTTAATATGACTAGAAAATAACATTATGACACAAACGCAGACATGTCAGGAAATCAGCTACGCTTGTTAAAATGAGAATTAATTGACCGTCAAATCTTCTGTTTCGTTCATTAAATGACGTTTTGTTTACCTATCCTGTGTAACTTCAGTTCGGCTCTCAGGCAGAGATCCAGCAGTCGGCGTTGATGATTTCTCTCTTCTTCGTTCTTGACGGTAGTTTTTTTTAAAGCTCCAAAAACTTCCTCTTCAGCAGCTGTTAGTGGATTTATAACTAAATTTCCCAAAGAGTCAAATGAAGACATTTTATTAACTGAACTAAATACAACAAAAACTAAGGTAAAATCGACTTTCACTGACTTCAGGGACGTAGAAGCTAACGCTACTAAACGTATTTGTTTACTTCCGCTTGTTGTCCCCCAGAAAAACGTCCGACCAGAAGTCGTCCAGGTTTTTTTTATTCCGCTGTAGCTGATGGTATGGATTCAGAATTCCAGTTTCAAATCGATAGAAATGGAAAATATACTTCCATTTTTTTTCATTTCACTCAGGACTGAAAAAATCGTGGACTTTAATTCTAGTTAAATCAGTGAATCGATCCACATTAAACAAAGTACTTTAAATCAACTGGATTTGTAGAAAGTTCCTTGAAGACTGCTTCGATTTTGATATATATATGCGTGTGTGTGTGTATGTGTGTTTGTGTGTGTGTGTGTGTGTGTGTGTGTGTGTGTGTGTGTGTGTGTGTGTGTGTGTGTGGGTATCTCAATATTAAAATGACGAGAGGAAAAGGAAAAGCAGAGGAGTATGAAAGCAAGAATATGAAGGATAATCTAGACCGGATCTTCTCTCCTATGAAAAAGTTAAGGAGTAACCTCACAGAAGACTTTGAAGAAAAGTTGGGAGAAACGTTACAACCGGTACTAGACGGCTTGGAAGAAATCAGGAAAGAAATGGAGAAAATGCGGAATTATGCAATTGAGCACAGCCACCAAGACTGTAGAGCAACAGGTGATTTCCCAACTCAAAAATCTGGAGTTAACTGTAGATCCGGACCAGATTGAGACATGTTATCCACTGCCATCTGGAGGTAGGAGACCACCCGCAGTGTTGATAAAATATAAGACAATCGTAAACACAAGATTGCTCTTCCGAAACAAGGACCTATACTGAAAAGATTTTTACATTAATGAGAAACTCACCTATAAAAATGCTGATATGGCTAAAAAAGCTCGACAACTGAAGAAGAATGGGCTGATCGACAACATCTGGACGAACAACTGCAAGATCTTCATCAAAACAAAGGGGCTTTCTCTGGAGCAGATGAAAATAATTGTGATCAAAAGTATGGAAGAATTGGTGAAATTTGTGATGGACGAGTCCACTTCTTAGACTTCAGCCTCTGCTTCCTCCGGGGTGCTGTAGGGTCGATGAGAGTCGCCCTGAATACCTCACATCTCTGGATGTGCAGGGACTGTCATGGTTGACACATGTCTGTAACATCTCATGGCAGTCGGTGACAGTACCTCTGGATTGGCAGACAGCAGCGGTGGTCCCTCTCTACAAAAAGGGAGACCGGAAGATGTGTTCCAACTATAAGGGGATCACACTCCCCTTATTGTTGGAATTTGTAGGTGCAGCCAGGATCCAGAGGGAGTCCAGTTTGGGGACCAAAGGATTTCATCTCTGCTTTTTGTAGATGATGTTGTCCTGTTGACCTCATGAAACCTGGACCTTCAGCGTACACTAGGACAGTTTGCAGCTGAGTGCAACGCGGGTAGGATGAGGATAAGCACCTCTAGATCTGAAGCCATGGTTCTTGATCGGAAAAAGGGTGGTATGCCCTCTTCAGGTCGGTGGAGAGTCTTTGCACCAAGTGATGGAGTATGAGTATCTTGGGGTCTTGTTCAGAGGTGAGGGAAGGATGGAACATGAGATTGACAGACAGATGTTAGTTTATCTATTTAACATGTTGAAACAGTGTTCAGTCTACATGTACCTTGATGGGAATGTCGGTATCATCCATGCAGCCAATTACATTGGGAAATCCTTAAAGAAATTAAAGTTAATAATCCAATTATGGGGTTTTAGAACAATGTCATTAAGAGAATATAATTTAAAATTAATTTTTCAGATTTCTACATCATTCACCTGCAATCCTGTGGAGCTCCTCTTTGATGATTCTGATGGGTTTATTTCCAGGGAAATAGAAAAACTGGGGTAAAAGTTTCAAGGCGAGCTGCACTGAGCATCTCCAACATTGTATAGAAAAACTACCATTTGCAAAGAAAAAATAAAAGCTGAATGAAGCACTGCACGCGGCGCTGCTGCAGATGTGAGGATGGATCAGGTTGTGGATGTGTGTGATGGATCGTCTGGATATGACGGGACATCTGAACGCGATGCAAAAATAATGAATTCTCTGTGACTTAATGGTGAACCTTCACAAATGGGATCCTTGTCAAACGGACATGCCACGTTTGCCTCTAAAATTCTGCATTATTTATAAAACCTTATGTCGGTAAAACTCTCCATCCGACAAAACCAGGAAATGAAGCCTCGCGAGCGGCTGTGAAAGGGGGCGGAGTCAGAGGAAACCCTGGGTTTGTGGAATAAAACCTGTTCCAGACCAGGTTAGCTTAAGATAGCCTGTTACTGCAGTAACAAACCCAGAGGTTCAGTTTACCTCGTTTCATGAAACAGGTCTGGGTTACTGCTCTAACTCTGGGTTAAGTTACCTCCCTTTGTGAAACGGAAAACCCTGGTTTTCCCTGATTTCAGGGTTAACTTACCCAGGATTTCCACTAAACCTGCTTAAACGATTTGGATTTAGGGGTACAGTACTAGAATGGATAATAGCTACTTACATAAGAGATCACAATATGTCACATTGGGAAAGAAGATATGAAAAACACTAGTCATTGTGTTTGGGGTACCACAGGGGTCAGTTTGGGTCCAAAATTATTTATACTTTACATCAATGACTTATGTAAAGTTTCAAAAGTCCTAAAAATTATATTTTTCGCTGATGAAACAACTATTCTATACAAAGGAAATGATATACATCAGGGGTGTCAAAGTCAAATACACAGAGGGCCAAAAAAACAAATTTGCTACAAGCCGAGGGCCCGACTGGTTCAATGTTTATTAAAACATATTGAAGTGAACATAGCCTATTGAAGCAAGAGCTAACACAGTGTATATTATTAAATGATTAAATAAAGCAATATTTTCTTATGGCTCTTCCAGTAACTTCCAAGGGGAAACCTTTTCAACAGGCAAACAGCACAAAAATAAATGTCCTTCGAAAACAAAATATGTTCCTTAATATCAAGATAAAGGCATAAATAAAACTGCATGCACTATGAACTGAAAATATATTATTGTGCATGCATTATTGCATGCACAATAAATGTTTTGCATGAACAATAGTAATGCATTATTGTGCAAAAAATGTAAAAAAAGTTTTGAAAAATGATTGTGCTACTCTATGATCCCACCAATCAATGCTTTCAAATAGTAAAATAAAAAAAATCAAATCAGTTGTATACTTTCTCATAGCTCATATCTGCAATTTTCCCTGAGACCATTCAACTGAAATAAATATAAATGAAATAAAATACAAAAATCTATGGCACAGACAAAACAATAGTTCCTTCAAGGATTCCTCACATCTTGTAGAAACAAATGTCAAAATTCAACTGAATTTAAAACTGATAATACGTTACTGCTCTGTGATGTTCACTTGTCTGAGGCTGATTTGATGTTGTCTCATCTTTCATACAAATTCATCAATGTTCGGGGTCAGGCTCTGAGCTGAGGAAATCCTCAGGGTGGGGTGAAGGTGTTTATCATTCAGACGGCTCCTGTGTGATGTTTTGTTCAGCTTCATCAGAGAGAAATATTCTTCAGTGAGCATGCCCCAGCTGCGTATCCAGTGCATCTGGGGCACTGTGTCGGGGATGAAACATGCAAACATAGCAGAAGACAAGCAGGTTTATCTTTTTCCCATTTTTTTACATTAACTTTGACTTCCACCTTCCTTTTAGCCACTTTTGGGGAGGGGAGTAACTAAATCCAACATCCGCTCTGACTGCTGATAAACAATGAAACCAAAGCCCGCTTGTTGCGCTGCAGGACTTCCGCTACCATTGCATTTTGGGAAATGTAGTTTTGGTGCGTGCAAAAATACCGGCGGGCCGATGTGGTCTGCGGGCCGGGTCTAATAGTAATTAAAAATCATCCCATGGGCCATAAATATCTCACCCGCGGGCCTTGACTTTGACATATGTGATATACATAAATTAGCCCAGACAGTAAATGAGGAATTGTCTAAGCTGCAATTATGATTTGACATAAATCATCGCTGAATCTAACAAAAACCAAATACATACTATTTGGGGAAAGAAGCTGCAAACAAAGCATTACTACCATGGTGAATGAAGTAAGCATAATGTAGAACAGGTTACTGAATGCTAAATGCTCTGGGGGATAATTGATGAGATGCTACCCTGGAAACCTCATGTCAGACAACTGCAAAATAAAATAGCCAGAAGTGTGTCTCTATTATGGAAAACTCAAAAACTGCCCTATCTGAACAACTGCACTGAGGTGTGGGGAAGAGAACTGTAATTCAGAAGAGAACCATAAGAATTCTTCACAATGCTCAATATAGAGAGCACACAAATCAATTATTCATTAAATCTAAACTACTGAACATACATGACATCATACGCTATTGGACTGTTCAACTCATGTATAAAGCAGCCAACAATATTTTGTTTACCACAGAATATACGAGCACAACTTCAAAATAGTGAATCCAACTACCAGTTGAGAGGCAATACAGCATTTTTACAAAAGAAAGTAAGAACTATATTAAAAACATTTGCTATTTCTTTTACTGGTGTTCAACTATGGAATGATTTGGACAATGATGGTAGGAGTCTAGGAACCCTGTCTGCCTTTAAAAAAGCTTATAAAAACTTGACTTTGCAAGGATACAGTACTGATGGAAATGCTGGTTAATATCTCAGATTGTTATGGCTCATTATAACCATAATACTGTGCACAGAGACTGTAAGAACATTGGCTAAGTCAACTTCTGTCTTGATCATCTATAGTGTAAACACGACTTGCTATGCCTGGGAAATGTAATTGTGGCCATGCTCATATCTATTCATCTGGAAACAACACATGGAATGGACTATTAAAGGTCATTAACAAAACTTTTAAGTCATTCCAAGATGAAGACATGTTGCACACGTCTATTGGGACTGAATGGACTGTTCAAAACAGCAGTGTGCCAAAATAATTTAAATTTTAAATGTAATGTATGAATTTGGTTGAAAATATATTTGTAATGAGAGAAGTGTTGTTGACTCCGGGGACGGAAATTTTACAAACCAAATTGCGTCTACCCGTCAGCCCTTTTTTTTTTTCTTTTTGGATGTTGTTGTTGATGTTGCAAACAATGGGGAAGTCTGTTGTAATAACATGTTCGGAAAGAAAAAATGTATTGAGTGAAGTTTTTTTTTTCTGTGTGAAATGTTTGCAACATGTTTTAAAACTATAAGGCATTACACCTGCGCGGATTCTCATGTGTTCTCTCCAATCAGTTTTCCATCTAAAGTCTTTATGACATGTTTCACACCTGTAAGGCTTCTCACTTGTGTGGACTATCATGTGTCCTGCCAATGAAATTTTTGATACAAAGCCTTTATCTCGTGTTTCACACCTGTAAGGGGTCTCGGTCTGTATGGTTTCTCATGTGTTCTCTGTAATCCTTTTTATATCTAAAGGCTTTATCACATGTTTCACACTTGTAAGGCCACTCTCCAGTGTGGACTCTCTCATGTTTTACCAAGCCACAACTAGCTCTAAAATCTTTCCCACATGTTTCACACCTGTAAGGCCTCTCTCCAGTGTGGACTCTCTCATGTCTTATCAATGCACAACGAGCCATAAAGTCTTTGCCACATGTTTCACACCTGTAAGGCCTCTCTCCAGTGTGGACTCTCTCATGTCTTATCAACCCACAACTGGCCCGAAAATCTTTCCCACATGTTTCACACCTGTACGGCCTCTCTCCAGTGTGGACTCTCTCATGTCTTATCAACGCACAATTGGCCCTGAAATCTTTCCCACATGTTTTACACCTGTAAGGCCTCTCTCCAGTGTGGACTCTCTCATGTACTACCAACCCACTATTAGATCTAAAATCTTTCCCACATGTTTTACACCTGTAAGGCTTCTCTCCAGTGTGGATTCTCTCATGTACCATCAACCCACTACTGGCTCTAAAATCTTTTAAACATGTTTTACACCTGTAAGGCTTCTCTCCGGTGTGGATTCTCATGTGATTAGTCAAGCTCATTTTATATGGGAAACATTTTCCACATGTTTCACAGCTGTAAAGGTTCTCTTTTGCATGGATTTTCATATGGAATTTCAAAGTGTCACGTCTTGTGTAACCCCTCTTACATAATTTACAAACATATGGCTTCTTACTGACGTTACTTGTTCCCTGGGAGTGAAACTGAGACTCAACCTCAGCATCAACTTCGACCTCAACCTCAGCATCTTTTCTGCTTGTTTCTCCTCTCTCCTCATTGCTGACGGATACATGAGAGCTGTTAGAGATCAGCAGGTCAATGTTTGCTGCTCCCACCACAGAGCTGATAACCGGCAGGTTGAGAACAGACTCTGTCTGTGCTGCACCATCTTCAGCTTTCATGTACAGAGTCTGATCTTCACTCGGGTCATTTTCCTTGTGAGTGTGAGTCAGCATAACAGCATCAGTCTCCTGTTTCACTACAAGCTGCTCTCCCTCCTGACTGCTGTAGAGTTCCTCTGGTTCCTCTTTCAGGTGGAGAACCTCTGGTTCCTCTTGGTCCACACTGGACTTCACCTCCTGGTTCCAGAGCTGCTGGTCAGCAGGAACCTCCACCTCCTCCTCCTTACAGACATGATGCTGTGGACCATCTGGAGGAATAACAAAAGGAGCATCACGTTACTATGACTACAAACTAATACTATGATACAAACGCAGACATGCCAGGAAATAAATCACGTTTATTAAAATATGGATGAATTGACCGTCAAATCTTCTGTTTCGTTTATTAAAACGACGTTTTGTTTACCTATCCTGTGTAACTTCAATTCGGCTCGAAGGCAGAGATCCAGCAAACGGCGTTGATTATTTCTCTCTTCTTTGTTCTTGAAGGTATTTTTTTTAAAAACTCCAAAAACCTCCTCTTCAGCAGCTGTTAGTCGATTTATAACTAAATTTTCCAAAGACTCAAATGAAGACATTTTATTAACTGACCTACATACCACAAAAAACTAAGGTAAAATCGATTGTCACTGACTTCAGGTACGTAGAAGCTAACGCCACTAAACATATTTGTTTACTTCCGCTTGTTGTCCCCCAGAAAAACGTCCGACTAGGAAGTCGTCCAGTTTTTTTATTCCGCTGTAGCTGACGGTATGGATTCAGAATTCCACTGTTTCACATCGATAGAAAGGAAGAATCTACCTTCTTTTTTTTTTTCATTTCACTCAGGACTGAAAAAATCGCAGACTTTAATTCAAGTTAAATTGGGGCGCCAGTAGATCGATCCACATTAAAGTAGTTTAAATCAATCAACTGGACTTGTAGAAAGTTGCTTAAATACTGTTGTGATTTTGATTTATCCGCAACTTTTATGCTGGACACAGTTATGAAGATTTACCACAGTGGTAAATATCCAATATTCTCTGAGAATATTGAATTGGTTCAGTTAATATGTGACATTCACATATTAATATTTAGTGTTTCAGAGCTTTTTCTGTCAGGAACTTTAAGAGTAATCCTGTAGAGAACCCAGAACTCATGAAGTGTTGTTTTATAGAAACTGGCTCCCACCCTCACAGGAGGAGAACAACAGTTTGGGGCAGCAGTACCTCAGTCCACTAAGTCTAGGGCTAGGGGCCGGGGGTGGCCGGCTCAAGGCCTATGAGGACCAAAAACATCTGGAGTGTGAACTGACAGTGGAAGGTGTCAGTTCGCCTCATGACCACTACCGAGGTGCTCTTGATCTTTACAAATATTTACAAAATTTCCGTCCACCATGTTTTTCAATGGAACTAATAACTATTTCTTCTTGTGTTCCATCCTTTATATCTTTTCACATCCTTTGGTTCATTTCTCCGTCCATGTTCTCATCCTTCTGACACTTGTTAATCCTTCCTTCTTTACTGTTCACATTCATGTATCATCATTCATACTCGATTTTTAATGAGTGATATATATTTCCATATAACTACAGATCAAATCATTGATCAGCATTGTGAAGACATGAAAGATTTTGTTCGATCCCATTAATGACATTGCTCAACAGCATTATCCATTTGAGCTTTTCTTTTGCTGCAAAGTAAAATCATTTCACTCTTTAATGTGTACATGAGAGTATATGAAGCTTTATTATGTTGACCATGTAGGACTACATTATGTTAACTCATTGAAATCATACCTTGATTTTACCTTACTGGAGGCAGAGACAGATCTCAGCTCCATTGACAGTTCCCCTGGGATTCTTTATTCATCAGCTGATTTACCTTTGAGGTATCAACCCTGCATGATTGGAATTTAAAATTACTCAATTGATTGTGAGAGGTTTATTTTGTTCATGAAACATAGTAACAGAACAGAATCTTCACCTAAATATTCTGAAACAATGCTACTTTAACACAACAAGGTGGTCACAATTAATTTGTGAATTTATTAAATTGAGTTTATTTTTCTGGACATGTCATTACAATAAACCACATTCATCTCCTTCGCAACATCAACATCTGAAAAAAAGGGCTGACGGGTAGAAGCCATTTGGCTTGTGTAGTTCCCGTCCCCAGAATGAACTAAACACCTCTCATCACAATATGTTTTCAAGACTATATGTATAATTAGGGATGAGCAAGTACACCACTATCTGTATCTGGTCAACCACCTAGATTATCTGTATCCGTATCTGTACTTGGAATGGGCGGGACTTAAACCGGAAGTAGATGTGGATTGACCGGAAATGGTTGGGGCTTAAATCGGTACATCATTTTAAGTCTGAAATTGATGTGGATTGATCAGAAATTGCTATATTTCTTGTGTATTTTAAAACTATTTACAGAGCAGCTTCAAAAGTGAATTTCAAATAAATGTTTTGATCACAAAAATAATAGAACTATTTACAGAACAAGTTTTTATGAACTCAGAACATGAATATTCTTAAGTGTATGAATAAATATTTACAGGACAGCCTCAGAATTTAGATTCAATGCTTTTCATCACAACAGTAAAGGAAATATTTACAGAACAAGTTTTTCATGAACGCAGAACATGAAGTGCATTAATGAATACAACGCATGCAATAAGAAATTATGAATTACAAAGTATGCATGAACAAGAATTGTCTTACGCAACA
The DNA here is from genome assembly GCA_013358685.1 of Antennarius maculatus. Classification (NCBI taxonomy): domain Eukaryota; kingdom Metazoa; phylum Chordata; class Actinopteri; order Lophiiformes; family Antennariidae; genus Antennarius; species Antennarius maculatus. Next base: position 20,130,454 of record CM023615.1, read on the forward strand.
CAACTTTCTATTTTTTCTTCTTTTTCTTTTTATGGTCAAACGTTTTTTTTTATGATTTATTTTTACCACCTAATGTTCTTGCCGATTTTTATTGATTAAGGTGTGTGTGAGTGTTCGTGCAATTGTATGTGACTGAGTGACTGTGTGAGAGGGAGAGAGAGGTTGTTCTACTGATCAAATAGTTCTATACTGTTTTTCAGATCTTCATTTACTTTAATGAAGACCAGTTGTTCCACATGGAAAGGGTCTAGGTTTGCTCGCTGTGGACTGGCCACATTTCTAGCTGTGCTAAAAACACGATCAGACTGTATGTACACTAGTAGGTGGATAACTGAGATGCAGCAGTGCAAAATGTGTCAGATGGGGCCAGCTCTGGAGCTTGCCTGACCAGTATTTCACTGGGTCATCAGTAGGGCTGATGTCCCCATCTGCCAGGTAGGCCTCCACATCACCTAATGGCAAACGTGTCCTCAGTGGAGTAGCCTGTTTCTTCCTCTGCAGGAAGGACGGGACTGAAGTGCTGCTGGTGCCAGGTGTCTCTTCTGTGTTTCTTGAAGGTGCAGCCACAGGGTCACAGTGCTCCATTCTATAATGTCCTCCTCAGTGCATCCACATCAACACTGTTTGGGAAACAGTTGTCCAACACTCTTACACTTCTCTCATCCCTTCTTTCAGGCAACACAGAATGTTGTTTGCTGTGTGCTCAATGTCCAGTACACCAACATTTAGCAGCCCTGCTTTCCTCTGCATTTATGATTCCTCCACTCATTCACACCAGTGCCCAGTTATACAGAGGTATGCATGGGCATTGTGGTTGCTGGTTCAGAGATCAGTAGTGAGGTTGATGACACCTTCATCAGCTGCCTTGAGTGACTGGACCAGCTCCACTCTCATCGACTCATACAACTTAGGCACTACAGTTCTACTGAAATGGTGCCTTGATGGGATTTTATACTTGGGCTCTAAAAAGGCAACAGGAGACTTGAAAACTCTCCTCTCCATCACGTCGCCACGTTTAATGTGTCATAAACGTACCTGAAAAGTTCTCCACACATTAAAACTATAAGACTTCTCACTCTGTGTGGATTCTCATGTGGCGAGTCAAATAATCACTCCTTCTGAAATTTTTGCCACATGTTTCACACCTATAAGGCTTCTCACCAGTGTGGATTCTCTCATGTATTATCAAGTCGCTATTGTACCAAAAATCTTTCCCACATTTTTCACACCTGCAAGGCTTCTCACCAGTGTGGATTCTCTTGTGTCTTATCAACGCATGACTGGACCTAAAATCTTTCCCACATGTTTCACACCTGTAAGGCTTCTCTCCAGTGTGCACTGTCATGTGTTTTTTCAAGTAACAATTGAACATAAAATCTTTCCCACATGTTTGACATCTATAAGGCATCTCTCCATTGTGGATTCTCATGTGCTCTGTCAATCTACCAGAGCATCTGAAACTTTTTCCACACATTTTACATCTATATGGCATCTCTCCAGTGTGCATTCTCATGTGTTCTGTCAAAATCCATTTAACTCTAAAACTTTTCTCACATGTTTCACACCTGTAAGGGTTCTCACCTGTGTGGATTATCTTGTGTTTATTCAAGGTCGTTTTCCGTGTGAAATCTTCCCCACATGTTTCACACCTGTAAGGCTTCTCACCTGTGTGGATTCTCTTATGTACTATCAACCCACTATTGTCCATGAAATCTTTCCCACATGTTTCACACCTGTAAGGCTTTTCACCTGTATGGATTCTCTTGTGTATTGTCAACCCACTACTGAACATAAAATCTTTCCCACATGTTTCACACCTGTAAGGCTTCTCACCTGTATGGATTCTCTTGTGTATTGTCAACCCACTACTGAACATAAAATCTTTCCCGCATGTTCCACACCTGTAAGGCTTCTCTCCAGTGTGGACTCTCTCATGTTTTATCAACCCACTATTGTCAATAAAACCTTTACCACACGTTTTACACCTGTAAGGCTTTTCTCCAGTATGGACTCTCTTATGTTTTATCAACGTACTACTACACCTAAAATCCTTCCAACATGTTTCACACCTGTAAGGCTTGTCTCCACTGTGGATTCTCTCATGTTTTATCAATGTACTACTGCACCTAAAACCTTTCCCACATGTTTCACACCTGTATGGCCTCTCTCCAGTGTGGATTCTCTCATGTCTTATCAATGTACTACGGTCAATAAAATCTTTCCCACATGTTTCACACCTGTAAGGCCTCTCACCTGTGTGGTTTTTCATGTGGTCTTTCAAACTGTCGCGTGTTGTGTAACCCCCCTTACATATTTTACAAACATATGGCTTCTTACTGGTGTTACTTGTTCCCTGGGACTGAAGCTGAAACTCAACCTCAACATCTTTTCTGCTTGTTTCTCCTCTCTCCTCATGGCTGAAGGATACATGAGAGCTGTTAGAGATCAGCAGGTCAATGTTTGCTGCTCCCACCACAGACCTTATAACCGGCAGGTTGTCAACAGACTCTGTCTGTGCTGCACCATCTTCAGATTTCGTGTACAGAGTCTGATCTTCAATATGGTCATTTTCCTCATGAGTAGGAGTCAACATAATATCATCAGTCTCCTGCTTCACTACAAACTGCTCTTCCTCCTGACTACTGTGGAGTTCCTCTTTCAGATGGAGAACCTCTGGTTCCTCTTTCAGGTGGAGAACCTCTGGTTCCTCTTGGTCCACACTGGACTTCACCTCCTGGTTCCAGAGCTGCTGGTCAGCAGGAACCTCCACCTCCTCCTCCTTACAGACATGATGCTGTGGACCATCTGGAGGAACAACAAAAGGAGCATCACGTTACTATGACTACAAACTAATACTATGGCACAAACGCAGACATGCCAGGAAATCAGTTACGCTTGTTAAAAAATGGATGACTTGACCGTCAAATCTTCTGTTTCGTTCATTAAATGACGTTTTGTTTACCTATCCTGTGTAACTTCAGTTCGGCTCTAAGGCAGAGATCCAGCAGTCGGCGTTGATGATTTCTCTCTTCTTCATTCTTGACAGTAGTTTTTTTTAAAGCTCCTAAAACTTCCTCTTCAGCAGCTGTTAGTGGATTTATAAAGAAATTTCCCAAAGAGTCAAATGAAGACATTTTATTAACTGAACTAAATACCACAAAAACTAAGATAAGATCGACTTTCACTGCTTTCGGGAACGTAGAAGCTAACGCTTCCATATGTTTACTTCCGCTTGTTGTCCCCCAGAAAAACGTCCGACTAGGAAGTCGTCCAGTTTTTTTTTTATTCCGCTGTTGCTGACGGTATGGATTCAGAATTCCACTGTTTCAAATCGATAGAAATGGAGAATACAGTAACTTTCACTTCATTTCACTCAGGACTGAAAAAAATCGTCGACTCTAATTTCAGTTAAATCGTGGCACCAGTAGATCCATCCACATTAAACAAAGTAGTTTAAATCAATCAACTAGACTTGTAGAATGTTCCTTAAAAACACATCCTAACCACTGCCAAAGTGCTTTTGATCTTTACGATGAAGGAAGATATAATTAAATATATTCACAGGTTTTATGTTCACTTTATTTCAATGTTATGCTTTACTTTATAATGACATAACCAAACATACTGTGATGGGCGTTCCCCGCTTGTCGTGGACGCCAGCTGTGTAACCTGATCGGTTCTTTGTTTGAAGATGCAGATTAGGCAGAGAGCCAACCAATTAGAAGATGACACCGTGTGGGCTGGCCAACTGACCTGAGATCGGAAGTTCCTATGGATTGTCCAACCGGAGAATGCTACAATGAATAAGAATTGCTGTATAACGGTCCGTCCTTAAGACGGTGTCTTGTTACATCCACTATATATTCTTTGTTTCTCCGGAATGTGTTGTTCCTGCCCCTTGTCACGGTTCAGACCGCATTAGATTCTATGTTAGGGACGGTGAACCCAGATCTGCTAAAATTATTGTATCAGGGCAAATACATTCGTTCAATGAGACTACTTGTTTCTTGTTTCTCCTTCCGGTTTTGAACACGCACAACTGCTCTAGGTGGACTTCGCGATAAAAGTCCAAAAAACCTAACAGTTTAATTGGTGACCCCGACGTGATGTCTAGCGGAAGAAATCTCGACGACAACTCCGTGTGACGACAGATCGATTGGGACCGGCGAAATGACGTGTCTGACTTCAAGGTGAAGGTGAAAACGGTAGATGATTCGGATAAAGGTCCTCACATCCCTTCTGCGTCTCCGCTGGGCCCTGATTAAAAAGGTGAGCAGAACTCCTGTTTGATAATTCACAAAATTTCTGCTAATTGGATTGATTAAATTGTGGAGACAAAGTAAGTGTTGTGAATGCCGCTAAATTAATAGGAATAAAGAGTAAAAGAGTAAAAGGAAAAAGGAAAAAGGATAATGGTAAAGGATAATAGGTTAGTTTAGAAGATAGGAAAAAAGTGTGAAAGAGGGGGGAGTAGTTAGTACTGGTCCTCGAGTACGATCCGTTTAATTTTTCTGTGGTTTCGTGACTGGTCCCGCAGCCCAGACGTGTAAAAAGGCTAATGAGCCACCCATGATTTAGACTTTCCTTCATCGTCGGGAGGAGATCTATTATAGGAAAGGTTATTCGTCGTGCGTCGCGCGTAACGGTTTTAGGATTAGTTTAGGTATTAGATTAGCCCGTTACGTGCGCAATGCTGTCCCTGTGGTAGGGCTGTCGAACTGACGAGTTTGACGGGTAACTAAGTTGTTGCATTCTTGCGAGAGGATTACGGCCTCGCGAATTGTATGACCAAATTATAAGACCGGCAAAAAGTGTGTTCAAACGAGGAGAACGAGAGTAAATTCTAATTTGGATTTAAACCGTGACGCTGTGTGACTGTGGGTGTCGTCTGTTTGGGTTTCTTGTGATCCTGCTGTGGTCACTGTTTGCTTTAACTGTGGGTGTGCTTGGATTTTATTGGGGTAAAAGTGTGAAACAACTGATAGGATGGATGAAGAATTTAAGCGTGAGTGTGAAGAGTATGGCTGTGAGAAAGAATGGTTGAATTTGTATGCTGGAGTTGCATTGAAAGAGTTTGGAAAAAATGAAACATAAGTTGCAGAAACTGTGGTTACATTTGAATAAAAAACGAGTAGTGGGTGAGAGAGGTAAGTATGGGTTTACAGAACTCGCCCGACGTTTGCAACAGGTTGAAGCCCGGTTGGCAGAAGAAATAGAGGTAAGGAAGGAGAGGGGAAAGGTCTGTTCAACCGCAGGAGGGAACTAAAGGAATGTGAAAAAGAAACAAAGGAATTCCGTGTGTTGTACCAGATGGTTGTTGCGGTGACGGCGTTGGCTGGCACGGATGAGGTAAGAAACAAAAAAAAAAAAAAAAAAAAGGAAAAGGGTGTGGTTTTCTCTGATGAGATGTGCACGGCTCCACAGCCAGGCTGTTGTGTGGCTGATTCGGGGATGCTTGTTCCCCAGACTTGGGGGGCGGATCTTTTGCCCCCTCCTCTTGAAGTACCGCCTGCTTACACTCCCCTTCCGACTTCAACATTGTATCCAGTGCTTCATCTAGCAGGGAAAGTGACAATTGATATTGAAGATGGTGAAGAAGCAGCGATACCACAGCCACTAAAAGATCAGATTGCACAAACAGTATTAATAAATCATAACTTGGCTGGTTCTGGCGTACCACATGGTACGGTGACACCTCCTAGTGCTCCAATTGATAAGACACTTGCATCTTCTTCGACGTCAGCTATCTTTCCAATGCCATAACAACAGCAACAGGGTTCATATACATCTGTCTCAGGACAAACCAATCCAGATATCGCTGTTATGTTACAGGAACAAAAACACGCATGGATGAAGTACAAAAACAAGTACAGGAATCTTGGGAAGAATGGCACAGTGTTCTAGCAGCCAAACCGACGTTGCAATCTACACTAGAAGAACATGCAGGTAAGAAGAAGAGTAAGAGTAAGGGACGTAAGGATGATTTATGGGAGGCTGCAATGGAAGGAGAATCAGGCACATCGGCTTCTGAACAAGAAGAAGAGGATGAAGTTGATGGAGCTTCTGCTTCATGTAAAATACCAACAAGACCTAAAAAATCGACTGCTCGGACACATTCGATGACTACACGCCAACAGGCTAACATACAGCTTTCACATTCTGACTCTGAAGATGAAGAATATAAACAACTGTCATTACATCAAATGCCATTAGTAGCTACACCTGGAGGAGATAATTACAAGCCATTTTCTTTGGCAGATACAGCGCTTATGATTGAGAAATTACCAAAATTAGCACAAGGAGGGACATAGTGGGTTGCAACATTAGTGAGCTTGTTTAAAGACACACGATTGGCGATTGGTGACATAAAAAGGCTATTGCTTCTAGTTGTACACTAGTCGAAGCTAGGATTATAGAGGAATAGGCACACATTGCAGAACTACCCCCAGAGACACCATTATACAATCATGCTAAATTTATTTTTAGAGTCATAAAAACATATTTTCCTTCACAGATAGCAGATGTTCCAACAGTGTTTCCATATAAACCTGGTACGGAGCCATTAGAGTTCTATGTTCAGGACAGCTTTATTGGCTGGATTATCAGACGAACCAAAACAGGCCTTGAAAAGAGATCCTGATGTAATGATTAGTGATGAACAGAGATTTAAACATTTACTTTCACATCATCTTAGACTTTACAATGACTCCATATCTAAAACAAATACTGATTTGAAGGAAATGGAAGCCCAACTTTTGAAGCTACAGTTGACAAAGGCACGTGAAGAGGTCAACACAAAGAAAAAGGAACAAGGAAAGGAAAACAATATCAAATACCGAGGGGTTGAAGATGGCCAGTTTTGGCAAGGATCAATGCGTGGAGGAGGTCGAGGTGGTCGTGGTTTCGGGGGACCCGACATGGGGCGTTATAGATACCTGCCAGGAATCCAAAGGAGTAATGCATGCTTCATTTGTGGTCAGGAGGGGCATTGGGCTCGACTGTGCCCACATAATCTAATGCAAAACCAACAACAGTGGGGTCAAAGTGCAAGACGTCTGTTCCAGTTTCGTGGTCGTGCTGGTCCATCTTTTGATCGTGGTATGGCGCCATCCAGAGGACAGGCTCCACAACGACCATGGCAGATGAGAGATGTAGCTGGATCCGGTCAATTTTACACTTCGGACTATGACTGGGACGCAATGCAGGAATAGGGGTGCCCGGGACCTTTGAGTAATGGTGCATCGGCAGAGCCATTACTTCCGGCTAAAGTGACAGAACAAGACGTTTCCATGATGGCTGTGCTACTTTTTCAACCCTGAGTTTGTCACTTCCAAAGTCATCATTGTCTTCATAATCTGCTTCGTTGACTGGATTCTCGGGAAAACCTCAACACCTGCCCTTTACCAAACCACTGGTAACCGAGATTGCTGGATATCGGTTTGAACATTCATACACTCATTCGCCCCAAACTCCTGTAAATCTACTGGGAAGAGACATTTTGCTGAAAACAGGTGCCACTATTTTATGTGGTCCGTTGGGCGTGACGGTTCGATTTCATCAAATGTTTTGTGGACAAGATGGACTATGGCTGGTACAAGCTGAGACCCCACCTGACCACGCGGACATTTATTGGTGTGCGTTGCTTCCTGAGGATACTTCTGGACAGGGTGTCTTCTCTGCCTACATGTTGTGGAAACCATGAATTGCGTCCATTCGAGACTATAACCCACCAATTGATCCTTTACATAGTACTTTGTACTATGATAGACAAGGGAATGAGGTTTATGCTGAGGAATTCAGGTCAATTGAAGGTTCCCGATGGAATCTTTCCTTGTCTCTGATCTTTGTGGGACCTGAAGGTGTCGCTGCCAATTGTGTTTTGGATGACACATAGTTATCCTGGTACAAGATGGCCCCTAAGGCTTCACTACACATATCTTTAGCCTTGAGTCCAGGCCATGAGGCGAGGGAGCTCGGCCCCATGGTCAGACGGTTAACTGACACCACTGATCGGCGGTCCACAGATATTCCTATGGTTGATTATTCACCTTCTACAGGTTCATATAGGATACATGTTGGTCAAACATCTGATTTGTCTTCTTTGGAACATCGTGTTATTTCACAAGATCATGGGCGAGAATTAACAGATCACCCGAACGCACAGGAAATGTTACAATCCATACCAGAAGGGGTCTGGTTTTTTCACCCTTCGATGTAGGGTTTTGTGAAAATTTCCAACCTGTACACATTGAATTACAACACGACACACCTATTTATCACCCTCAGTATCCTTGGCCACCTGCGGCTGACCAAGGTATGGAGGATACGATTACAGGGTTATGGGATGCTGGGGTTTTGGAGCTATCGACTTCTCCATATAATACCCCGTTAAGACCGGTACAAATGGCTAATGGCGTAGATTGGAGAATGGCACATGACTTGAGACCTATAAATGACGTTACAATTACACCTGTTCTACCTGTACCAGATCCACATCGCTGTTTGACTACACTGGGACCTGACTTGAAGTGGTTTACAGTAATTGATTTGGCTAATGCCTTTTTCTGTTTACCATTACATCCTGACTCAAGACAGTATTTTGCTTTCAACTACAGACACTGCAAACTACAATACACTCGACTTCCACAAGGTCTAAAAAACAGTCCAGGTATTTTCAATCAGGCTTTATTACACATGCTATCGACATTACGAATTCCAAACGGTTGCAAACTTGTGCAATATGTTGATGACCTTCTTATTGCTGCAAAAACAGATACCATTTGTCTTGAAGCAACACGGTTTTTGCTTCTCAAGCTGTTTGAGCTTGGCTTTAAGGTCTCCAGGAAGAAACTACAATGTTGCAGAGCTACTGTGTCTTTTCTTGGCAGACGGCTGTCAGCTTGTGGTCTTTCTATGTCATTAGACCACCGCTCTTCTATTTTGAAACACAAAAGACCCACTACGGTGAAGGAAATGCTTTCTTTTCTAGGTCTTTGTGGCTACAGCAGACAATACATTCCTGACTATCTTGTGAAAACTGCTGCCCTTCGTCAGTTGGCGAAGGACCAAGGGATTCGGAATCTTTCTGCATCTCTGATATGGACTCCTGATGCAGATCTTTCCTTTACTACTTTGGTGAGAGACTTGGCCTCGGCTCAGGCTTTGGCGAGTCCAGACTATTCTAAGATTTTTTATTTGGATGTTTCTTGTGCCGATGGCATGGCACATGGTTGTCTTTTTCAGAAATCGGATGGTGGCAGATCAGTTTTGATGTATGCTAGTGTCATGTTGGACGGCATTGAAATTCGCCAACCGATGTGTACGCAGCATGCTGCTGGTCTAGCCCGTGTCATTGATAAAACTGCTCATTTGGTTATGGGCTATCCTCTAACAATTTTGACCGAACACTCGGTCTCTGCTTTTGTTATGTCTTCGGCTTTCACTATGTCTTCTTTGCGTCAAACACGCCTTGTTAAGGTTTTGACAGGGCCACACGTCACTTATTCTCATTCAGGTATCAATATGGCAGAGAATATCATTCTGGGACCACATGAATGCGCGCTTGAAGTTGCACGTTCATGTAAACTTCGTCCAGATTTGTCCAGTACTATCATTCCAGGTAGTATATGGAAATTTACAGATGGCTGTTGTTGGCGTGACAGTACTGGTAAGTTACATGCTGCTGCCGCTGTTGTGACACTTGACAATTCTCATGTTCCTGGTTCTTTTTTGGAACATGGTGAAGTTCTTGTGGATTCTTTCTCCAAATGGGTTGAAGCTTACCCTGCGGGTCGTGAGGACTCCGCGGTGATCATTAAGGCTCTCATTAATGACTATATACCAAAACATGGGTTTCCTTCTCGTGTTCGCTCCGATAACGGCACACACTTTCACAATAAGGCTTTGCAGGTTGTGGAAAAGATGTTGGGTGTAGACCATCGTTTTGGTTGTGTTTATCATCCTCAAAGTCAGGGTCAGGTTGAGCGTATGAACAGGACTTTGAAAGAAAAATTGGCTAAAATCTGTCATGACACAAAATTGAATTGGTTGGGTGCATTACCTTTGGCTTTGTTATCAGTTAGGCAGTCGGTTAACAAATCTACAGGTCATTCACCCTTTGAACTTCTTATAGGTCCATTGATGCCCATCCTACATCTACTTTAATCTGTGATTCTGATGTTTCTTTTACAGATGTTTCTCACCGTGATTACTACAAGACTCTACATGCTATTGTGCAGTGTTTCTCTCTACAGGCACGTGACTCTTCGGTGGATCTAACCACTCTTCACCCCCAAGTTTGGGATTCTGTTTATCTCAAGGTTCTTTCCAGGAAGTGGGACACTCCTCGTTGGACTGGACCTTACGCTGTGACTGCACGCACACACACATTGCTGTCAAACTGCAGGAAAAAGGACAGAAGTGGTTCCATTACTCCTTGATTCGTCCCGCCTGCATCCATGGCTCTGTGTGATGGACTTCGGTTCCCTCAGTCCAAGAGAGGGAGACGATGGGTTTCGTGTTTGTATTCTAAATATATAAAACATAGTTCTCAAGCTGAAAATATTCAAATATATAACTCTACTGTTATATTTAAGGCACGTTATGGTCTACCGCATCTAAATGAATCAGTGCTGAAACAATTGGCTATAAGTATGGGAATCCCCTATGTAATCTCAAGAGCTGAATATGAGTATACCTGGCTTCACCAAGACAGGAACTATGTTGACATATTTGAAGAATTTTTGTGTTTCCAGCTAGCTATCACGATGGAATTGACTCACAGTGCAAAATGAAGGTTTTGAAGTGTCTCTTGTGTTACAGGTCTGAAGGAATTTGGATAACTTTGAATCCTAAACCATATGCAACATGTGAATATTCATTTAAGTTTCACCAGGATTTGAAAAAAGAGAAGGAACAGGAATGTAAAGCTATTTTCGCCACCCCTTATGTAGAGTCGGTGTTCAACCAAGACGATAATCAAGACAACATAGTCTGCAGTAGATGTAGATCTAATTATAGATTCAGAAACCAAAGTTGTTGCTCCCATTCTAAATCGTGTAAAACGTGAAGTTAAACCAGCATGGTTGGGAGACAATGATCCTACATATCTAGATGCTATTGGTATACCTAGAGGGGTACCTGATGAGTATAAACTTGCTAATCCCATCGTAAACGGTTTTGAAAGCATTCTTCCCTGGATTACCACTAATAAAAACGTAGATAGAATCAATTATGTTCACTACAATGTTCAAAAATTGGGAAAGTATGTAATTCATGGTTTTGAAGCAATACATGAACAACTTAAAGCTACTTCCCTTATGGCTTTTCAGAATCGTATTGCTTTAGATATGCTTTTAGCTGAGAAAGGTGGTGTTTGTGTTATGTTTGGTGATGAATGCTGTACTTTCATTCCCAACAATACCTCTCCAGATGGCAAATTAACTCAGGTGATTACAGGTCTTAAAACCCTCACGGACAAGATGAAGAAACATTCTGGAGTGAATCTTTCTGCGTGGGATTCTTTTTTGTCTGTGTTTGGGAATTGGAACAAATTTCTCATGTTTGCTTTGATTCCTGTTGCTGCAGTAGTTGCTATGCTTGCTCTATGTGGCTGTTGTTGTATTCCTTGTATCCGTTCTCTGCTTACACGTTTGGTGACCAATATGTTTACAGCTTCAACTGGTAAGGGTCAATATTTGTTTGTCCCTACTCCTGACAGTAAGGAAGGTGAGTATATCCAACCAGGGGATATAGTTACTTTTCCTTAAGTGCCTTACCTCAATTTAGTGTTTACATTTTATATTATATCTTATGTTCTATTTTTATATCTTACACATCACATTTTTATTTGAATTTTTTAAGATAATACACACAATAAAGTGCACTACACTTATATATTTTTATACCACATAATATGAATTTTGACACTGTATTTACACTATATCTACACTGCACTGATTTATTTTTGTGACCTATTTTCAATAGGTCAAGAGAGGGAATGAAGGAAGATATAATTAAATATATTCACAGGTTTTATGTTCACTTTATTTCAATGTTATGCTTTACTTTATAATGACATAACCAAACATACTGTGATGGGCGTTCCCCGCTTGTCGTGGACGCCAGCTGTGTAACCTGATCGGTTCTTTGTTTGAAGATGCAGATTAGGCAGAGAGCCAACCAATTAGAAGATGACACCGTGTGGGCTGGCCAACTGACCTGAGATCGGAAGTTCCTATGGATTGTCCAACCGGAGAATGCTACAATGAATAAGAATTGCTGTATAACGGTCCGTCCTTAAGACGGTGTCTTGTTACATCCACTATATATTCTTTGTTTCTCCGGAATGTGTTGTTCCTGCCCCTTGTCACGGTTCAGACCGCATTAGATTCTATGTTAGGGACGGTGAACCCAGATCTGCTAAAATTATTGTATCAGGGCAAATACATTCGTTCAATGAGACTACTTGTTTCTTGTTTCTCCTTCCGGTTTTGAACACGCACAACTGCTCTAGGTGGACTTCGCGATAAAAGTCCAAAAAACCTAACAACGAATATTTACAAAATTTCATTCCACCACGTTTTTCAACGGAACTAACAATTATTTCTTTGTTAACCCTTCTTTCTTAATTGTTCTCATCCATGTATCATCATCCATACTTGATTGAATTTTTAATTAGTGATATATTATTCGTCATAACTACAGCCAAAAATCATTCTTCAGCATTGTGAAGACTTGTATTATTTTATTCAATCCCATGAATGACATTGTTCAACAGCATTATCCATTTGAGCTTTTCTTTAGCTGCAAAGTAAAATCATTTCACTGTTTAATGTCTACATGAGACTATAAAAAGGTTTATTCTGTTGACCACGTAGGATTACATTATGTTAACTCATTCAAATCACACCTTGATTTTATTTTACTGTGGACAGAGACAGATTTCAGCTCCTTTGACAGATACCCTGGGTTTCTTTATTCATCAGTTGATTTACCTGTCAGGTATCTACCCTCCAACTAGGGAGTCGTTCAGGTTTTGTTTTCCCACTGTGTCTGATGGTATGGATTCGGAATTTCACTGTTTCAAATCGATAGAAAGAGAGAATCTAATTTTTTTTTTTTTTCATTTCACTCAGGACTGAAAAAATCGTGGAATCTAATTCCAGTTAAATCGGGGCGCCAGTAGATCGATACACATTACACAAAGTAGTCTAAATCAATCAACTGGACAACTACAGCTAACGTAATCAAGGAGACAGATAGGAGAGTACTTGGTGTGTCATCTGGAAGGAAAGTAGATAAGGAGACTTGGTGGTGGAATGAGGAGCTACAGGAGTGTCTACAGAGAAAGAGGTTAGCTACGAAGAAGTGGGACACTGAGAGGACTGAGGAGAGTAGACAGGAGTACAGGGAGATGCAGCGTAAGGTGAAGGTAGAGGTAGCAAAGGCCAAACAAGGGGCTTATGATGATTTATATGCTAGATTAGACAGTAAGGAAGGAGAGATTGATCTACACAGGTTGGCAAGACAGAGAGACAGGGTTGGGAAGGACGTGTAACAGGTTAGGGTGATTAAGGATAGGGATGGAAGTGTATTGACAGGTGCTAGTAGTTTGAGGGGAAGATGAAAAGAATACTTTGAAGAGTTGATGAACGAGCAAAATGAGAGAAAACAAAGACTAGCAGAGGTGGCTGTTGTGGACCAGGAAGAAGCAAAGATTAATCAGGATGAAGTAAGGAAGGCACTGAAGAGGATGAAGAGTGGAAAAGCACTCAGTCCTGATGATATACCTGTGGAGGTATGGAAGTGTCTAGTAGAGGTGGCAGTAGAGTTTCTGAGTGGGTTGTTCAACTAGATAATGATCTTAGATAATGAGAAGATGCCTGAGGAATGCAGACGAAGTGTTCTGGTGCCCATTTTTAACAACAAGGGAGATGTGCAGGGTTGTGGCAACTACAGAGGAATAAAGCTGATGAGCCATACAATGAAGTTATGGGAAAGAGTAGTTGAAGCTAGACTAAGGGTGAAGTGAGCATTTGTGAGCAGCAGTATGGTTTCATGCCAAAAAAAGCACTACAGATGCAGTATTTGCCACATGAGAAGGCCAGAGAGAGCTGCATTGTGTTTTTGTAGATCTGGAGAAAGCTTATGACAGGGTGCCCAGAGAGGAACTGTGGTATTGTATGAGGAAGTCTGGAATGGCAGAGAAGTATGTTAGAGCGGTGCAGGACATTTATGAGGACTGTAAGACAGTGGTGAGGTGTGTTGTAGGTGTGACAGAGGAGTTCAAGGTGGAGGTGGGACTGCATCAGTGATCAGCTCTGAGCCCCTTCTTGTTCGCTATGGTGATGGACAGGCTGGCAGACGAGGTTAGACAGGAATCTACATGGACTATGATGTTTGCAGATGACATTGTGATCTGTAGTGAGAGCAGAGAACAGGTGGAAGCTGGAGAGGTGGAGGTTTTTCATGGAAAGGAGAGGAATGAAGGTTAGCCGTAGTAAGACAGAGTACACGTGTGTGAATGAGAGGGACCCAAGTGGAAAAGTAAGGTTACAGGGAGAAGAGATCAAGAAGGTGGAGAATTTTAAGTACTTAGGGTCAACAGTCAAGAGCAATGGAGAGTGTGGAAAAGAGGTAAAGAATCATGTACAGGCAGGATGGAACGGGTGGGGAAAAGTGTCAGTTGTGTTGTGTGATAGAAGAGTTTCAATTAAAATGAAAGGAAAAAGGAAAGGTGTACGAAGCTGTAGTGAGACCACAGTTTTATACAGAAGTGTGTAGTGAGGATGGAATGGGTGGAGAAAAGTGTCAGGTGTGATGTGTGATAGAAGAGTTTCAACTAAAATGAAAGGAAAGGTGTACAAAACTGTGGTGAGACCAGAGATGTTGTTTGGTCTAGAGACAGTGTCACTGAGGAAAAGACAGGAGACAGAGCTGGAGGTAGCAGAGATGAAGATGCTGAGGTTCTCTCTGGGAGTGACCAGGATGGATAGGATCAGGAATGAGTACATCAGAGGTTTTGGAGACAAAGTCAGAGAGGCCAGACTGAGATGGTTTGGACATGTCCAGAGGAGAGATAGTGAATATATTGGTGGAAGGATACTGAGTTTTGAACTGCCAGGCAGGAGGACTAGAGGAAGACCAAAGAGGAGGTTTATGGATGTAGTTAAAGAGGACATGAAGGTAGTTGGTGTGAGAAAAGAGGATGCAGAAAACAGGGTTAGATGGAGGCAACAGATTCACTGTGGCAACTGGACTTGTAGAAAGTTCTTTGAAGACTGTTGTGATTTTGATTTATCCGGAACATTTATGCTGGACACCATGTTGTGAATAATTACCACAGTAAAAGAAATATCTCTGAGAATATTGAATTGGTTTAGTTAACATATGATGTTCATATATTAAGTACTGTATTTCAGCGCTGGTTTCTTCTGGCAGGGCCTTTTAGAGGAATTCTGTGAGGAACCCAGAACCAAGGAAGTGCTGTTGTTTTATAGAAACAAGCTCCCACCCTCACAGGAAGGGAACATCAGTTTGGGGCAGCAGTAGCTCAGTCCACAAAGTCTTCCACCACATTTATCAATGGAACTAACAACTATTTCTTCTTGTGATCCATCTCTTATATCTTTTTACCTCCTGTGGTTCATTTCTCCCTCCATGCTGTCATCCTTCTGATACTTGTTAATCCTTCTTTCTTTATTGCTCACATTCATGTATCATCATTCATACTTGATATAATTTTTAATGATTGATGTATAATTCCTTATAACTACAGATCAAAATCATTCATCAACATTGTGAAGACATGAGACATTTTTGTAGTGACTTCAAAGCCCAAAGAGTCACTGAGAAGCTGACGCCGGGGCCTTCCTTTGTCAGACGCGCTTCAAGGAAAAATCACTACAATACTTAAGAAAACATTAAACTTTTTATTAATGAAAAAAGAATAATCAACTCATAAAACTTAACAAACTCACAATATAAGTGATCACACAAAGCGTAACGATAAGGGCAGTAACAGCGTTACGTGTTGCGGTCAACAAATACACGGCAACCCCGCTCACCGTCTCTCTTTACAGGTGAGCAGGTGCCCCTATTTAACCTAAATTAACATTCACGCCCACATCTATTTGACCCACTTATTCCCTCATTAATGAGATTCCAAAACAACATCACGAACAAAAACAAATACAATATTAAAACTATCATGTACCTAAAAAATACCTATAAATCGATTCATGGCTCCTACATTTCCTCTTTTTTTCTTTTTACTTTAACAGTTATAGCATAGTTCTTAATAAAATCATTAGAATTAACAGTATGTATCTTTTGATTTATGGCAGCAGTGATAATTTCTATTGCTTCGGTTAGTGCTAAAGCAGTAGAATGATCCTTCCCAAAACCGCATTAGCTGCTATTAAGATTATGTTTTGTTATGGATTTATCCACTGTTACTTAATAGTTTCTCTACAATTTTTGATAACTGGGCAACATCGACACAGATCAGTAATTTGTAAATTCAAATGTATCCCCACTCTTATAAAATGGTACAACTTTCGCAATTTTCATTTCGTTAGGAAACACCCGTTTGAAAAAGATTACAAAATGATTATTTTCGCTTGTATGTCCTTTAATAATTTCATATAAAATCCATTTGCATCAGTCGATGTTTTTGCTTGACGTTTGTTGAAAAGCTGTTTCAGCTGTCAAAAACGTACCAGTAATGTTCTCCACACATTGAAACCTATAAGGCTTCTAACTCTGTGTGGATTCTCATGTGCTTTCTGTAAACCTGTTTACATATAAAGTCTTTATCACATGTTGCAGAACCGTAAAGCTTCTCACATGTGTACTCTAATGTGTCGAGCCAAATATTCCCTCGTTTTGAAATGTTTGCCACATGTTTCACACCAGTAAGGATTCTTAACTGTGTGGATTTTCTTGTGGGTTATCAACGCATAACTGGCCCTAAAATCTTTCCCACATTTTTTACACCTGTAAGGCCTCTCACCTGTATGAATTCTCTGGTGTATTGTCAACCGATTCCTGGCCATAAAATCTTTCCCACATGTTTCGCACTTGTAAGGCCTCTCTCCAGTGTGGTTTCTCTTATGTCTTATCAACCCACAATTGTCAATAAAACCTTTCCCACATGTTTCACACCTGTAAGGCCTCTCTCCAGTGTGGATTTTCTTATGTTTTATCAATGTACTACTGGCCCTAAAATTTTTTCCGCATGTTTCACACCTGTAAGGCCTCTCTCCAGTGTGGATTCTCTCATGTTTTATCAACCCACCATTGTCAATAAAACCTTTCCCACATGTTTCACACCTGTAAGGCCTCTCTCCAGTGTGGTTTCTCTCATGTCTTATCAACCCACAATTGTCAATAAAACTTTTCCCACATGTTTCACATCTGTAAGGCCTCTCTCCAGTGTGGTTTCTCTCATGTCTTATCAATGCACAATTGTCAATAAAATCTTTCCCACATGTTTCACACCTGTAAGGCCTCTCTCCAGTGTGGACTCTCTCGTGTCTTATCAATGTACTACTGCACCTAAAATCTTTCCCACATGTTTCACATTTGTAAGGCTTCTCTCCAGTGTGGATTCTCTTATGTTTTATCAATGCATTACTGTCAATAAAATCTTTCCCACATGTTTCACAGCTGTAAGGCCTCTCTCCAGTGTGGACTCTCTCATGTCTCATCAACGAATGACTGTGCATAAAATCTTTCCCACATGTTTCACACCTGTAAGGCCTCTCACCTGTGTGGTTTTTCATGTGGAATTTCAAAGTGTTACGTGTTGTGTAACCCGTCTTACATATTGTACAAACATATGGCTTCTTACTGGTGTTACTTGTTTCCTGAGACCGAAGCTGAGTCTCAAAATCTTTTCTGCTTGTTTCTCCTCTCTCATCACGGATGACGGATACATGAGAGCTGTTAGAGATCAGCAGGTTAATGTTTGCTGTTCCCACCACAGAGCTGATAACCACCAGGTTGACAACAGACTCTGTCTGTGCTGCACCATCTTCAGCTTTCATGTACAGAGTCTGATCTTCACTGTGGGCTTTTTCCTCATGAGTAGGAGTCAACGTAACAGCATCAGTCTCCTGCTTCAGGGCAAGCTGCTCTGCTTCCTGACTGCTGTGGAGTTCCTTTGGTTCCTCTTTCAGGTGTAGAACCTCTGGTTCCTCTTTCAGGTGTAGAACCTCCGTTTCCTCTTTCAGGTGTAGAACCTCTGGTTCCTCTTTCAGGTGTAGAACCTCTGTTTCCTCTTTCAAGTGTAGAACCTCAGGTTCCTCTTTCAGATGTAGAACCTCAGGTTCCTCTTGGTCCACACTGGACTTCACCTCCTGGTTCCAGAGCTGCTGGTCAGCAGGAACCTCCACCTCCTCCTCCTTACAGACATGATGCTGTGGACCATCTGGAGGAACAACAGGAGCATCATGTTACTATAACTACAAACTATAGACTTACAAACTATAGAAAAAACTATAGACTAGAGACTTCAACCACGTTAAACCACGTTAAACTAACGGACACACTGCCCAGTTTTTACCAGCACGTCACCATCCCCATACGTGGGGACAACACGCTGGACTGTGTATACTCCAACCTACGTGGCACATACAGGTCCCTCCCCTGACCACACCTCGGCCTATCAGACCACATCTCCATCCTGATGGCCCCAGCATATCGTGAAATCACTCAAACCCACGAGGAGAACCGTCACCGTGTGGCCCCAGGATGCGGCCAGCACACAGACTGGCAGATGTTCAGGGAGGCGGCCACACAGGGGGGGGGAGGTGAACCTGGAGGAATACACTTCGTCTCTCCTCGGGTTCATCTCCAAGTGTGCGGACGATGTGACCGACACCAAGACGATCACCGTCTACCCGAACCAGAAGCCCTGGCTGAATGCAGAGGTGAGAGCTCTGCTGAAGGCCAGGGATGCTGCGTTCAGGGCGGGGGAGACAGAGGCACTAAGGGCAGCGAGGAGGGCTCTGGATAGGGGCATAAAGGAGGCCAAATCCACCTATGCTAAGAAGATCCAGGGTCACCTGACCTCAGGGGACCCACAGAGCATGTGGAAAGGCATCAAGTGCATAACCAACCTCAACACCAGGAATGCACAGGGCCCGACAGACCCCTCCCCAGCAGATGCCCTCAATAAGTTTTATGCCTGTTTCGAGGATCCCAACACCCCCCCAGCACCAAACTAACACCCCCCCCCCCCCCATGACACGCCCCTCAGTGTGACAACAGAGGATGTGAGGAGGACCTTACAAAAGATCAACCCTCGCAAGGCTGCAGGCCCCGACGGCGTCCCAGGGAGAGTGCTGAAGGACTGTTCCCACCAGCTAGCAGAGGTGTTAACAGACATCTTCAACACCTCACTGCAGCTACCAACAGTCCCCAGCTGCCTGAAGTCTGCCACCATCGTCCCGGTCCCCAAAGGCCACTCGGTGAAGGAGCTTAATGACTATCGGCCGGTGGCCCTCACCCCGATAGTCATGAAGTGCTTCGAGAAGCTGGTCATGGCGAACATCAAAGACTCTGTAGACATAGCGGTGGACCCCCACCAATATGCCTACAGGAGGAACCGCTCCACCGATGACGCCATCTCCTCTGTGGTCCACACATCCCTCACACATCTGGAGAGCAAGGACTCTTACATCCGCCTGCTCTTCCTGGATTTCACCTCAGCGTTCAATACCATCACCCCCCAGACCCTGGTGCAGAAACTGACAGAGCTGGGACTGTCTGCCACCACAGGAAACTGGGTCCTGGACTTCCTGGCAGACAGATCACAGACTGTCAGGATTAACAACACGGTCTCCTCCCCCATCACCCTCAGCACCGGCTCCCCACAGGGCTGCGTGCTCAGCCCCCTCCTGTTCACCCTACTGACGTATGACTGCTCAGTGAAACACCCGAGCTGTCATATAGTAAAGTTTGTAGACGACACAGTAGTGGTGGGACGCATCCAGAACAACGATGAGTCCAAATACAGAGAGGAGGTGGAGCACCTGGTGCAGACACAACAACCTCTGCATCAACGTGGGGAAGACCAAGGTGATGGTGGTGGACTTCAGGAGGAAAAAGACACTCCCCTCCCCCCTTGCACATCTGAGGAGCAGCTGTGGAGGTGGTCTCCAGCTACAGGTACCTGGGGGTTCATCTCACTGAGGACCTCACCTGGAGCTGTAACACCTCCTACCTGCTCAGGAAGGCCCACCAGCGGCTCTACTTCCTCAGGAAGCTGAGGCGTGCTGGACTGGGGGGTCCAGTCCTGAAGGCCTTCTACAGGGGTGTGGTGGAGAGCATCCTCACCACCAGCATCACTGTGTGGCACGGCAGCTGCTCTGCAGCAGACAGGAAAGCGCTGCAGAGGGTTGTGAAGGCTGCACGGAGGACTGTAGGGGGTGGCCTACCTACCACCACAGAAATCTACACAAGTAGGTGTAGAAGGAGGGCCACCCACATCATGACAGACCCCACCCACCCAGTCTATTCCAACCCCTCCCCTCAGGCAGGAGACTACAGACCATCCGGAGCAGGACCACCAGGATGAGGAACAGCTTCTTTCCAGAAGCTGTGAGACAGCTGAACTCCTGTGGTGCTCTGTAGTCACCCTCACGACGCCCCGTGTGTCACCACAGACACATGGGGATTCAGTGCAATATGGTGCTTCTTCAAGTGCAATATATGGAGCACCTACACACTTGAGCTACTGCGTTGTTGTTGTTATTGTTGTTGTGAACTCCATTCTGCTGTCCAGACACTTCGAACTTCAACAATATATCTTACATCTTAACTTTTCTTTGTTCTCTTTTCTTATTTATCTTACTTTTTTCACTTTTTGTTTTTCTCTAGGTTTTCTTAACTTATTTATCTTGCATTTTTTAAACTTTTTTATCTAGTTTCTCTTAACTTATTTATCGACCGGGCTTACTGGGACCTCCAGAGACATATTTCGTGCTGTCAACTGTGGAAACGTGTGTCAGTATGACAAATAAAGACTCTGATTCTGATTCTCTAATACTATGACACGAACGCAGACATGCCAGGAAATTAGTTACGTTTGTTAAAGAAATGAATGGATTGACCATCAAATCTTTTTCGCTCATTAAATGACGTTTTGTTTACCTATCCTGTGTAACTTCAGTTCGGCTCTAAGGCAGAGATCCAGCAGTCGGCGTTGATGATTTCTCTCTTCTTCGTTCTTGACGGTAGTTTCTTTTAAAGCTCCTGAAACTTCCTCTTCAGCAGCTGTTAGTCGATTTATAACTAGATTTCCCAAAGAGTCAAATGAAGACATTTTATTAACTGAACTAAATACCACAAAAAAACTAAGGTAAAATCGACTTTCACTGACTTCAGGAACGTAGAAGCTAATGCTACTAAACGTATTTGTTTACTTCCGCTTGTTGTCCCCCAGAAAAACGTCCGACTAGGAAGTCGTCCAGGTTTTTTTCCATTCCGCTGTAGCTGACGGTATGGATTCAGAATTCCACTGTTTCAAATCGATAGAAATGGAGAATATGTTACCACCCTGTTCTGCTGAGGTTGGTGGATGTTAGATATTTATTCCTGGGAACAATAACCAATACACAGGTACAAATTGGGTGCTGGACATAACAGTCTCCAAGACACCACAGCATGTCTTTTCCTTCCTGCTGTAAATTACAGTGATCTTACAGTTGACTGATTGATTGCAATACCATAATATACATTTGTAATCACAGTCAGCTCAAACCAAACCCCCTACTGTGGTGTTCTGCTGCTCCCATCTGGCGTTTTTGATTTATAGCAGACACCCACGAACAAAAAATAATTTAACAACAATTAACTACAGTTCAATTTAGGACATTCAACACGGAAGGTGCATGGAAACATCGGCCTCCGTGCCCCGTGCCCCTTGGGCCTGTCCCGTGTGCCCTAGCGGTGGCAGCCGTTGCCTCCTCTGGGTCCAGAGGTCTATGTGATTCTCGGTGCTCCCGGTGCCTCTTCGGGTGATGGCTTCTGGATGCTCCTGGATGCCGGCGTTGGGGGTGCTCGGCTAGCGTGGCCCTGTTGGGTTCTGGTAGCCTGTCTTGGTGTTGGTTTCCATCACACATGCATGTTGGGTCAGGGCTTACCAGCTCCTGTCGAGTCCAATTATTGAGAACCATTGGGTCCCGTCAGAATATGATGAGTCTCTCGTCAGACATCACAGTCTTATGCCCTCTATCTTCCTCCTACACTGGTTTCCTCTGGTGGCGTATTCAATATTGTCAGGACCTCCACTAATCTGATGTTTTATAACATTGGTATTAAGGTATCAGTTCTAAGATATGATAAAACAGCCTAAACCTTTTTCACTCCAACAGCACTGCCTGTCTATCCACTACCTTTGTTTGTGTTTTCCCTCCCTGTCTCCTTTTTGCTTTCCTACTTTAACCCACAGGGGTGCAGCACTTACCTCTCTGGCTCACAATAGGAAATTCTAATAAAGATTGACAATTTAGTTCCCAGAGAGGACTGGTGACGGTCACATGCACGCATTAAAACATATAAAAGATTTTGCTGCAAGACTAAAATAAGCATTGATCTTATAAAAGGTTGACCCCCTTTCATAGGGTTTAACTATAAGAATACATGCGGACAAGACAAAAAAAAAAAGAGTAATCCTGTGAAGAACCCAGAAACAAGGAAGTGTTGTTGTTTGATAGAAACTAGCTACTACCCTCACAGGAGGGGAATGTCAGTTTGGGCCAGCAGTACCTCAGGCCACTAAGTCTAGGGCTGGGGACTGGGGGGTGGCTGGCTCAAGGCCTGTGAGGACCAAAAACATCTGCAGTGTGAACTGACAGTGGAAGGTGTCAGTTCACCTCCTAACCACTGCTGAGGTGCTCTTGATCTTTACAAATATTTACAAAATTTTATTCCACCAAGTTTTTCAGTGGAACTAACAACTATTTCTTCTTGTAGACCATCTTTTATATCTTTTTATCTTCTGTGGTTAATTTCTCCGTCCATGCTCTCATCCTTCTAACACTTGTTAATCCTTCTTTTCTTTATTGTTCACATTCATATATCATCATTCAAACTTGATAAAATTTTTAACGACTGATATATATTTCCTTATAACTACGGATCAAACTCATTCATCAGCATTGTGAAGACATGAAACATTTTTGTAGCGACTTCTACGCCCAAAGAGTCGCTGAGAGGCTGACGCCGTGGCCTTTATCTGTCAGATGCACTTCAAGGAAATATCACTACAATACTAAAGAATACGATTAACTTTTTATTAAGAAAAAAAAGAATCATCAACTCATAAATCTGAACAAACTCATAATATAAGTGATCACACAAAGCGTAGTGTTAACGTCAGTAACAGCGTAACGTTTTGCGGTCAACAAATACACGGCAACCCTACTCACCCTCTCTCCACACAGGTGAGCAGGTGCCCCTATTTAACCTAGACTAACATTTTTCTTTTTGTATTTGACCCACTTATTCCCTCATAAATGAGATCACAAAAACATCGCAAACACCAACAAAAACAATGTTTAAACCATCAAACACCTACAGAATACCTATAAATTGATTCATTGCGCCTACACTTACTCTTTTTTTTTTTTACTTAAACACTGAAGGTGTTGTAATTAAACAACATATAAACAAATTAACAGTTTTAGTTTTAATATTGTACTACTGTATTGGCTAAACTCAATCTTTACAATAAAGCTTCTACTGCATATTCTGTTATTACTTTTGGGATGCATAAACATCATTTTGGGATGCACAAAATTTATTGAACCGCATCCGAGGGATGCACTACTTTCTTGAGGTAAAATGAACTCTGCTGTACCCACAATTGATTTCTGAAATAGAATTCCACGGTCAATTGTGTCAAAAGATTTCTCGAGGTCTATAAAGACTCCGATGCAATTCACCTTTTGATCTCTGGCACCAGTGATAATTTCCATTGCTTCAGTTAGTGCCAAAGCAGTAGAATGATTCTACCTGATACCGCATTAGCTGCTATAAAGATTATGTTTTGTCATGGATTTATCCAGTCTGTTATTTTATAGTGTCTCAACAATTTTTGATAACTGGGCAGCATCGAGACAGGTCAATAATTTGTGAAATCATATATATCCCCATTCTTATATAATGGTACAACTTTGGCAATTTTCAATTTGTTAGGAAACACCCAAGTTTGAAATAACAGATTACAAATGTGCGTCAGCGGTACAAAATTACGTCCTGTATGTCATTCATTAATTTCAGAAGAAATTCATTTGCATCAGATGTTTTTGCTTCATGTGTGTTGACCAGCTGTTTCATCTCTGTCAAAAACGTACCAGAAAATTTCTCCACACATTGAAAACTATAAGGCTTCTAACTCTGTGTGGATTCTCATTTGCTTTCTGTAAACCTGTTTCTATTCAAAGTCTTTATCACGTTACACACCCGTAAAGCTTCTCACATGTAGACTCTCATGTGTTGAGTCAAATAATTTCTGGTTTTGAAATGTTTGCCACATTTTCACACCTGTCTGGATTCTTAACCTTGTGGACTTTCTCATGTGTAACCAACGAATGACAGAACCTAAAATCTTTCCCACGTTTCACACCTGTAAGGCCTCTCTCCAGTGTGGAGTACCATGTGGTTAGTCAAGCTTATTTTATATAGGAAACATTTGCCACATGTTTCACACCTGTAACGCTTCTCTCCAGTGTGGATTCTCTGATGTTTTATCATCGTACCGCTGGCTCTAAACTCTTTTCCACATGTTTCACACCTGTAAGGCTTCTCAACTGTGTGGATTCCCTTGTGTTTTACCAAAGCATTAATGGACCCAAACTCTTTCCCACATGTTTCACAGCTGTAAAGTTTCTCACCTCTATGGATTCTCTTGTGTATCGTCAACCCACGACTGAACATAAAATCTTTCCCACATGTTTCACACTTGTAACGCCTCTCTCCAGCGTGGATTGTCTCATGTTGTTTCAACGCACTATACTCAGCAAAACCTTTTGCACAAGTTTCACACCTGTAAGGCCGCTCTCCAGTGTGATTTCTCTCATGTTTTATCAACCCACCATTGTTAGTAAAACCTTTCCCACATGTTTCGCACCTGTAAGGCCTCTCACCTGTGTGGATTCTCTTGTGTACTAGCAACTCACTACCGCCCATAAAACCTTTCCCGCATATTCCACACCTGTAGGGCCTCTCTCCAGTGTGGACTCTCTCATGTCTTATCAATGTACTACTGCACCTAAAATCTTTACCACACCTTTCACATTTGTAAGGCTTCTCACCTGTGTGGACTCTCTCATGTCTTATCAATGTACTACTGTCACTAAACCCTTTCCCACATGTTTCACACCTGTATGGCCTCTCTCCAGTGTGGACTCTCTCATGTCTTATCAATGTACTACTGCACCTAAAATCTTTCCCACATGTTTCACACCTGTAAGGCTTCTCACCTGTGTGGTGTTTCATGTGGTCTTTCAAATTGTTGCTTGTTGTGTAATCCCTCTTACATATTTTACAAACATATTTCTTACTGGTGTCACTTGTTCCCTGAGACTGAAGCTGAGACTCAATCTCAACATCGTTGCTGCTTGTTTCTCTTCTCTCATCATGGCTGACGGATACATGAGAGCTGTTAGAGATCAGCAGATATATGTTTGCTGCTCCCACCACAGAGCTGATAACCGGCAGGTTGACAACAGATTCTGTCTGTGCTGCACCATCTTCAGCTTTCATGTACAGAGTCTGATCTTCACTGTGGTCATTTTCCTCATGAATAGGAGTCAACGTAACAGCATCAGTCTCCTGCTTCACTACAAGCTGCTCTCCCTCCTCACTGCTGTGGAGTTCCTCTGGTTCCTCTTTCAGGTGGAGAACTTGTGGATCCTCTTTCAGGTGGAGAACCTCTGGTTCCTCTTGGTCCACACTGGACTTCACCTCCTGGTTCCAGAGCTGCTGGTCAGCAGGAACCTCCACCTCCTCCTCCTTACAGACATGATGCTGTGGACCATCTGGAGGAACAACAACAGGAGTATCACGTTACTATGACTACAAACTAATACTATGACACAAACACAGACATGCCAGGAAATCAGTTACGTTTGTTAAAGAAATGAATGGATTGACCATCAAATCTTCTTTTTCGTTCATTAAATGACGTTTTGTTTACCTATCCTGTGTAACTTCAGTTCGGCTCTAAGACAGAGATCCAGCAGTCGGCGTTGATGATTTCTCTCTTCTTCGTTCTTGACGGTAGTTTCTTTTAAAGCTCCAAAAACTTCCTCTTCAGCAGCTGTTAGTCGATTTAAAACTAAATCTCCCAAAGAGTCAAATGAAGACATTTTATTAACTGAACTAAATACCACAAAAAAACTAAGGTCAAATCGACTTTCACTGACTTCAGGAACGTAGAAGCTAACGCTACTAAACGTATTTGTTTACTTCCGTTTGTTGTCCCCCAGAAAAACGTCCGACTAGGAAGTCGTCCAGGTCTTTTTTTTCCCGCTGCAGCTGATGGTATGGATTCAGAATTCCACTGTTTCAAATCGATAGAAATGGAGAATATGTTACCACCCTGTTCTGCTGAGGTTGATGGATGTTAGATATTTATTCCTGGGAACAATAACCAATACACAGGTACAAATTGGGTGCTGGACATAACAGTCTCCAAGACACCACAGCATGTCTTTTCCTTCCTGCTGTAAATTACAGTGATCGCACAGTTGACTGATTGATTGCAATACCATAATATACATATGTAATCACAGTCAGCTCAAACCAAACCCCCTACTGTGGTGTTCTGCTGCTCCCGTCTGGCGGTTTTAATTTATAGCAGACACCCACGAACAAAAAATAATTTAACAACAATTAACTACAGTTCAATTTAGGACATTCAACATGGAAGGTGCACGGAAATATCGTACCTAGTGAAGACATTTAAATACATGCTATTCATTATTTTCCTGGCTGCATAAGTATTTAGTTTTATTCATACAATAAACTTTTCTACTACTCTGTCTGAGTAAATTTCCACACACTTGAATTAATCTAATTTAACACATACACACACACACACGTACACACACGCACAGGACATAGACGGCGGTCTCAGTTCTCCAGTTCTCTCTAATCTGACACACACACACACACACATAGTTGCAGTGGCAGTTCCATTTGGAGGACGAAGGCGAATTTATCTTATCTCACACACACACACACACACACACACACACACACACACACACACACACACACACACACACACACACACACACAGAGAGACACACACACATAGTTGCAGTGGCAGTTCCATTTGGAGGACGAAGGCGAATTTATCTAATCTCACACACACACACACACACACACACACACACACACACACACACACACACACACACACACACACACACACACACACACAAACACACATAATTACAACAACAATTCCATTTATGGAAGTTTTCACACTCAGGGGGTGATCAGGATGTAGGCAGGTTTTGTTTACAGGATGAGACCAGAAACGGAAACTACGCCGAGAAGATCTGCCGAAAACTTGTCACGATCTGATTGGACCGGGCCAAGATAGAATGTGCTCTTTTTCAGCTGCGTCTTATGTAAGACCCGTGCCTTACCAGCAGTCAGGGACTGTGGGAGAGCCAGGATATCTGTATTAGACTTGTTGTCAGGAATGTACTTTTTAAACGATCAGCTAAGTCTCCTATTTTACCTCAATAAGAAGAACCCACAGAATAAAGAAGCTTTGACTTTGCTCCAGTTTTTGGCGCCCAACGTGGTGAGAGGGGGAGACAAAGGATTGTCGACTCCGTGATGACGGCGGCTGTAAACAGCAACGACGACCTTGGACGGTCTGGTCGTAAACATTGTTGTCCATCTCCCAGTTGCCACAATCAACAAAGATAAGCAGAAAACCTGTTGTAACAACCAAATCTCTGCAATTGAACTGACTAAATTAAAAGAGATGAGTGATAATGTTATAAGATCGGTTCAGTAAGATAGAAGATAACTGCAGGTTGGAGTCCTTCCGGTAAAGTACTATTGTGGGGCTGGAAACACTCCAGCTCCTTTCTGCTGTGGGATATCCACAGAGCACCTGATATGTTTCAAAATAAAGGACAGATGAATGTCCTAAATTAAACATGAATTTAGCTAAATTACAGACACAATTATTTACACCGTTACAAACATACTTCCATTTTTTCCCCATTTCACTCAGGACTGAAAAAAATCATGGACTTTAATTCTAGTTAAATTGGGGCACCAGTAGATCGATCCACTGAATTGATTCAGTTAATATGGGATATTCACATAATAAGTATTTTGAAAGAGAGGAGGAAAGTGTGTTCGTAGGAAGAGAGAGAAGAGGAATGCCAAGAGTATAGGACTGAGAGTAGGGACATTGAATGTTGGGACTATGACAGGAAAAGGTAGAGAGTTGGTTGACATTATGCAGAGAAGGAAGGTAGACATACTGTGTGTCCAGGAGACCAGATGGAAAGGTAGCAAGGCTAGAAGTTTAGGAGCAGGGTTCAAGTTGTTCTATCATGGTGTAGATATGAAGAGAATTGGAGTAGGAGTTAGAAATGTCCTGAAGGTAAAAAAGAGTGTCAGATGGAGTGATGAGTCTGAAGCTAGAAATTGAGGGCGTGATGTTCAATGTTGTTAGTGGGTATGCTTCACAGGTAGGATGTGAGCTGGAGGAGAAGGAGAAATTCTGGTTGGACTTTGATGAAGTGATGCAGAGCATACCTCGAAGTGAGAGAGTTGTCATTGGTGCAGATTTCAATGGACATGTTGGTGCAGGAAACAGAGGTGATGAGGAGGTGATGGGTGGGTTTGGTATCCAGGAGAGGAATGCAGAAGGACAGATGGTAGTTGACTTTGCAAAAAGGATGGAAATAGCTATAGTGAATACTTTCTTCCAGAAGAGGCAGGAACATGGGGTGACCGATAAGAGTGGTGGTAGGAGCACACAGGTAGACTACATCTTGTGTAGACGGTGTAATCTGAAAGAGATCAGTGACTGCAAAGTAGTGGTAGGTGAGAGTGTAGCCAAACAGCATAGGATGGTGGTGTGTAGGATGACTCTGGTGATGAGGAAGACGAAGAGGACAAAGGCAGAGCAGAAGACGAAATGGTGGAAGCTGAAAAAAGAGTGTTGTATGACTTTTAGGAAGGAGTTAAGACAGGCTCTGGGTGGTCAGGAGGTGCTTCCAGATGACTGGACAACTACAGCTAATGTGATCAGGGAGACAGGTAGGAGAGTATTTGGTGTCATCTGGAAGGAAAGTAGATAAGGAGACTTGGTGGTGGAATGAGGAGATACAGGAGTGTATACAGAGAAAGAGGTTAGCTAAGAAGAAGTGGGACACTGAGAGGACTGAGGAGAGTAGACAGGAGTACAGGGAGATGCAGCGTAAGGTGAAGGTAGAGGTAGCAAAGGCCAAACACGAAGCTTATGATGACTTGTATGCTAGGTTGGATAGTAAGGAGGGAGAGACTGATCTATACAGGCTGGCAAGACAGAGAGATAGAGATGGGAAGGACGTGCAGCAGGTTAGGGTGATTAAGGATAGGGATGGAAGTTTATTGACAGGTGCCAGCAGTGTGATGGGAAGATGGAAGGAGTACTTTGAAGAGCTGACGAACGTGGAAATTGAGAGAGAACAAAGACTGGAAGAGGTGACTGCTGTGGACCAGGATGTAGCAAAGATTAGTCAGGATGAAGTGAGGAGGGAGTTGAAGAGGATGAAGAGTGGAAAGGCAGTCGGTCCTGATGATATACCTGTAGAGGTATGGAAGTGTCTAGGAGAGGTGGCAGTAAAGTTTCTGACTGGGCTGTTCAACAGGATCTTAGATCGTGAGAAGATGCCTGAGGAATGGAGGAGAAGTGTGCTGGTGCCCATTTTTAAGAACAAGGGAGACGTGCAGATTTGTGGTAACTACAGAGGAATAAAGCTGATGAGCCATACAATAAAGTTATGGGAAAGAGTAGTTGAAGCTAGACTAAGGGCAGAAGTGAGCATTTGTAAGCAGCAGTATGGTTTCATGCCAAAAAGGAGTACTACAGATGCAGTATTTGCTTTGAGGATGTTGATAGAGAAGTACAGAGAAGGCCAGAGGGAGCTGCATTGTGTTTTTGTAGATCTGGAGAAAGCTTATGACAGGGTGCCCAGAGAGGAACTGTGGTATTGTATGAGGAAGTCTGGAGTGGCAGAGAAGTATGTTAGAGCAGTGCAGGACATGTATGAGGACTGTAAGACAGTGGTGAGGTGTGCTGTAGGTGTGACAGAGGAGTTCAAGGTGGAGGTGGGACTGCATCAGGGATCAGCTCTGAGCCCCTTCTTGTTCGCTATGGTGATGGACAGGCTGACAGACGAGGTTAAAAAGGAATCTTCATAGACTGTGATGTTTGCAGATGACATTGTGATCTGTAATGAGAGCAGAGAACAGGTGGAAGCTAGAGAGGTGGAGGTTTTTCATGGAAAGAAGAGTAATGAAGGTTAGCCACAGTGAGACAGAGTACATGTGTGTGAATGAGAGGGACCCAAGTGGACGAGTGAGGTTACAGGGAGAAGAGATCAAGAAGGTGGAGGATTTTAAGTACTTAGGGTCAACAGTCAATGGAGCAATGGAGAGTGTGGAAAAAGAGGTGACAAAGCGTGTACAGGCAGGATGGTACGGGTGGAGAAAAATGTAAGGTGTGATGTGTGATAGAAGAGTTTCAGCTAAAATGAAAGGAAAGGTGCACAAAACTGTGGTGAGACCAGTGATGTTGTTTGGTCTAGAGACAGTGTCACTGAGGAAAAGACAGGAGGCAGAGCTGGAGGTAGCAGAGATGAAGATGCTGAGGTTCTCTCTGGGAGTGACCAGGATGGATAGGATCAGGAATGAGAACATCAGAGGGACAGCATATGCTAGAGGTTTTGGAGATAAAATCAGAGAGGCCAGACTGAGATGGTTTGGACATGTCCAGAGGAGAGATAGTGAATATATTGGTAGAAGGATGCTGAGTTTTGAACTGCCAGGCAGGAGGCCGAGAGGAAGACCAAGGAGGAGTTAAAGATGTAGTTAAAGAGGACATGATGGTCGTTGGTGTGAGAGAGGAGGATGCAGAAGACAGGGTTAGATGGAGACAATTGATTCACTGTGGCGACCCCTGAAGGGAAAAGCTGAAAGGAAAAGAAGAAGTATTTCAGCACTGTTTTTTTCTGACAGGGAATTTAAAGAGTAATCCTGTGAAGAACCCAGAACCAAGGAAGTGTTGTTGTTTTATAGAAACTAGCTCCCACCCTCACAGGAGGGGAACATCAGTTTGGGGCAGCAGTAGCTCAGTCCACTAAGTCTCGGGCTGGGGACTGGGGGTTGGCCCAGTCCCCAAGGCCAACCCCCAGGCCTTTGTGGACCCAAAACATCTGCAGTGTGAACTGACAGTGGAAGGTGTCAGTTCACCTCTTGACCACTGCTGAGGTGCTATTGATCTTTACAAATATTTACAAAATTTCCTTCCACCATGTTCTTAAGTGGAATTAATAACTATTTCTTCTTGTAAACCATCTTTTATATCTTTTTATCTTCTGTGGTTCATTTCTCCGTCCATGCTCTCATCCTTCTGACACCTGTTAATCCTTCCTTCTTTATTGTTCAAGTCAAAGTCAAAGTCACCTTTATTGTCAGGTGTACCATATATGCACGACATACAGCACAGATGAAATTGCAGTCCTCTCTGACCCACGGTACAGGCAGTACAACAGGCAGTACAACGCAGGCAGGACAACACAGGCAGGACAACACAGGCAGTACAACACAGGCAGTACAACACAGGCAGTACAACACAGGCAGTACAACACAGACAGTACATCACACAGAACAGCACAAAGTATGAGATGAAACACAAGGGATGGTAAACATCTCTATACACTCTTTAATCCCGTAGGGGAAGTGACGTGTGCGTAGTCCCTGAGTTGATGGGGGGAGAGATAGGTAGTCAGGTGCTGGGGGGAGGGCAGGGCAAAGTGAGAGTAGAGTTCAGTGTTGTGGCAGGGGGCAGAGCAGGGAGGGAGTTGAGCATCCTGACCGCCTGGTGAAAGAAACTGTCCTTGAGCCTGCTGGTTTTGGCCCGCAGACTCTGCAATCTCCTACCTGATGGCAGCAGGCTGAAAAGGCTGTGAGAGGGGTGGGTGGGATCACCTGCAATGCTGACAGCTTTGTGGGTGAGGCGGGTGTTATAAATGTCTGTAAGGGAAGGGAGAGAGTGATCTTTTCAGCTGTTCTCCCGATGCGCTGCAAGGTCTTACGGCAGGAAACGGTGGAGACGCTGTACCAAAGCTGGTCAAGATGCCTCTGTAGAAGGTGAGCATGATGGGGTTGGGGCTCTTGCTCTCCTCAGTTTGCGGAAAAGAGCATTCATGCATCATCATTCATACTTGATTAAATTTTTAATGACTGGTACATATTTCCTCATAACTACAGATCAAAATCATTCATCTGCATTGTGTAGACATGAAACATTTTTGTAGCAAATTCAATGCCCAAAGAGTCGCTGATAGGCCTTCCTTCGTCAGATGCACTTCAAGGAAAAATCACTACACTACAATACTAAAGAATAACTTTTTATTAAGAAAAAAAAGAATAATTAACTCATAAAACTGAACAAACTCATCATATAAGTGATCACACAAAGCGTAGTGTTAAGGGCAGTAACAGCGTTACGTTTTGCGGTCAACAAATACACAGCAACCCTACTCACCCTCTCTCCACACAGGTGAGCAGGTGCCCCTATTTAACCTCGACTAACATTTTCCTTTTTCTATTTGACCCACTTATTCCCTCATAAATGAGATCACAAAAACATCGCAAACAACAACAAAAACAATGTTGAAACCATCTTCTTCTTTTCCTTTTTGGCTTTTCCCTTCAGGGGTCGCCACAGCGAATCAACCGCCTCCATCTAACCCTGTCCTTTGCATCCTCTTCTCTCACACCAACTACCTTCATGTCCTCTTTCACTACATCCATAAACCTCCTCTTTGGTCTTCCTCTAGGCCTCCTGCCTGGCAGTTCAAAACTCAGCATCCTTCTACCAATATATTCACTATCTCTCCTCTGGACATGTCCAAACCATCTCAGTCTGGCCTCTCTGACTTTATCTCCAAAACCTCTAACATGTGCTGTCCCTCTGATGTACTCATTCCTGATCCTATCCTTCCTGGTCACTCCCAGAGAGAACCTCAGCATCTTCATCTCTGCTACCTCCAGCTCTGCCTCCTGTCTTTTCCTCAGTGACACTGTCTCTAGACCAAACAACATCGCTGGTCTCACCACAGTTTTGTACACCTTTCCTTTCATTTTAGCTGAAACTCTTCGATCACACATCACACCTGACACTTTTCTCCACCCATTCCATCCTGCCTGGACACGCTTCTTCACCTCTTTTCCCCACTCTCCATTGCTCTGGACTGTTGACCCCAAGTACTTAAAATCCTCCACCTTCTTGATCTCTTCTCCCTGTAACCTCACTCTTCCACTTGGGTCCCTCTCATTCACACACATGTACTCTGTCTTACTGCGGCTAACCTTCATCCCTCTCCTTTCCAGGACAAACCTCCACCTCTCTAGCTTCTCCTCCACCTCGTCCCTACTCTCACTGCAGATCACAATGTCACAATGTCACAATGATCACAATGTCACAATGTCACAAGATCACAATGTCACAATGTTGAAACCATCTTACACCTACAAAATACCTATAAATCCATTCATTGCTCCTACATCTACTCTTTTTTTCTTTTTACTTAAACAGTTATGGTGTTGTAATTAATCAAAACAACATACACAAATTAACAGTTTTAGTTTTAATATCGTACTACTGTATTGGCTAAACTCAATCTTTAGCATAAAGCTTCTACCGTATATTGTTATTACTTTTGGGGTGCATAAACATCATTTTGGGATGTACAAAAATGTATTGAACCGCATCCCAGGGATGCAGTACTTTCTTGAGGTAAAATGAACTCTGCTGTACCCACAATTAAAAATTGTTCCGATTTCTGAAATAGAATTCCACAGTCAATTGTGTCAAAAGCTTTCTTGAGGTCCATAAATATTCCTATGCAATTCACCTTTTGATCTATGGCATCAATTTCCATTGCTTCAGTTAGTGCCAAAGCAGTAGAATGATTCTACCTGATACCGCATTAGCTGCTATTAAGATTATGTTTTGTCATGGATTTATCCAGTCTGTTATTTTATAGTTTCTCAACAATTTTTGATAACTGGGCAGCATCGAGACAGGTCAATAATTTGTAAAATCACATGTATCCCCATTCTTATATAATGGTACAACTTTGGCAATTTTCATTTTGTTAGGAAACAGATTACAAATGTGCGTCAGTGGTAATATTATTCAGTCCTGCATGTCATTCATTAATTTCATAAGAAATTCACTTGCATCAGATGTTTTTGCTTCATGTTTGTTGACCAGCTGTTTTATTTCTGTCAAAAACATACCAGAAAAGCCCTGCACACATTGAAAACTGTAAGGCTTCTGTGTGTTTTCTCATGTGATTTCTGTAAACCTGTTTCTATTCAAAGTCTTAATCACATGTTACACACCCGTAAAGCTTCTCATATGTATAAACTGTCATGTGTTGAGTAAAATAATTTCTGGTTTTGAAATGTTTTCCACACTTTTCACACCTGTCTGGATTCTTAACTGTGTGGACTCTCTCATGTGTAACCAACGCATGACTGAACCTAAAATCTTTCCCACGTTTCACACCTGTAAGGCCTCTCTCCAATGTGGAATACCATGTGTTTCGTCAAGCTTATGTTAGATAGGAAACATTTGTCACATGTTTCACACCTGTAACGTTTCTCTCCAGTGTGGATTCTCTGATGTTTTATCAACGTAGCACTGGCCCTAAAGTCTTTTCCACATGTTTTACACCTGTAAGGCTTCTCAACTGTGTGGATTCCCTTTCGTTTTACCAAAGCATCACTGGACCCAAACTCTTTCCCACGTTTCACACCTGTAAAGCTTCTAATCTCTATGGATTCTCTTGTGTATCGTCAACCCACGACTGAACATAAAATCTTTCCCACATGTTTCACACTTGTAAGGCCTTTTTCCAGCGTGGATTGTCTCATGTTTTTTCAACGCAATATACTCAGAAAAGCCTTTCCCACATGTTTCACACCTGTAAGGCCGCTCTCCAGTGTGGACTCTCTCATGTCTTATCAATGTACTACTGCACCTAAAATGTTTCCCACACGTTTCACATTTGAAAGGCTTCTCTCCAGTGTGGATTCTCTCATGTTTTATCAATGTACTACTGTCACTAAAACCTTTCCCACATGTTTCACACCTATAAGGCCTCTCACCTGTGTGGATTCTCTTGTGTACTAGCAACTCACCATTGCCCATAAAATCTTTCCCGCATATTCCACACCTGTAAGGCCTCTCTCCAGTGTGGACTCTCTCATGTCTTATCAATGTACTATTGCACCTAAAATCTTTCCCACATGTTTCACACCTGTAAGGCCTTACTCCAGCGTGGATTGTCTCATGCTTTTTCAATGCACTATACTCAGAAAAACCTTTCGCACATGTTTCACACCTGTAAGGCCTCTCTCCTGTGTGATTTCTCTCATGTTTTATCAACCCACCATTGTTAATAAAACCTTTCCCACATGTTTCACACCTATAAGGCCTCTCCCCTGTGTGGATTCTCTTGTGTACTAGCAACTCACTATTGCCCATAAAATCTTTACCGCATATGCCACACCTGTAAGGCCGCTCTCCAGTGTGGACTCTCTCATGTCTTATCAATGTACTACTGCACCTAAAATGTTTCCCACACGTTTCACATTTGTAAGGTTTCTCTCCAGTGTGGATTCTCTCATGTTTTATCAACGTACTACTGTCACTAAAACCTTTCCCACATGTTTCACACTTGTATGGCCTCTCTCCAGTGTGGATTCTCTCATGTCTTATCAAATAACTACTGCACCTAAAATCTTTCCCACATGTTGCACACCTGTAAGGCTTCTCACCTGTGTGGTTTTTCATGTGGTCTTTCAAATTGTTGCTTGTTGTGTAATCCCTCTTACATATTTTACAAACATACGATTTCTTGCTGGTGTTACTTGTTCCCTGAGACTGAAGCTGAGACTCAATCTCAACATCGTTGCTGCTTGTTTCTCCTCTCTCCTCATGGCTGACGGATATATGAGAGCTGTTAGAGGTCAGCAGATGAATGTTTGCTGCTCCCACCACAGAGCTGATAACCGGCATGTTGACAACAGACTCTGTCTGTGCTGCACCATCTTCAGCTTTCATGTACAGAGTCTGATCTTCACTGTGGTCATTTTCCTCATGAGTAGGAGTCAACGTAACAGCATCAGTCTCCTGCTTCACTACAAGCTGCTCTCCCTCCTCACTGCTGTGGAGTTCCTCTGGTTCCTCTTTCAGGTGTAGAACCTCTGGTTCCTCTTTCAGGTGGAGAACCTCTGGTTCCTCTTTCAGGTGTAGAACCTCTGGTTCCTCTTGGTCCACACTGGATTTCACCTCCTGGTTCCAGACCTGCTGGTCAGCAGGAACCTCCACCTCCTCCTCCTTACAGACATGATGCTGTGGACCATCTGGAGGAACAACAACAGGAGTATCACGTTACTATGACTACAAACTAATACTATGATACAAACGCAGACATGCCAGGAAATAAATCACGTTTATTAAAATATGGATGAATTGACCGTCAAATCTTCTGTTTCGTTTATTAAAATGACGTTTTGTTTACCTATCCTGTGTAACTTCAGTTCGGCTCTAAGACAGAGATCCAGCAGTCGGCGTTGATGATTTCTCTCTTCTTCGTTCTCGACGGTAGTTTTTTTTAAAGCTCCAAAAACTTCCTCTTCAGCAGCTGTTAATCGATTTATAACTATATTTCCCAAAGAATCAAATATAAACATTTTGTTAACTGAACTAAATACCACAAAAACTAAGATAAAATCGACTTTCACTGACTTCAGGAACGTAGAAGCTAACGCTACTCAACGTATTTGTTTACTTCCGCTTGTTGTCCCCCAGAAAAACGTCCGACTAGGAAGTCGTCCAGGTGTTTTTTTTCCCGCTGTAGCTGACGGTATGGATTCAGAATTCCACTGTTTCAGATCGATAGAAATGGAGAATATGTTCCCACCCTGTTCTGCTGAGGTTGATGGATGTTAGATATTTATTCCTGGGAACAATAACCAATACACAGGTACAAAATGTGTGCTGGACATAACAGTCTCCAAGACACCTCAACATGTCAGCTCCTGTGTGCTGTAAATTACAGTGATCGTATAGTCGACTGATTGATTGCAATACCATAATATACATATGTAATCACAGTCATGCTCCCCCTGGCGGTTTTAATTTATAGCAGACACTCTCAAACAAAAAATTATTTAACAATAATAAACTAAAGTTTTAGGACATTCATCACGGAAGATGCAATGAAATATCGCACCAAGAAACAATAACCAACACACAGGTACAAATTGGGTGTTGCACAGAACAGGCTCCATGACACCACAGCATGGACTTTAAAAATCATGGACATTAATTTTAGTTAAATTGGGGTACCAGTAGTAGTGAATACTTTCTTCCAGAAGAGGCAGGAACATAGGGTGACCTATAAGAGTGGTGGTAGGAGCACACAGGTAGACTACATCTTGTGTAGACGATGTAACCTGAAGGAGATCAGTGACTGCAAAGTAGTGGTAGGCGAGAGTGTAGCCAAACAGCATAGGATGGTGGTGTGTAGGATGACTCTGGTGGTGAGGAAGATGAAGAGGACAAAGACAGAGCAGAAGACGAAATGGTGGAAGCTAAAAAAGGAAGAGTGTTGCATGACCTTTAGGAAGGAGTTAAGACAGGCTCTGGGTGGTCAGGAGGTGCTTCCAGATGACTGGACAACTACAGCTAATGTGATCAGGGAGACAGGTAGGAGAGTATTTGGTGTGTCATCTGGAAGGAAAGTAGATAAGGAGACTTGGTGGTGGAATGAGGAGGTACAGGAGTGTATTCAGAGAAAGAGGTTAGCTAAGAAGAAGTGGGACACTGAGAGGACTGAGGAGAGTAGACAGGAGTACAGGGAGATACAGCGTAAGGTGAAGGTAGAGGTAGCAAAGGCCAAACACGAAGCTTATGATGACTTGTATGCTAGGTTGGACAGTAAGGAGGGAGAGACTGATCTATACAGGCTGGCAAGACAGAGAGATAGAGATGGGAAGGACGTGCAGCAGGTTAGGGTGATTAAGGATAGGGATGGAAGTCTATTGACAGGTGCCAGCAGTGTGATGGGAAGATGGAAAGAGTACTTTGAGGAGTTGATGAACGTGGAAAATGAGAGAGAACAAAGACTAGAAGAGGTGACTGTTGTGGACCAGGATGTAGCAAAGATTAGCCAGGATGAAGTGAGGAGAGCACTGAAGAGGATGAAGAGTGGAAAGGCAGTCGGTCCTGATGATATACCTGTAGAGGTTTGGAAGTGTCTAGGAGAGGTGGCAGTAGAGTTTCTGACTGGGTTGTTCAACAGGATCTTAGATAGTGAGAAGATGCCTGAGGAGTGGAGGAGAAGTGTGCTGGTGCCCATTTTTAAGAACAAGGGAGATGTGCAGAGTTGTGGCAACTACAGAGGAATAAAGCTGATGAGCCATACAATGAAGTTATGGGAAAGAGTAGTGGAAGCTAGACTAAGGGCAGAAGTGAGCATTTGTGAGCAGCAGTATGGTTTCATGCCAAAAAAGAGTACTACAGATGCAGTATTTGCTTTGAGGATGTTGATAGAGAAGTACAGAGAAGGCCAGAGGGAGCTGCATTGTGTTTTTGTAGATCTGGAGAAAGCTTATGACAGGGTGCCCAGAGAGGAACTGTGGTATTGTATGAGGAAGTCTGGAGTGGCAGAGAAGTATGTTAGAGCGGTGCAGGACATGTATGAAGACTGTAAGACAGTGGTGAGGTGTGCTGTAGGTGTGACAGAGGAGTTCAAGGTGGAGGTGGGACTGCATCAGGGATCAGCTCTGAGCCCCTTCTTGTTCGCTATGGTGATGGACAGGCTGACAGACGAGGTTAGACAGGAATCTCCATGGACTATGATGTTTGCAGATGACATTGTGATCTGCAGTGAGAGTAGGGACGAGGTGGAGGAGAAGCTAGAGAGGTGGAGGTTTGTCCTGGAAAGGAGAGGAATGAAGGTTAGCCGCAGTAAGACAGAGTACATGTGTGTGAATGAGAGGGACCCAAGTGGAAGAGTGAGGTTACAGGGAGAAGAGATCAAGAAGGTGGAGGATTTTAAGTACTTGGGGTCAACAGTCCACAGCAATGGAGAGTGGGGAAAAGAGGTGAAGAAGCGTGTCCAGGCAGGATGGAATGGGTGGAGAAAAGTGTCAGGTGTGATGTGTGATAGAAGAGTTTCAGCTAAAATGAAAGGAAAGGTGTACAAAACTGTGGTGAGACCAGCGATGTTGTTTGGTCTAGAGACAGTGTCACTGAGGAAAAGACAGGAGGCAGAGCTGGAGGTAGCAGAGATGAAGATGCTGAGGTTCTCTCTGGGAGTGACCAGGAAGGATAGGATCAGGAATGAGTACATCAGAGGGACAGCACATGTTAGAGGTTTTGGAGATAAAGTCAGAGAGGCCAGACTGAGATGGTTTGGACATGTCCAGAGGAGAGATAGTGAATATATTGGTAGAAGGATGCTGAGTTTTGAATTGCCAGGCAGGAGGCCTAGAGGAAGACCAAAGAGGAGGTTTATGGATGTAGTGAAAGAGGACATGAAGGTAGTTGGTGTGAGAGAAGAGGATGCAAAGGACAGGGTTAGATGGAGGCGGTTGATTCGCTGTGGCGACCCCTGAAGGGAAAAGCCAAAAGGAAAAGAAGAAGAAGGGGTACCAGTAGATCGATCCACAGAATTGATTCAGTTAATATGGGATATTCACATATAAGTATTTCAGCGCTGGTTTCTTCTGACAAGGACTTTAAGAGTAATCCTGTGAAGAACCCAGAACCAAGGAAGTGTTGTTGTTTTATGGAAATTAGCTCCCACCCTCAGCCCCTTCTTGTTCGCTATGGTCATGGACATGCTGACGACGAGGTTAGGCAGGAATCTTCATGGACTGTGATGTTTGCAGATGACATTATGATCTGTAGTGAGAGCAGAGAACAGGTGGAAGCTGGAGAGGTGGAGGTTTTTCATGGAAAGGAGAAGAATGAAGGTTAGCCACAGTAAGACAGAGTACATGTGTGTAAATGACAAGGACCCAAGTCAAAATTAAAAATTCTTCATTAGCATTGTGAAGACATGAAACTTTTTTGTAGCAACTTCAAAACCCAAAGAGTCGCTGAGAGGCTGACGCTGGGGCCTTCCTTTGTCAGACGCTTTTCAAGGAAAAATCACTACAATACTAAAGAATACATTTAACTTTTTATTTACAAAAAAAGAATAATCAACTCATAAAACTGAACAATCTCATAATTTAAATGACCACACGAGGCGTAGCGAAAACAGCGGTAATAGCGTTACGTGTTGCGGTCAACAAATACACGGCAACCCTGCTCACCGTCTCTCTCTCCACAGAGGTGAGCAGGTGCCCCTATTTAATTTATATTAACATTCACACCCACATCTATTTGACCCACTTATTCCCTCATTAATGAGATCACAAAACAACATCGCAAACAACAACAAATACAATATTTCAACCATCATACATCTACAAAATACTCTTTTTTTTCTGTTTACAATTATGGTGTTGTTTTTGATAAAACAAATCATTAAAAGTTTGTTTAGTTTTGATATTGTACCACTGTATTGGCTAAACTCAACCTTTGCATACCGCTTCTACTGTATATTGTTATTACTTCTGGCATGCATAAACATCATTTTGGGATGCAAGAAATGTTATTCAACTGCATTCCAGGCATGCACTATTTTCTTGAGGTAAACTGAACTCTGCTGTACCCCCAATTCCAAATTGTTCTGATTTCTGAAATAGAATTCCACGGTCAATGCTGTCAAAAGCTTTCTCGAGGTCCATAAAGATTCTTATGCAATTCACCTTTTGATCTATGGCATCGGTGATAATATCTATTGCTTCGGTTAGTGCTAAAGCAGTAGAATGATTCTTCCTGAAACCGAATTAGCTGCTATTAAGATTATGTATTGTCATGGATTTATCCAGTCTGTTATTTAATAGTTACTCTACAATTTTTGATAACTGGGCAGCATCGAGACAGGTCAGTAATCTGCAAATTCACATGTATCCCCATTCTTATACAATGATACAACTTTGGCAAATTTCATTTTGTTAGGAAACACACCAGTTTGAAGTAACAGATTACAAATGTGCGTCAGCGGTAATATTATTTCGTCCTGTATGTCCTTTATTAATTTCATAAGAAATTCATTTGCATCAGACGTTTTTGCTTCATTTTTGTTGACCAGCAGTTCATCTCTTCCAAAAAGGTACCAGAAAAGTTCTCCACACAGAAAACTATAAGGCTTCTAATTCTGTGTGGATTCTCATGTGCTTTCTGTAAACTCGCTTCTATTTAAAGTCTTTTATCACGTTACACACCCGTAAAGCTTCTCACATGTATAGACTCGCATGTGTTGAGTAAATAATTACTTGTTTTGGAAATGTTTGCCACACGTTTCACACCTGTAAGGATTCTAAACTGTGTGGACTCTCTTGTGTGTAACCAACGAATGACAGAACCTAAAATCTTTCCCACGTTTCACATTTGTAAGGCCTCTCTCCAGTGTGGATTACCATGTGTTTAGTCAAGCTTATTTTATATGGGAAACATTTGCCACATGTTTCACACCTGTAAGGCTTCTCACCTGTATGGATTCTCTTGTGTGTTGTCAACCGACTACTGGCCATAAAATCTTTCCCACATGTTTCACACCTGTAAGGCCTCTCTCCAGTGTGGACTCTCTCATGTATTATCAACTCACTGCTGGATCTAAAATCTTTCCCACATGTTTCACACCTGTAACACTTCTCTTCAGTGTGGATTCTCTTATGTTTTATCAACGTACCACTGGCCCTAAAATCCTTCCCACATGTTTCACACCTGTAAGGCTTCTCAACTGCGTGGATTCTCTTGTGTGTTACCAACGCACCACTGGACCTGAAATCTTTCCCACATGTTTCACACCTGTAAGGCTTCTCACCTGTATGGATTCTCTTGTGTATTGTCAACCCATTAATGAACATAAAATCTTTCCCACATGTTTCACACTTGTAAGGTCTCTCTCCAGTGTGGATTTTCTCATGTTTTATCAACCCACTATTGTCAAAAAAACATTTCCCACATGTTTCACACCTGTAAAGCCTCTCTCCTGTGTGATTTCTCTCATGTTTTACCAACCCACCATTGTCAATAAAACATTTCCCACATGTTTCACACCTGTAAGGCTTCTCACCTGTGTGGATTCTCTTGTGTACTATCAACTCACCATTGCCCATAAAATCATTCCCACATATTCCACACCTGTAAGGTCTCTCTCCAGTGTGGATTCTCTCATGTCTTATCAACGTACTACTGCACCTAAAATCTTTTCCACATGTTTCACACTTGTAAGGCTTTTCTCCAGTGTGGATTCTGTCATGTTTTATTAAAGTACTACTGTCAATAAAATCTTTCCCACATGTTTCACACTTGTAAGGCCTGTTTCCGGTGTGGACTCTCTCATGTCTTATCAAAGAATTACTGTGCATAAAATCTTTCCCACATGTTTCACACCTGTAAGGCCTCTCACCCGTGTGGATTTTCATGTGGTCTTTCAAAATGTTGCATTTTGTGTAACCCCTCTTACATATTTTACAAACATATTTCTTACTGGTGTTACTTGTTCTCTGGGACTGAAGCTGAGACTCAGTCTCAACATCTTTTCTGCTTTTTTCTCCTCTCTCCTCATTGCTGAAGGATATATGAGAGCTGTTAGAGATCAGCAGGTTAATATTTGTGGCTCCCACCACAGAGCTGATAACCGGCAGGTTGACAACAGACTCTGTCTGTGCTGCACCATCTTCAGCTTTCATGTCCAGAGTCTGATCTTCACTGAGGTCATTTTCCTCATGAGTAGGAGTCAACGTGACGGCATCAGTCTCCTGCTTCACTACAAGCTGCTCTCCCTCCTCACTGCTGTGGAGTTCCTCTGGTTCCTCTTTCAGGTGGAGTTCCTCTGGTTCCTCTTTCAGGTGGAGAACCTCTGGTTCCTCTTGGTCCACACTGGACTTCACCTCCTGGTTCCAGAGCTGCTGGTCAGCAGGAACCTCCACCTCCTCCTCCTTACAGACATGATGCTGTGGACCATCTGGAGGAACAACAAAAAGAGCATCACGTTACTATGACTACAAACTAATACTTTGACACAAACGCAGACATGCCAGGAAATCAGTTACGTTTCTTAAAATATGAATTAATTGACCGTCAAATCTTCTTTTTCGTTCATTAAATGACGTTTTGTTTACCTATCCTGTGTAACTTCAGTTCGGCTCTCAGGCAGAGATCCAGCAGTCGGCGTTGATGATTTCTCTCTTCTTCGTTCTTGACGGTAGTTTTTTTTAAAGCTCCAAAAGCGTCTTCTTCAGCAGCTGTTAGTCGATTTATAACTATATTTCCCAAATAATCAAATGAAGACATTTTATTATTGAACTAAATACCACAAAAACGAAGATAAAATCGACTTTCACTGACTTCAGGGACGTAGAAGCTAACGCTACTAAACGTATTTGTTTACTTCCGCTTGTTCACCCAGAAAAACGTCCGACAGTCGTAGAGGATTTTTTTATTCCGCTGTAGCTGACGGTATGGATTCAGAAATCCGCTGTTTCAGATGGATAGAAAGGAAGAATATACCTCCATTTTTTTCCCATTTCACTCAGGACTAAAAAAAGAATCGTTGGCTTCAATGCCAGTTAAATCGGGGTGCTGTTAGTTCAAAGTTGTTTCAATCAATCAACTGGACTTGTAGAAAGTTCCTTGAAGACTGTTGTGATTTTGATTTACATGGAACTTTATGCTTGACACTGTGTTATGAAAAATTACCACAGTGAAAGAAATATCTCTGAGAATACTGAATTGATTCGGTTAATATGTGGTATTCAGATATTTAGTGTTTCAGAGCTTTTTCTGTCAGGAACTTTAAGAGTAATCCTGTAAAGAACCCAGAACTCATGAAATGTTCTTTAATAGAAACTAGCTCCCACCCTCACAGGAGGGGAACATTGGTTTGGGGCAGCTCAGTCCACCAAGTCGAGGGCTGGGGACCGGGGGGTGGCCGGCTCAAGGCTTGTGT
This sequence comes from Antennarius maculatus, assembly GCA_013358685.1. NCBI lineage: Eukaryota > Metazoa > Chordata > Actinopteri > Lophiiformes > Antennariidae > Antennarius > Antennarius maculatus. The sequence continues at coordinate 20,174,868 of CM023615.1, forward strand.
GGACCAAAAACATCTGGAGTGTGAGCTGACAGTGGAAGGTTTCGGTTCATCTCCTGACCACTGCTTCGGTGCTCTTTATCTTTACAAATATTTACAAAAATTCCTTCCACCATGTTTTTCAATGGAATTAACAACTATTTCTTGTTGTGTTCTTTCTTATATTTTTTTTACCTCCTGTGGTTCATTTCTCCTTCCATGCTCTCATCCTTCTGATACTTCTTCATCCTTCCTTCTTTATTGTTCACATTCATGTATCATTCATTCTGATTGAATCTTTAATGAGTGATATGTATTTCCTTATAACTACAGATCAAAATCACTCATCAGCATTGTGAAGACATGAAACTTTTTATTCGATCCCATTGATGACATTGCTCAACAGCATTATCCATTTGGGCTTTTCTTTAGCTGCAAAGTAAAATCACTTCACTGTATAATGTCTACATGAGAGTAAATAAAGCAATATGGTGCACCCTCGTTCTTTGCAGTTAATGCGTTCCAAGAGCCACACGCAATTAAGGAATCAGCGATCGAGATCGCGATCTATTTACGGTCAATTAAACATTTATGAACCCTCCCTATATTGATATTAAACTACCTTCTATCTGTTTTCCACACTCTGATAGACTGTTTAAAGCACTTTTGTGTCTCACGAAAGTCCGAGACTGACGGAACAGAGCGCACTTCCGGATGCCGGCAGCCAATAGAATGCACGTACGGTATCACGTGACTGCCTACAAAAAATCTGAAATGAGGTGGAGTCACGAGTCACAGGTCACGGAACCAAAGGCATTTATGGAGTTATTGATATTGCTATTGGGGGTCAATACGACACCAAAATCAGGGCGAATAAGGGAGTGGGTAGGACCAGAGTCCACTAAAAAGGGTACAGTGACATCATTTACAATAAGCTCAACAGTGGACATTGTTCTATACACTTCATGTTGTGGGAAAGCATAGGGATTGTCAGCGATATCATGAGTCAGTGTCACCTGCAGGATATATGCATGACATACAGCACAGATGAAATGCAGTCACACCTTTACTTTCTATTGATGTATTGTGATGTGATGTGTTGTGATTGTTATTGTTCGTGTGTTCGTCTGTCCGTCGGTTCGGGCAGCAAAGGAGATGAAAGTGAGATGATGACCTTGAGAAAAGTAGGTCAATGTCAAATTTAAACTCTTTTCCACTCAGGAGCTGGACTAGGTAGAAATATGAGCGAGAAGGCCAGTATGAGTAAGACCATAGATCAAAGCACTAGCTTTGATCTTTGACCTTTGCAAGTAGGTCAGGGCAAAATTTTGAGTTCAGGGGTGTTGCAGGATGTTGCAGTCTGTGAATGCCTTGGTTCTACTTCCTTCTAGCTTTTCTCTCAGCACTTTCAATTGACGAGAACTCAGACTCCCCGGTTTGGAAAAGCCATGCTTCGTGACACCCGGTGTCTCCCACACTGGGTGTCACTTTGGGAACACTTTCCTCACCATATTGTCTTAGCATATCGACAATTACTGGCGATGTCCAGACGACCATATCATCAGTGCCCGTCATTTTGCTCTCTGCAGATCCCATCTCCGGTTAAACTGTAAACCAACTAGACATCTCTAATGGCCCCGTCAGTAAACCCAAGGGACGTGTAGCACCTCGGCCAGGTGTAAACAAAGCACCTCGGGCTGTGCAATCTTCTGACGTTCGGCGCCGTGGCCAGTTATTCACACACTGTGGTGTGAACCCTGTTCACAAAATGTTTATATGTTTATATTTTTAGACGCTCTGACCTCTTCTGTTCTTGCGGGCCACGTTAAATGATGTGGAGGGCCACATTTGGCCTGCGGGCCTTGAGTTTGACATGCAGTATGTGCTTCAAGCGTAAACAAAAATTACACTCATGTGCTACATCCTGTAATATGATCTCATAATCTTATCCTGAACAGTTTAGCATCACATGACCTACCAATGGGGGACTTTCCATAAGTTGTTTTTTTCCACTACAGGTAATGAAATATAGATACAGAACAGAATCTTCACCTATATATTTTGAAACACTGGTACTTTAACACAACAAGGTGCTGACATTTAATTAGTTTATTTATTTAGTTGGTTTCATTTTTCAGACATGTCATTACAACTGACTTCACCACATTCATCTTATTTGCAACATTAACAACACCTAAAAAAAAGTTCTGACAGGTAAAAGCTATTTGGCTTGTGCAGTTCCCATCCCCAGAATGCACGAAACACCTCTGTCATCACAATGTTTTCATCCAATTCATACATTGACAGTCATTGTGGCACATTTTTGTTTCAAACAATCCATTCAGTCCCAATAGATGCACAGTATGTGTCTGCCTGTCTTCTCCAGTTCCTTGAATGAACGCAAGTTGTTGTTTAGTCAGTCAATAAATAAATCAATCAAACTTTATTTATAAAGCGCTTTTCATGCAAAGTGAGTAGCCCAAAGTGCTTTACATAAAAGCAATATAAAAACAGTTTACACAAGAAATACTCACCCTCTTCCCCAACACACACAGACACACACGAATTTAAAAACACTGAGAATGTCACAACATATCTATCACACATCACACATGACATTTTTCCCACCCTTTCCATCCTGTCTGTACACGCTTCTTCATCTCTTTTCCACATTCTCCATTGCTCTGGACTGTTGACCCTAAGTGCTTAAAATCCTCCACCTTCTTGATCTCTTCTCCCTGTAACCTCACTCTTCCACTTGGGTCCCTCTCATTCACACATGTACTAACCTTCATTCCTCTCCTTTCCAGGACAAACCTCCACCTCTCTAGCTTCTCCTCCACCTGTTCCCTGATCTCACTACAGATCACAATGTCATCTGCAAACATCATAGTCCATGATTTTTGCATCATGGACTAATCCCTCATGTCAGCCTGTCCATCAACATTGCGAATAAGAAGGGGCTCAGAGCTAATCTCTGATGTAGTCCCACCTCCACCTTGATTAAGAGCCAGACTAAAAGTTTAAAAAGTTAAATAATAAAAAAATTAATAAATACATTTTAGTTAAAAGCCAAGTTAAAAAGGTGGGTCTTGAGTTCGCTTTTAAAAATGTCCACATTCTGTTTTCCTCAGGTCCTCAGGCAAACTTCCACAAACGTGGGCCATAATGGCGAAAGGAGGCCTTACCATATGTTTTGTTTAAAGACCTGAGAGATCTAGAGGGCATATATGTTAAAAGCAAATCAGATAAATAATTAGGACCAAGACGATTAAGAGCTTTAAAAATTATTAAAATGATCTTAAAATCGATTCTGAAGCCTACAGGTAATAGTGGAGAGACTTTAAAATTGGTGTAATGTGTGCTCTCTTTCTGGTCCTCATCAAAACTTGTGCAACTGAGTTTTGGAGATGTTGTAATGAAGCAGTGCTTTTTTTAAAAGAGAGACCAGAAAGAAGAGTGTTGCAGTAATCTATTCTACAAGTGATAAAAGCATGCATTAGTGTCTCTGTGCTGGTTTGAGATAAAAATGGCTTTACCCAGGGCAATGTTCTTTAGATGATAAAAACAACTCTTAAGCGTACTTTTGATATGAGCATTAAAATTTAATTTAGAATCTTGAATAACACCAAGGTTTTTTTACCTACTCAGATATCTTAAAAGCCAGGGCTTTGAGTTTTAAATTAAGTTTTTCTGTATGTGCTTCAGGACTGATGACAAGTACTTCCCTTTTGTCCTGGTTGAGCTGTAAGAAGTTACTTGCCATCCACAACTCAGTATCTAAAATGCATTTTAAAAGGGCATCTATTGGCCCAGTGTCATCAGGGGACACGGCTATGTAAAGCTGAGTCATCAGCATAACTATGGAAATTAATGTTGTGCCTCCTGACGACATACCCCAGTGGTAACATGTAAAGATTAAAAGAGTTGGACCTAAAATTGAGCCTTGGGGGACACCAAACTTCAGTTCACAGCTCTTCACCTCCGGGCTTATAAAGAATTTTCTTCCGGTAAGATATGACTTTAACCAGTTTATCCAGTCTGTAATTAGTTTCTCTAGAATTTTTGATAACTGGGCTGCATTGAGACAGGTCAGTAATTTGTATATTCACACATATCCCCATTTTTATGTAACAATACAACTTTTGGCAATTTTCATTTTGTTCGAAAACAACTGTTTGAAATGACACATTACAAATGTGTGTCAGTGGTAATATTATTGTCCTGTATGTGCTTTATTAATTTCATATGAAATCCATTCATATCAGTAAATGTTTTTGCTTGATGTTTGTTGTCCAGCTGTTTTATCGCTGTCAAAAACGTATTTTGAAGTTCTCCACACGTTGAAAACTATAAGGATTCTAACTCTGTGTGGATTGTCATGTGCTTTCTGTAAACCTCTTTACAGTTAAAGTATTTATCACATGTTACACACCTGTAAAGTTTCTCACATGTGTGGATTCTCATGTGTTGAGCCAAATAATCACTTCTTTTGAAATCTTTCCCACATGTTTCACACCTGTACGGCTTCTCACCTGTGTGGACTCTCTCGTGTGTTACCAACGAACCACTGTACCTAAAATCTTTTCCACATGTTTCACACCTGTAAGGCTTCTCACCAGTGTGGGTTTTCATGTGTTCTGCCAAGTGACGATTCAACCTAAAATCTTTCCCACATGTTTCACACCTGTAAGGCTTCTCACCAGTGTGGATTCTTATGTGTTGGGCTAAATAATCACTCCTTTTGAAATCCTTCCCACATGTTTCACACCTGTACGGCTTCTCAACTGTGTGGACTCTCTCGTGTCTTACCAACGCACTACTGGACCTAAAATCTTTGCCACATGTTTCACAGCTGTAAGGTTTCTCACATGTGTGGACTGTCAAGTGTTGAGTCAAATAATCACTCCTTCTGAAATTTTTCCCACATGTTCCACACCTGTACGGCTTTTCAACTGTGTGGATTCTCTTGTGTCTTACCAACGCACTACTGGACCTAAAATCTTTGCCACATGTTTCACATCTGTAAGGCTTCTCACCAGTGTGGATTCTCATGTGTTCTGCCAAGTGAATATGCAGCCTAAAATCTTTCCCACATGTTTCACAGCCGTAAGGCTTCTCTCTTGTGTGGATTCTCATGTGTGCTTTCAATATATTATTACGGCTAAAACTTTTACCACATGTTTCACACCTGTAAGGCTGCTCTCCTGTATGGGATCTCATGTGTTTTGACCGGTCGGCATAATATCTAAAATCTTTGCCACATGTTTCACATCCATAAGGCCTCTCTCCAGTGTGGGTTCTCTCATGCATTATCAACGTACTACTGACCGTAAAATCTTTCCCACATGTTTCACACCTGTAAGGCCTCTCACCTGTGTGTATTCTCATGTGTCTTTTCAACTCAAAGTTTAACTTAAAATCTTTCCCACATGTTTCACACCTATAAGGCTTCTCTCCAGTGTGGATTTTCATGTGGAATTTCAAACTGTCGTGTGTCGTGTAACCCCTCTTACATATTGTACAAATATATGGCTTCTTACTGGTGTTACTTGTTCTCTGGGACTGAAGCTGAGACTCAACCTCAACATCTTTTCTGCTTGTTTCTCCTCTTTCATAATGGCTGAAGGATACATTGGAGCTGTTAGACATCAGCAGGTCAATGTTTGCTGCTCCCACCACAGAGCTTATGACCGGCAGATTGTCAACAGACTCTGTCTGTGCTGCACCATCTTCAGCTTTCATGTCCAGAGTCTGATCTTCTCTGTGGTCATTTTCCTCATGAGTAGGAGTCAACATAACAGCATCAGTCTCTTGCTTCACTACAAGTTGCTCTCCCTCCTGACTGCTGTGGAGTTCCTCTGGTTCCTCTTTCAGGTGTAGAACCTCTGGTTCCTCTTTCAGGTGTAGAATCTCTGGTTCCTCTTGGTCCACACTGGGCTTCACCTCCTGGTTCCAGAGCTGCTGGTCAGCAGGAACCTCCACCTCCTCCTCCTTACAGACATGATGCTGTGGACCATCTGGAGGAACAACAAAAGGAGCATCGCGTTACTATGACTACAAACGATCACACAAACACAAACATGCCAAGAAATCAGTTACGTTGGTTAAAATATGGATAAATTGACCGTCGAATCTGCTGTTTCGTTCATTAAATGACGTTTTGTTTACCTATCCTGTGTAACTTCAGTTCGGCTCTAAGGCAGAGATCCAGCAGTCGGCGTTGATGATTTCTCTCTTCTTCATTCTTGAAGGTATTTTTTCTTAAAGCTCCAAAAACTTCCTCTTCAGCAGCTGTTAGTGGATTTAAAACTATATTTCCCAAAGAGTCAAATGAAGACATTTTGTTAACTGAGCTCAATACCACAAAAAAATCAAATGTCGTCTTTCACTGACGTCAGGAACGTAGAAGCTAATGCTACCAAACGGATTTGTTTACTTCCGCTTGTTGTCCCCCAGAAAAACGTCCGACGAGGAAGTCGTCCAGTTTTTTTTATTCCGCTGTAGCTGACGGTATGGATTCAGAATTCCTCTGTTTCAGATCGATAGAAAGGGAGAATATAAATCAGGTTTTTTTTTATTTCACTCAGGACTGAAAAAATCGTTGACTCTAATTCCAGGTAAATTGGGGTGTCAGGAGATTGATCCACATTAAACAAAGTAGTTTAAATCAATCAACTGGACTTGTAGGAAGCTCCTTGATCAACTGGACGTGTAGAAAGTTCCTTGAAGACACCTGAACACTGCCGAGGTGTTCTCGATCTTGTCAAATATTTTCCTTCCACCACGTTTTTCAATGGAATTAACAACTATTCATTCTTGTGTTCCATCTTTTATATACGTCTGCCTCCTGTGGTTCATTTCTACTTCCATGATCTCATCCTTCTGACACTTGTTAATCCCTCCTTCTTTATTGTTCACATTCATGTATTTTCATTCATACTTAATTGAATTTTTAATGACGGATATATATTTCCTTAGAACTACAGATCAAAATGATCATCATCATTGTCAGGACATGAAACATTTTATTCGATCCCATTAATGATATTGCTCAACAGCATTGTCCATTTCAGGTTTTGTTTTAGCTGCAAAGTAAAACCATTTCACTGTATAATGTGTACATGAGAGTATTTAAGCTGTAAACCATGTAGGATTACTTTGTTAACTCATTCAAATCATACCTTAATTTTATTTTACTGTGGGCAGAGACAGATCTCAGCTCCTTTGACAGATCCCCTAGGATTCTTTATTCATCAGTTGATTTACCTGTCAAGTATCGACCCTGTATGATTGGAATTTAAAATTACTCAATTGATTGTGAGAAGTTTATTTTGGTAATAAAACATAGAAACAGAACAGAATCTTCGTATATATTCCAAAATAATTATATTTTAAAACAACAAGGTGGTCCCATTTATTTATTTCGTTGAGTTTTTCTTTCCGGACATGTCATTACAATAGACTTCACCACATTTATCTCATTTGCAACATCAACATCTGAAAAAAAGGGCTGAAAGGTAGAAACCATTTGGCTTGTGTAGTTCCCATCCCCAGAATGAACAAAACATCTCATCACAATATATTTTCATCCAATTCATACATTAAATTTTGACCGCCATTGTGGCATTTGTTTCAAACCATCCATTCAGTCCCATGCAGAAACATAGTATGTGTCTGCATGTCTTTATCAGTGCCTTGAGTGAACGTAAGTTGTTGTCTAGTAACCTTTAGTAGTCCATAACCATCACCTGTCTGGTAGAGAATATTCTATCAATCGCACTGAATGACAAGCTCAACAGCTCCATCGTAGATTAGCAGGACACTTGATGTGATGTGACAGCGTCTGATGTAGTTCTCCAGCCTCATAGAATCTCTCAGACACTGTCACTAGTCCTTCATTTCCCTCATCAATGTCTCTGATGTGACCTAGAGCAGTCAAATCGACATTCTTCACAGGAACAGCAAGTTTTGTCAATGTTATAGCTCACATGTGTCAAACTCAGGGCCCGGGGGCCAAAAGTGGCCAGCCACATCATTTTATGTGGCCTGCATTACCATAAAAGGTCAGAATGTCTAAAAATAAATAGGTCAAGTGTGCTGTTATGACATTAGCTCATCTGTGGATATTGTATATCCCTCTGCAACCCTGCCTCTGAGCTGCTGGCCATGCTCTGGGATGCTCCGCCCTCCGTCGTCAGTGCCAGGTGTGGCGTCTCTGGGACTCCTGGCCAACCCATCTGCTGATTGGTGTGCCGTCTCCTTGGTTGGCCCAAGCCCTGCCTCGTCACCTAGGATGGACAGCTTAAAAGCTCTGCAATGCTGTTCAAGCGGGGCGACTGTGACTGTGGCAGCACGCCTTTGAGAGCAACATTGAACTGTGACCTTATGATTTGTGACCTTGGGATTCGGCTTTTGTGATTTTGATTTGTGTGCATCCTCGTTAAAGAGCTGGTTGTGTTTTTTGTTCCATTTAGTAAATTTGTGTTAGTGAAGTTTGCATTTTTTAATCTCTTGAGTCCTAAGTTTAGTGTCTTTTTGTTATCGTTAAACGGCGCCCATTGGCCTTCCTTTGTTACTTACAGGAACATTCTTAGTTAAACCTTTGTACTTAAAGCGAGAATTTGAAAATAAATGTTTTATGTTCCCCCTTTTTCAATCTGTTTTTGTTATTTATCCAGTCCTCTAGCTGGGTCGTAACATGTGCTTTTACCAAAACTACATTTCCCACAATGCAGTAATCAAGCCATTGACAAAACCATTTTGAACAAAGTTAATGTCTTGACTTGTATTTGATGTAAATTTTCTTTATTCATTGGATATATTGATGCTTGATTGATGGAATTCTGTGGGTTTAATAACCTGACAAATTAAAAGGATTCAGGTTATAACAGAGAATCAAACAAATGTTTATGTGCAACTGTAATGTTTGTAACTTTAATAAATAATAAATGCAGCGTTATTTAACATTAAGGAATTACATTTGTTACATTACATTGAGTTACATTTAGTTAGATTTATAAGTTACATCTGGCCCTTTAAGGACAGCCATTATGCTGATGTGGCCCTTTGTGAAAATGAGTTTGACACCGAGGTTATAGATGGTCAAAACAAGAAGTTGACCCTGCCAGTGTTGTTACAGTTTCTGTACAACGTTACGATCACATTAACCAATAACCATATAAGGAGTTAAACAACATTTCCATCTGTTCTGTAAACTTGGAATGACATATCATTCCACGCTTTTCTAAAAGGCAAACAGGGTTCCTAGACTCCTTACTTTGTTGTCCAGATTGTTCCGTAGTTGGAAACCAGTAAAAGAAATGGTAAATCTTTTAAAATAGTTTTTACTTTCTTTTTTAAAAATGCTGTGTTTCGTCTCAATTGTTTCTTGGACTATTATGGACGTGTATTAGTACATTTTGTGGTAAGCATTTGTTGGCTGCCTTATAGTTGAAATGAGCAGTCCTGTAGCTTCTGAGGTTAAGGTTTAAGTTAGGTTTAAGTTACATGATCCTAATTACTTAGGATGTAATGAATAACTGATTTGTGTTTGCTCTATAATGAGTATTGTGAAGAATTCTAAGGGCTTTTTTACCAAGAATAGAGGCTGCATACCGCTTTTATATGCGTTTCCCCACACCTCAGCACAGTAGTTCAGATAGGGCAGGACTAATGCAAAGTAAAATATATAAAGCACATTTTTAACAGGTTCTGGGCTTTCTATACTACCCCTAGCAAAAAGTATGGAATCACTAGTCTTGGATGAGCACTCACTCTGACATTTTATAACATAGAACTCAGATAAAAAGCATGAAAAAATAATGAAGTCTTACAAAAGTGCAACTCCTTGGCATTCAGAAACACTAAAAGAAATGAAGAAAAAACATTGTGGTGGTCAGTAAATGTTACTTTTATAGAGCAAGTGCAGGGAAATAAATATGGAATCACTCAATTCCAGGGCTTTGAACCGGTTCATGGAATGAAAACGAAAACCGGAAACTTTTGGTATTTTGGCAGGAACAAAAACGAAACCGAAAACTTTATATTTTTCAATGTTCTGGAACAGAATCGGAACAGAAAATAATTGTAAACCGTTTAATACCGGGTTTTTTTTTTCGTTCTTGAAAAAAATATTTGACCTCATGTTTCACTTCCTGTCATTCAATGGACGCGGGATGACAGCATAGAGAAGTAGCGGCTATCAGCAGCAGTTAAGAAAAGGGCAGTCTCCTAGTCACCATTTATTCCTAACAGGTAAACACTGCAGTATCCCAATCTTAAAAATGTATAATTTAGACATTAACTCATTGGTTGCAGTCATTTTCAGTGCAGTGTGTCCCCGAACCCGTACTGCCAGCGCTATGTAGTAATCAGGGCTTTGAACCAGAATTTTTTGCCAATCGATTCGTTCCGAACAGAAACGGAATTATAATGTTTATGGTTTTGTGTTTCACCCATAAACTGATGTTCCTGAAGCGTTTAGAACAAAAAACTCTAGTTCCTAAACCGGTAATTAACGTTCAATGTAAATATAAATATGTAGGTGCCGTATTTTGCGCACCATAAGACGCGCATAAAAGCCTTAAAATTTCTCAAAAATCAACGCTGTGCCTTTTAACATTAAGCGTCTTATGTGTACACCGGTTCCAAAATCTGTAAAAATGTTTTTGTGCAATTTTAGTCAGCGATCCGCCAGATTAGCCATTTTCCACCGACATAGGACGTAATACGTCATTACATATGCCGGCAGTGATAGACCAATTGGAGGTACTGTACCGCAGGTATGCTGCATAACCACATTTGTTTGGCTAAAGACCCCCGACAATGACGTCAGGGAAGAGACACGCTTACGATGCAACATGTAAACTCCAGGCTATGAGTTCCGGTTGTTCCGGTTCACATAAAGAGACCGGGTGGCTTTTTTCACGCTTCGCCATCTCTCTTGATCTGTGACTCCATGCACACCCATACCACCGCTTCCGTAAAAAACCACGTCAAGTGGCTGAATTCGGAGCTTGCCATCATCCTGGGAGGATTAACGCTGGACATCGGTGTAAACAGAGCCTTTAAAGTTAAGCTGCGTGATTTGTGGGAGCGACGGATGAGAGACATTGAACACACGTTTACCAGGACTGGAGGCAGTGCCAAGCGAGTTACACCCCCACAATATGTGCGTGGATTGCGGATGCCCGGACTAACGGATTTGCTTCGACTTTTGTCCGATGTTTCGCAAAAGCCGGCATCATTACCAGACAGCCACCTGGAAACCACACAGTCAGCGATAGTGAAATTTGCCGAGCTATTCAATGCAGACCGAAGATGAGGACTTCGAAGGATTTAGCACAGATTTATCAAAAAATAAAGAAATAAAAACATTTAAAAAATGTCGGTGTATTTTTTGAAATTTAAATATGCAGTACAACACAGTTCAACCACAGTCACCTTTTTGCTTCCTTTAGCAAGCATGTACCGAACAATAAGGTGCGCCGTGTGTCCGGTTAAAGTACAAAAATAAACTCTGTAATTTAGACTGCGCCTCTTTGTAAAATGAGCTGAATGGTGCGCAATATACAGTAACTTAAGGACTTTTAAATTGGCAACTAAAGCAATTAGTTTATACGTATACTATAGACTATAATTATAGATATGCCCTTACCATACAGTTAACAGTACCACAGCACTATACCTCTGCTTTATGCAAGTTGTATCACTGCAGTTAAGGCTTATGCCTCCTACTTAGACATTACATGAAATAAGACAAGAATAACTTCCGCCATTCATTTATTGCTGAACAACAGAACAACTGAACAACCTGTAAAGCTTCTCACGTGTGGACTCATGTGTTGAGCCAAATAATCACTCCTTTTGAAATGTTTGCCAAGTTTCACACCTGTATGGCCTCTCAACTGTGTGGATTCTCTCGTGTTTTACCAACGCATGACTGGACCTAAAATCTTTCACAGCTGTAAGGCCTCTCACCTGTATGGATTTTCATGTGGAATTTCAAACTGCTGCGTCGTATGTAACCCCTCTTATTGTACAAACATATGGCTTCTTACTGGCGTTACTGAAATTGAGACTCAATCTCACCATCAACTTCAACCTCAACCTCAGCCACTTTTCTTCTTGTTTCTCCTCTCTCATCATGGCTGATGGATACATGAGAGCTGTTAGAGATCAGCAGGTAAATGTTTGCTGCTCCCACCACAGAGCTGATAACCGGCAGGTTGACAACAGACTCTGTCTGTGCTGCACCATCTTCAGCTTTCATGTCCAGAGTCTGATCTTCACTGTGGTCATTTTCCTCATGATTAGGAGTCAACGTAACAGCATCAGTTTCCTGCTTCAGGACAAGCTGCTCTCCTTCCTGACTGCAGTAGAGTTCCTCTGGTTCCTCTTTCAGATGGAGAAACTCTGGTTCCTCTTTCAGGTGGAGAACCCCTGGGTCCTCTTTCAGGTGGAGAACCCCTGGGTCCTCTTTCAGGTGGAGAACCGCTGGGTCCTCTTTGTCCACACTGGACTTCACCTCCTCGTACCAGAACTGCTGGTCAGCAGAAACCTCCACCTTCTCCTTACAAGAACAGGAAAATCAAGGATCCAGGTGTATTATTTGAAGTACATAATTAAACAACATTTTTGGTGGCATTATTACTTGTTTATGATCAATGGGGATCCCGGCCAAACAAAATATATCATAAATTAAGATAAGTCACAATGCACTCCCTCACAGCAGAAGTGACGCAATCATAGACATCAGACTTATTTATCAAGAAATCATCTCAAATCACATCATCATCAGATTCGGAAGAGGAGTTCCCTGTGAACCCAGCTGGGGGTGTAAATATTCCCTATAATTACCACCCAATGTATGATGAGGATGAAAGTTTGCCAACATCAAGCGACTCATCCCAGGTGGCTTCATCTGAATCCGATTCTGACAGTGCTATCGAAGAACTTTTTGTGAGAAGTGGAAATACTAACTGGTGCTTATGTGGATAGTGTGTCCCAATGGATAACCCCCCTGAAAGCAGGTGATGCAAGGAAGTGCCAAGAATACTGCAGAAAATGCAGGAAGAAGGTAATGAACTAACACAACACTTGGCTCATTTTTGACAGTGATCAACTGAGCAGTTTGTTCAACATGTTTGTATGAAATATTACACTGTGTAAACTGAATACACCCACTGATGCCAGTGGTATGGCATAATGAAACAATATTATTGGTTGTCTTTGAACTAGCCTCTCCTGTTGATAGATTACAAGACACAATAAATTACAATAATTAATTGCAGATGACAGACATAATGGCAAATATTGTCTTCATGTAAGTGAAGACACTGAAATATAGTAGATATTTTTTCTACTACAGTATCTTTGACATGATTGAAGACACTGAAAATATAGTAGATATTTTTGGCATTAGGATATCTTTGACATAATTGTTTTATGCTATGTTAAACACTGAATGTTTCATTTTGTTATTTCAGATTTGCCCTCTATCACTCAGCACCCATCCATCAATACAGTTGTGCTGCACAGGGACACCCTGGAGACGTCCATCTAAGGACGAAGGACATAACCTAATACATTAATCTGTATATCTTTATATCTTTCAGTCGTCTGAGATGGGTAGCCTACACCCAGTTCACCTACTACATCTACCAATGGTTAGGAAAGGGCAACAGGGAGGTCGTGCCATCATGCATGAAGTAGGCCATTAGAGCCAGCTATCCAGAGGAGGACAGATCGACACAGGACACAAGCAGGCTGAGGACCAGTGATTTATGGCCTGAACCCAGGGGCCTGACTTATCACGACATGACTTACATACTCGCATGTATAGCAAGGGACAGCATTATGGAATAAATGAATGGTTCAATGGTTGTTCAATGGTTGTCCAAATAATGTGTTTCAGAAAATTTACCTGACAGTACAGGGGGGGCTATATTAAACTGACAAATGAATGTAAATTACATAATTTAGTACAACACAAAATATAGCTTAATTTTTTTTTTGGCCTTACCTCTTGGCGAGCCTTTTTTGCAGCCCGGGCTTCTCTTGTTCCTCTCTTCTTGGGGGGCTTGGGCCTATTGCTGGAGATACTTGGAACTGCATTAGGCTTTAGGATCCGCCTCTGCTTGATATTCAACAGCTCATTCTGAAATAACGATTCCAATTACAGTATGTACTTCATTACTGCTGCACTTTATGTAACCACAATAATCATCTTCTTCTTTTTTTCCTTTCGGCTTTTCCCTTCAGGGGTCGCCACAGCGAATCAATTGCCTCCATCTAACCCTGTCCTTTGCATCCTCTTCTCTCACACCAACTACCTTCATGTCCTCCCTCACTACATCCATAAACCTCCTCTTTGGTCTTCCTCTAGGCCTCCTGCCTGGCAGTTCAAAACTCAATATATTCACTATCTCTCCTCTGGACATGTCCAAACCATCTCAGTCTGGCCTCTCTGACTTTATCTCCAAAACCTCTAACATGTGCTGTCCCTCTGATGTACTCATTCCTGATCCCATCCTTCCTGGTCACTCCCAGAGAGAATCTCAGCATCTTCATCTCTGCTACCTCCAGCTCCGTCTCCTGTCTTTTCCTCAGTGACACTGTCTCTAGACCAAACAACATTGCTGGTCTCACCACAGTTTTGTACACCTTTCCTTTCATTTTAGCTGAAACTCTTCTATCACACATCACACCGGACACTTTTCTCCACCCGTACCATCCTGCCTGTACACACTTCTTCACCTCTTTTCCACACTCTCCATTGCTCTGGACTGTTGACCCTAAGTACTTAAAATCCTCCACCCTCTTGATCTCTTCTCCCTGTAACCTCACTCTTCCACTTGGGTCCCTCTCATTCACACACATGTACTGTCTTACTGCGGCTAACCTTCATTCCTCTCCTTTCCAGGACAAACCTCTACCTCTCGAGCTTCTCCTCCACGTCTTCCCTGCTCTCACTGCAGATCACAATGTCATCTGCAAACATCATAGTCCATGGAGATCCCTGTCTAACCTCGTCTGTCAGCCTGTCCATCACCATAGCAAACAAGAAGGGGCTCAGAGCTGATCCCTGATGCAGTTCCACCTCCACCTTGAACTCCTCTGTCACACCTACAGCACACCTCACCACTGTCTTACAGTCCTCACACATGTCCTGCACCGCTTGGTGCAGACTTTTTGAACACCAAATTTAATTTTTCTACAGAAAATAATTACAGTACATCTGAAACAAATGATTATAACAATATATTCAAGAGAAAAAGCATGTTATTTTGCCTCATTCAAATCATGCAAAAACTGTCTATCACATCTTAATATCTGATGGGCATCCTGTCCTTTCATTTGTCCACGTACGCGCACACCCTCCTGTCGAGCTCTTCGATGTGGCCGCTTTGAGGACCACAAAAAGCTTTTCTCTGACAGTGAGCATTTTTAGGCGATCTTTTTGAGCTCTCCATCTCCGTACATTACACTCTGTGACACCATATTTCACAGCCGCTTTGTAATTGTTTGAAGACTCTACCTCATTTATCACCATCATCTTGAAGTATGCATCATAACTTCTCCTCAGCTGTTGGTTAAGCTGGCCGATCTTCGACTCATCGTTTCTCCATTTTCTGTTATCTCTTCTCTTATTTTCTTCTCTTTTCTTTCTTATCGCTATTTTTTATTTTTATTCTTTGCGCTACCACTATTTTTATTTTTCTTCTTTGTGACAGGGGTTCGCTTTGGCCTGGGGAGATAAGTTCAGCATTCGCTTTAAAGATATCTGGCGCCATTTAGCGCTGTGAATGGGTATACCGTCTAGACCCCGAATGTAAGACGACCCCCACTTTTTCAGTCTCATTTCAATGCAAAAAACACCATCTTATATTCAGGCCAATACGGTACTGCATCTGTAGTACTCTTTTTTGGCAAGAAACCATACTGCTGCTCACAAATGCTCACTTCCTCCCTTAGTCTAGCTTCAACTACTCTTTCACATAACTTCATTGTATTATTGTATCAGCTTTATTTCTCTGTAGTTGCCACAACTCTGCACATCTCCCTTGTTCTTAAAAATGGGCACCAACACAATTCTCCTCCATTCCTCAGGCATGTTCTCACTATCTAAGATTCGGTTGAACAACCCAGTCAGAAACTCTAGTGCCAGCTCTCCTAGACATTTCCATACCTCCACAGGTATATCATCAGGACCGACTGCCTTTTCATCCTCTTCATCCTCTTCAATGCCCTCCTCACTTCATCCTGACTAATCTTTGCCACTTCCTGGTCCACAACAGCCACTTCTTCTAGTCTTTGTTCTCATTTTCCTCGTTCAACAACTTTTCAAAGTACTCGTTCCATCTTCCCATCACACTACTGGCATCCCTATCCTTAATCACCCTAACCTGCTGCACGTCCTTCCCATCTCTGTCTGTCTTGCCAACCTGTGTAGATCAGTCTCTCCCTCCTTGCTGTCCAACCTACCATACAAGTCATCATAAGCCCCTTGTTTGGCCTTTGCTACCTCTACTTTCACCTTACGCTGCATCTCCCTATACTCCTGTCTACTCTCCACAGTCCTCTCAGTGTCCCACTTCTTCTTAGCTAACCTCTTTCTCTGTAGACACTCCTGTAACTCCTCATTCCACCACCAAGTCTCCTTATCTACTTTCCTTCCAGATGACACACCAAGTACTCTGTCTCCCTGGTCACATTAGCTGTAGTTGTCCAGTCATCTGGAAGCACCTCCTGACCGCCCAGAGCCTCTCTTAACTCCTTCCTAAAAGTCATACAACACTCTTCCTTTTTTAGCTTCCACCCTTTTGTCCTCTGCTCTGCCTTTGCCCTCTGTTTGGCTACACTCTCAGCTACCACTACATTGCAGTGACTGGTCTCCTTCAGATTACACCGTCTACA
This sequence comes from Antennarius maculatus, assembly GCA_013358685.1. Classification (NCBI taxonomy): domain Eukaryota; kingdom Metazoa; phylum Chordata; class Actinopteri; order Lophiiformes; family Antennariidae; genus Antennarius; species Antennarius maculatus. The sequence goes on from CM023615.1 coordinate 20,191,764, forward strand.
CAAGATGTAGTCTACCTGTGTGCTCCTACTTCCACTCTTATAGGTCACCCTATGGTCCTGCCTCTTCTGGAAGAAAGTATTCATTATAGCCATTTCCATGCTTTTTGCAAAGTAAACCACCATCTGTCCTTCTGCATTCCTCTCCTGGATACCAAACCTGCCCATCACCACCTCATCACCTCTGTTTCCTGCACCAACATGTCCATTGAAGTCTGCACCAATGACAACTCTCTCACTTCTAGGTATGCTCTGCACCACTTTGTCAAAATCCAACCAGAATTTCTCCTTCTCTTTCAGCTCACATCCTACCAGTGGGGCATACCTACTAACAACATTGAACATCACACCTTCGATTTCTAGCTTCATACTCATCACTCTGACACTCTTTTTACCTCCAGGACATTTCTAAGAAACTCCTCCATCAAGATAACTCCTACTCCATTTCCCTTCCTATCTACACCATGATAGAACAACTTGAACCCTGCTCCTAAACTTCAAGCTTTGCTACCTTTCCACCTGGTCTCCTGGACACACAGTATGTCTACCTTCCTCCTCTGCATCATGTCAACCAATTCGCTACCTTTACCTGTCATAGTTCCAACATTCAATGTCCCTACTCTCAGTCCTATACTCTTGGCGTTCCTCCTCTCTCTCTTCCTACAAACACATTTTCGTCCTGTCCTTATCGACCAATAGTAGTCCAATTTCCACCGGCACCGTGTAGGTGAAATGCATCGACGGCGATCGTTGTTAACCCAGGCCTCGACTGATCAAGTATGGAAGTCATAGATTTTATTCGCTGTTTGATTTGGCAAAAGTTTTATATCGGATGCCCTTCCTGACACAACCCTCTGTATTTATCCGGGCTTGGGACCGGCACAATAAGACACTGGCTTGTGCCCTCTTGAGGCTACATTTATGGTATCATGAACCAATGGTTCCTGTACTATGCTATGGGGTATCCAGGTTTAGAGCCAACTGTACATTTTATTTGTGGTTTAGGCTGAACAAAAATGCTTCCAATTCTACTGGTGTATTGATCAGACTTTGGGGAAAAAACAACTCCTTGACTCCTCCCATAACCACTTTTTCTATTAGACTAAGGAAAACAGATAAACTCATAAACATACAGTGTTTCAGAAATCTGGATCATAGTTCATACTTTTGATAAAGGAAAAAAGCAAAGGACTTAGCTGTTACTGTATTGACATAATCTTCCTAATACATTAATCTGTATATTTTTATATCTTTCAGTAGTCTGAGATAGGTAGCCTACACCCAGTTCACCTACTACATCTACCAACGGTTAGGCAAGGGCAACAGGGAGGTAGTGCCATCACGCATGAAGAAGGCTATTAGAGGACGGATCTACACAGGACACATGGAGGCTGAGGACCAGTGATTTATGGCCTGAACCCCGGGGCCTGACTTATCACAACATGACTTAACCCCTGACATCCCCGCATGTATAGCAAGGGACAGCATTATCAAATAAATGAATGGTTCAATGACTGTCCAAGTAATGTATTTCAGAAAATATCCCTGACAAATGAACGTAAATTACATAATAATTTAGTAGAGATAACTACAACACATAATATAGATTAATTTTTTTTGGCCTTACCTCTTTGCGAACCTTTTTTGCAGCCTTTGCTTCACTTGTTCCTCTCTTCTTGGGGGGGTTGGGCCTACAGCTGAAGATACTTGGAACTGCATTAGGCTTTAGTATCCGCCTCTGCTTCACATTCAGGAGCTCATTCTGAAATAACAATTCCAATTCCACTATGTACTTCATTACTGCTGCACTTTATGTAGACACAATAATATTACAGTGGTACCTCTACTTATGAAATTAATTGGTTCCAGAAGAAATTACGTAAGTAGAAAATTTCGTAAGTAGAGACGCATTTTCCATGCAAATGCCCTAATCCGTTCCAAGGCCCCAAAAATTCCGACATGTTTAATGAAGCATAAAACATCAAAACATGTCACAAATACATTTTACGATTAGATTATTACGTAATAAATGAGAGTTGTGCATAACATAAAAATCAGAGAATAGAGTAAAGAATAAAAATGATGGTCATTTATCTTTTAACTGCTGTCATTGTTTTTTGCCAGCTTTGGTTCATGCGCTCCTGCCTCACAATGCCGAAAAACAGAGTGAATTCCAGACCTCCTTTTGAACTTCTCCAACCACCCACCCGATGCCTTAAACTCCTTAAACTTCCTTTTGTTTTAATAACGTGGCGATTGTAGATACATTACAGCCATATTCTTTGGCGAGATCAACCAAACGCATCCCTTTTTCATGCTTTTCTATTATCTCTTGCTTTCTTTGTTCGGACAAAAAAACTCTTTTCTTAGTCTTTTCCTCTTTCCTCGGTCACTTTCTTGGGGTCCATAGCGTATACTCAAAAAGTTAATATATTTACGCAAAACGATCAGAACACCTCACGGTTCGAGGGCAGAATGAGAGGACCCTGCATGAACACCAATCTACCTCCACACAGAGGTCCCTCTTAGCCAATGGGATGCCAGGAAGATACTAGGTAATAGCCAATGGCAGAGCAGCTATGAGAATGTTGCGTTCAGGAACCTGTGGGAGCTTTGAGTATCAGCCCATACTGTATTTTTACTTTTCGTAAGTCGAAATTTCTTTAGTAGCTAGAGGTAATATTTTCCTGCTGAGAAATTTCCTAAGTAGAAAATTTCGTAAGTAGAGACATTCGTAAGTAGTGGTACCACTGTACTGTATATCAAATAGTTTTATGGATCAACCCAGATGCTGTCCATTCTGATTCATGTGAATGTTAACATAATTAGCTTCTGATGCCACATGAAAGATATGCACAACCACATTCACAACATTCTGAATCATTCTGAAACATTCTGTAACTTTACTTGGGTGATCTAGTGAAATATTTTGAAAAAAAAACAAACAAAAAACAATCGCACAAAGAACATTGTAGCCCTTTGTACTGAATAAAATTAAGTTGCACTGAAATCATTATTTCCTAACATAAGCTGGATTTATAGGTTTTGGTGCTAGATAATATGCTATTTATGTTCTTGTTTGGCATCACCTGGTGATATTTCTTTTTAATTCTCACAATATTCAACCCCAAATATGCTGATTGAGCTATGCAGTTTTCATATAGGTGAATACGACAAATAAAATACTACAGGGATTATCACCAATTATTATTTGTGAAAAATATATCAAAATTAATTACAGATTATCTCATTAAACAGATGTTATCAGCTGACATTTTATGGCAAAGTCACGTTTTTGTGTGTGTGTGTGTGTGTGTGTGTGTGTTTGTGGGGGGGGGGGGGTTTAAAATAAATCCATCCTAAATTTTCTCACACGACTGAAATAATCAGGCATTTACTGTTCCTGTGGTTTAGCTGGGATTTTTTCATCATTCTGAAAATTAATAATTTGAACTAAAAACCTTCCTGAAATCAAAATGTTTTGTCTGAAATGACCCTAAAATATCAGTTTTTCCATTGAACTATGTATAAAAGTATCCAAATTATCTTCTGAATGTTACAGCCTGGAGACCACACTTCGATCAAGTCATTACTTCAGTCACGTCAACCATGATTAATTACCATGCTGGGACAAAGGAACAGTGTATATGATCATTTGATAGGATTTTCTGAAGTTAAAACAAACATTTCTGATTTGGAGTTAAAAATTTACAACTTGTATTTTTTCCTCAGAAAACTAATGTGGGCAACACAGAAATGGCTACCCTTGAAAATTGTCATGTAGAAGATTCATAGATCATTGAATCTCCATGAAAATTGAAGTATAAACTAACAAAATTGTGCATATGTATGCTGCAAAATGTTTTTGGTTAAAATTCAAATTCCTTTTGTGAAGATTTTACTCATATTTTCATGAACGAAGTGAGGTCTTCAACTTGTCTAAACAGTGCTATTTATTAAATTTTGTCACTATTTCCTGGTAATGAACCGTAGTTTCCATGGAAGTAAGACGGACTTTAAAATAAATTCACTGTAAAAGTTAAAGGCAAAAAACTTGCTTCATTGACCGAAGAATGGTTCCCAGGCTGTACTAATTTGACATCAAAACTTTTCTGGAGTTGGGCATAAATTGTAGTAATTTCTAGATTTTACAAATAGCAGCTAAAGCAATCGACCCGTCTTTCACTTTTGGTATTGTTTACTTTTCGCAAGTGCCATAATCGCATGATAATCTGGTCATAAAAACATTTATACAATACCTCCAGTAGCTCCAGACATTAATTAATTATCCACTATACTTTACAAATTCAGAATAAATACTATGGGTTGCCTGAAAATGGTCTTACCTTCAAATCTCTTTCAAAATCATCCTGGGTGAAGTGCTCATGGCAGATTCTTGGATCTTTGGTCATTTTGTCCCTGTTTATTTGTGCTTTCCATTGCTCTCCAATCTTTCCGGAAGGTATTTTGAAAAAAGATAGGTTCTTATCTTTGTGTCTTACTCCTGTGGTGTTGGAACACCCATTCACCTCACAGGTAACCATTTTATCAGAGGTATAGCTTCATCATTCTATCCTGCTGTAATGGCTGCCCTGAGTAAGGAAGCGGCGGGTGTCGTTGATGACGTATGACCCACGTGACAGAGCTGCTGCGCAGATTTTAAAGGGACAATAAAGTTATTTGCAACGGGGATTTAGAAAAATGAAATTTATCGTAAGTTATGGAGCGCGCCATGACAGCGGGAGTGACAAAACCACGGGGTGAATCCATATCAATGTAGATAAAGCTAGCGACAAGGTACAGGTGCGGCATTTTCGTAATAATTTATCCAAATATCGCCAAATAAAATGTCGTCATCGGAAACTGAAGACGAGTTCCCAGTGAACCCATCTGGGAACCACCCGATGTACAAGGAGGATGAGAGTTGGGACATCTAGCGACTCATCCCAGGTGTCTTCATCTGAATCACATTCTGACAGAGATATCCAACTACTTATAATGTCCCGTTTTGGTTTACTGTGTGTATGGAAAAGTTAATCGCGCCACCGATGCTAACGCGCTAGCCCCTCAATGGGATTTTCCATATTGTTAGCTTTGAGCTAGCCGCCATTCGTTACTTAACTCTATTTTATATTAATGTCTTGTATTCACAAATGTATAAGGATCATGTTCTGACATACTGTTTTTATGTTTTATTTCAGTGTCACAGATCTTCTCAGTAAAATGACTTACCACTTTTGATAGTTTACTTTTTGCGAGTGCCATAATCGCGCGATAATCTGGTCATAAAAACATTTATACAATACCTCCGGTAGCTCCAGACATGAATTAATTATCCACTATACCTTACGAATTCAGAATACTATGGGTTGCCTGAAAATGGTCTTACCTTCAAATCTCTTTCAAAATCATCCTGGGTGAAGTGCTCATGGCAGATTCTTGGATCTTTGGTCATTTTGACCCGTTTTATCCGCACTCTCCATCTCCTTCCGAGCTTCCCAGAAGGTATTCTAAAAAACGATAGGTCCTTGTCTTTGTTTTTTGCTGATGTTCTGTTGACACAACCGTTCACTACGCAGGTAACCATATTTATAGTTAATCGCGTCGTGGATCGCCTCGTCTTCTACGGCTGCCAAGCTAAATTGGTCGCCATTGAATGATTTATGACGCCCACGTGACCACTGGACGCGGAAGCTCCGCGGCGCAGATTATCAGTTTTTCTGACCAAAGGGATGATGCTACACATATAAAATTTATTTTTCTTCTATTTTTCATAATGCTGAATAACATATGTCACTTAAAATTAACTTTACTGTCCCTTTAAGGTGTCCTGACACCAGGGATGATGTAAAACCTCAGAAAACTTTTTTTAAAACAATTTTTTCATAGTGACAAAATATATTTTACTTTTCAATGAGTCTCTTAAACCTTTACACACATGATGCTGTGGACCATCTGGAGGAAAAACAACCGGAGCATCACGTTACTATGACTACAAACTAATACTATGACAAAAACGCAGACATGCCAGTACATCAGTTATTTTTGTTAAAATATGAATTAATTGAGCGTCAAATCCTCTGTTTCGTTCATTAAATGGCGTTTTATGTACATATCCTGCGTAACTTCAATTCGGCTCTAAGACAGAGATCCAGCAGTCGGCGTTGATGATTTCTCTCTTCTTAGTTCTTGACGGTAGTTTTTCTTAAAGCTCCAAAAACTTCCTCTTCAGCAGCTGTTAATCGATTTATAACTAAATTTCCCAAAGAGTCAAATGAGGAAATTTTGCTAACTGAACTAAATACTATAAAAGCTAAGATAAAATCGACTTTCAATAAAGTTCTACTCTACTCTACTTTCACTGACTTCAGAAGCGACGAAGCTAACGCTACTAAACATATTTGTTTACTTCCGTTTGTTGTCCCCCAGAAAAACGTCCGACTAGGAAGTCGTCCAGGTTTTTTATTCCGCTGAAGCTGACGGTATGGATTCAGAATTCCACTGTTTCAGATCGATAGAAAGGAAGAGTATACCTCCATTTTTTTTGTTTCACTCAGGACTGAAAAAATCGTGGACTTTAATTCCAGTTAAATCGGGGCGCCAGTAGATTGATCCACATTAAACACAGTAGTTTAAATCAATCGACTGGACTTGTAGAAAGTTCCTTGAAGACTGTTGTGATTTTGATTATCCCAAAACTGTTAGACTAGAAACTGTTATGAAGATTACCACAGTGAAATAAATATTTCTGAGAACATTGAATTGGTTCAGTTAATATAGGATATTCACATCTTGAGTATTTCAGTGCTGGTGTCTTCTGACTGGGACTTCAAGAGTAATCTTGTGAAGAACCCAGAACCCATGACGTTTTGTTTTATAGAAACTAGCTCCCACCCTCACAGGAGGGGAACATCAGTTTGGGGCAGCAGTAGCTCTGTTCACATGTCCGGTAGCTGGGGATCTGGGGGTGGCCGGCTCAAGGCCTGTGTGGACCAAAACATCTGGAGTGTGAGCTGACAGTGGAAGGGGTCAGTTCACCTCCTGACCACTGCCAAGGTGCTCTTGATCTTAACAAATATTTACAAAATTTCCTTCCACCATGTCTTTCAATGGAACCAACAACTATTTCTTCTTGTGTTCCATCTTCTATATCTTTTTACCTTCTGTGGTTCATTTCTCCTTCCATGCGCTCATCCATCTGATACTTGTTAATCCTTCCTTCTTCATTGCTCACATTCATGTATCTTCATTCATACTTGATTGAATTTCCTTATAACTACAAATCAAAATCATTCATCAGCACTGTGAAGACACGAAAAATTTTATTCAATCCCATTATTGACATGGTTCAACAGCATTATCCATTTGTGCTGCAAAGTAAAACAATTTCACTGTATAATGTGTACATGATAGTATTTAAAGATTTATTATGTTAACCATGTAGGATTACATTATGTTAACTCATTCAAATATCTTGATTTTATTTTACTGTTGGCAGACACAGATTTCAGCTCCCTTGACAGATCCCCTGGGATTTTTTATTCATCAGTTGATTTACATGTCAGGTGTCTACCCTGCATGATTGGAATTTAAAATTACTCAATTGCTTCTGAGAAGTTTATTTTGGTAATGAAACATAGAAACAGAAGGAAGGAAAGTAGATAAGGAGACTTGATGGTGGAATGAGGAGGTACAGGAGTGTATACAGAGAAAAATGGTTAGCTAAAAAGAAGTGGGACACTTAGAGGACTGAGGGGAGTAGATAGGAGTACAGGGAGATGCAGCGTACCGTGAAGGTAGAGGTAGCAAAGGCCAAACAAGGGGCTTATGATGACTTGTATGCTAGGTTGGACAGTAAGGAGGGGCAGACTGATCTATACAGGTTGGCAAGACAGAGAGACAGAGATGGGAAGGACGTGCAGCAGGTTAGGGTGATTAAGGATAGGGATGGAAGTCTATTGACAGGTGCCAGTAGTGTGATGGGAAGATGGAAAGAGTACTTTGAAGAGTTGATGAATGTGGAAAATGAGAGAGAACAAAGACTAGAAGAGGTGACTGTTGTGGACCAGGAAGTAGAAAAGATCAGTCAGGATGAAGTGAGGAGGGCATTGAAGAGGATGAAGAGTGGAAAGGCAGTCGGTCCTGATGATATACTTGTGGGGGTTCGGAAGTGTCTAGGAGAGGTGGCAGTAGAGTTTCTGACTGGGTTGTTCAACAGGATCTTAGATAGTGAGAAGATGCCTGAGGAATGGAGAAGTGTGCTGGTGCCCATTTTTAAGAACAAGGGAGATGTGCAGAGTTGTGGCAACTACAGTGGAATAAAGCTGATGAGCCATACAATGAAGTTATGGGAAAGAGTAGTGGAAGCTAGACTAAGGGTAGAAGTGAGCATTTGTGAGTAGCAGTATGCTTTCATGCCAAAAAAGAGTACTACAGATTCAGCATTTGCTTTGAGGATGTTGACAGAGAAGTACAGAGAAGGCCAGAGGGAGCTGCATTGTGTTTTTGTAGATCTGGAGAAAGCTTATGACAGGGTGCCCAGAGAGGAACTATGGTAATGTATGAGAAAGTCTGGAGTGGCAGAGAAGTATGTTAGAGCAGTGCAGGACATGTATAAGGACTGTAAGACAGTGGTGAGGTGTGCTGTAGGTGTGACAGAGGAGTTCAAGGTGGAAGTGGAACTGCATCAGGGATCAGCTCTGAGCCCCTTCTTGTTCGCTATGGTGATGGACTGGCTGACAGACGAGGTTAGACAGGGATCTCCATGGACTATGATGTTTGCAGATGACATTGTGATCTGCAGTGAGAGCAGGGAAGACGTGGAGGAGAAGCTCGAGAGGTAGAGGTTTGTCCTGGAAAGGAGAGGAATGAAGGTTAGCCGCAGTAAGACAGTACATGTGTGTGAATGAGAGGGACCCAAGTGGAAGAGTGAGGTTACAGGGAGAAGAGATCAAGAAGGTGGAGGATTTTAAGTACTTAGGGTCAACAGTCCAGAGCAATGGAGAGTGTGGAAAAGAGGTGAAGAAGTGTGTACAGGCAGGATGGTACGGGTGGAGAAAAGTGTCAGGTGTGATGTGTGATAGAAGATTTTCAGCTAAAATGAAAGGTGTACTAAACTGTGGTGAGACCAGCAATGTTGTTTGGTCTAGAGACAGCGTCAGTGAGGAAAAGACAGGAGACAGAGCTGGAGGTAGCAGAGATGAAGATGCTGAGGTTCTCTCTGGGAGTGACCAGGAAGGATAGGATCAGGAATGAGTACATAAGAGGGACAGCACATGTTAGAGGTTTTGGAAATAAAGTCAGAGAGGCCAGACTGAGATGGTTTGGACATGTCCAGAGGCGAGATAGTGAATATATTTGTAGAAGGATGCTGAGTTTTGAACTGCCAGGCAGGAGGCCTAGAGGAAGACCGAAGAGGAGGTTTATGGATGTAGTGAAAGAGGACATGAAGGTAGTTGGTGTGAGAGAAGAGGATGCAGTAGACAGGGTTCGATGGAGGCAACTGATTCGCAGTGGCGACCCCTGAGGGGAAAAGCCAAAAGGAAAAGAAGAAGAAGAAACATAGAAACAGAACAGAATTTTCACATATATATTCCAAAACAATGGTACTTTAACACAAGATGGTGACATTTTATTTGTGTACTTTTTTATCGAAAGCTGTTTAAATCAATCCAATGGACTTTAAGAAAGTTCTTGAAGATGTTTTATCTCTCCAAGAGATAAAACATTTTATATCTCCAAGAGACTTCATGGATGAGAGAAGTCTCTTGGATGAAAGACTCATCCAAGACTTCTTCTGTTCGAACTGAAGTCTTTTTCTATTAAAACACTTTCTATCTGTATTATCTTTTCCCACACTCTTATTGACTGTTTAAAGCACTTTTGTGTCTCTAGAAAGTCCGAGACCGACGGAACAAGCTCACTTCCAGATGCCGTCAGCCAATTGAATGCCCGTACGGTATCACGTGACTGCCTACCAAAAATCTGTGATAAGGTGGAGTTGCAATCGTTGATGCGCGCTCGCAAGAGGGAACACTGTACCTGAAAAGTTCTCCACACATTTAAAACTGTAAGGCTTCTCACTCCGTGTGGATTCTCATGTTGTGAGTCAAATAATCATTTCTTCTGAAATCTTTGCCACGTTTCACACCTGTAAGGCCTCTCCCTTGTGTGGACTCTCTTATGTCTTATCAAATTACTACTGCGACGAAAATCTTCCCCACATGTCTCACACCTGTAAGGCTTCTCACCTGTATGGATTCTCACGTGTATTGTCAACCCACTACTGAACATAAAATCTTTCCCACACGTTTCACACCTGTAAGGCCTCTCTCCAGTGTGGACTCTCTCATGTCTTTTCAAATTACTACTGCACTTAAAATCTTTCCCACATGTTTCACACCTGTATGGCCTCTCACCTGTGTGGATTCTCTCATGATTTATCAAGGAAATACTCTGCATAAAATCTTTCCCACAAATTTCACACCTGAAAGGCCTCTCTCCAGTGTGGATTCTCTCATGTTTTATCAACCCACTATTCTCAATATAACCTTTCCCACATGTTTCACACCTGTAAGGTCTCTCTCCAGTGTGGACTCTCTCGTGTCTCATTAAATTACTACTGCACCTAAAATCTTTCCCACATGTTTCACACCTGTAAGGCTTCTCTCTAGTGTGGATTCTCTCATGTTTTATCAACAAATTACTCTTCATAAAACCGTTCCCACATGTTTCACACTTGTAAGGCCACTCTCCGGTGTGGACTCTCTCATGTCTCATCAACGAATTGCTGTGCATAAAATCTTTCCCACATGTTTCACACTTGTAAGACCTCTCTCCATTATGTATTTTCATGTGGTCTTTCAAACTGTTGCGTCTTGTGTAACCTCTCTTACATATTTTACAAACAAACGGCTTCTTACTGGTATTTCCTGTTCTCTGGGACTGAAACTGAGACTCTACCTCAACATCTTTTCTGCTTGTTTCTTCTCTCTCATCATGGCTGATGGATACATGACAGCTGTTAGAAATCAGCAGGTCAATGTTTGCTGCTCCCACCACAGAGCTTGTAATCGTCTGGTTGACAACAGACTCTGTGTGTGCTGCACCATCTTCAGCTTTCATGTACAGAGTAGGAGTCAACATAACGGCATCAGTCTCCTGCTTCAGTACAAGCTTCTCTCCCTCCTGACTGCTGTGGAGTTCTTCTGGTTCCTCTTTCAGGTGTAGAACCTCTGGTTCCTCTTGGTCCACACTGGACTTCACCTCCTGGTTCCAGAGCTGCTGGTCAGCAGGAACCTCCACCTCCTCCTCCTTACAGACATGATGCTGTGCGCCATCTAGACCAACAACAAAAGGAGCATCATGTTACTATGACTACAACAAATCCTAGACAAACGAGCTGGTTAGATGAAGGCAATTGATTCGCTGTGGCAACCCCTGAAGGGAAAAGCTGAAAGGAAAAGAAGATTTGTCACAGAAGTGGCAAACATGTTTTCCCAGCTATCATTTGGTTTCTGTCTGAGGTCAATCACATCTATCAGCTCTTGTTGTACTTCTGGTTCTAGAGATTAAATTATTGTCTGTCTAAAGAGAGTCTCCACTGTATCAGTAAACGGCACCTTTTAACTTTCCCAGAGTGTCCTGCACCTTCTGATATAGTCTGCTCCTGTCATCTGCTTTAAGTTTGCATGACATGAGGTCAGTTATCTTTACATTAGTTGGGAACGCCTGCCGCAGAGTGGGCCCTAAATATTCATCAGCTACTTCAGCTAGGGGGTGTGTCACTTTCTATTTTGTCAGTTCCTGCCTCTTCTTCAGTGTCTTGTAACTCTTCCCATGTCAAATGTATTTTGACAGTCCCCCAGCCCTAAAATGTGTCCTGTTGCGATATTAATGAAAGAGGCAATCCATGCTGCTGCCCCTTCTAGTGGTGATGGCAATTTAGATCTTATGTGTTCTGCATCAAAGAGAGTGAATGGTGCATATGTGTGAGCTACTAGTTCTCATCTGTCTCTAGTGGGGCGAAGTGGCATGGTATATTTTGAATTTCTCTTCGGGTTTGGTCGCCGGTTGCATGATATGGTTTTATATTTTTGTTATCATTGGTTTTTGCTTTTGGTCTTGCAGTAATTCTTTCCCTACTTGACTTTGCTCTTTCTTCAGCATCCTTTTCACTGTCTTCTTCAACATCCTCTTCACTGTCTTCCTTCTCAAATTTCTTTTGCTCTCGTGACCTACCAACAGGGAACGCTGATATCCTTTCCTCCTCACTTACATTACTGACAACTTCCGCTTCACTTCCTTGTTTTACTTCTCCCTGTTCCTTTATCAGTCTCAACATCTCATGCTCCTCTCTCTCTCACGAGTTTGTTAGGGTTTTGCTCTGAACAAAACCCTCTTCGGTTCTTTAGCTTGGTTGGAGGTGTATCTTCAATGATGAGACAAATTGTATTCCAGACAAGGTTTAATGGAGAAATTCAACAGTTTACAAGTTGGTGAGGATACAGCGCTGGGCTCTCCAACAGACGCAGCAACAAACCTCTGGAGAAGAGCCCCGAATGTTCATTTACCGTGATCTTTATAGTGTTTGGGTTAGACTGGCCTTGAAGAATGAGCTCACCAGCAGCCTGACTCAGCCTCACATGTATCAGTAATAGTTACCTATGTGTTGCGCTTGTTCTGTGCTTTTGTGGTCAGAAAATTATGTAATTGACAAGATCTAATTGTTGTGCTATCTATGTTTGTGTAAGCAGATGCGTTTTGTGGTCATTTCCATGGTTAAATGGAAATTCCCAATACTATAAAGTGAATGACCTCAGAGTGTGCCACATTAATAAGGTCCAGAAAAGACAGAAAGGAAATCCCCCAAGCTTCCACTTCTCATGACACTGGAAGTAATCTATTAATGGCATCCCGCTTCAAAGCGGTGATGTATTGTGATTGTCAGCGTTTGTGTGTCTGTCTGTCAGACTACCAAGCACTAGCTTTGATCTTTGACCTAAGCAAGTAGGTCAGGGTAAAATTTTGACTGCACTGGTTCTTGTTTGAATGTTGAAATTTATCATTCCCATCACAAGACTTACTGACATGATCTGTGGTACTAGTGGTTCTTAACCTGGGTTTGATCGAACCCTAGGAGTTCGGTGAGTCGGTCTCAGAGATTCAGCGGAGACGGAGGTCAAGACAAAACCACCCGACACGATGTGTTTTGTCCAACATACACAAATCACTACGTTTGACACACTGTGTCAATTCGTGATGACACGCCCCCCTTAGCCATCACTGGCTGCAGGTGATCACGCTACATCGATTAGCCTACCTGTGCTACGGGGGATTTTGCGCATTCGGTAGTCAATTTATGCCTGTCATGATGGTACGTCATCTGATTGCTTTAATATTTTAATTCATAGTAACTATGTTGAGCAAAAAAAGAAAGTGGTCTGACAAATATGCGCAACGTGAATTTACATGTACTGTATAACGGAACGTGATGGGAGTCAGCGTTCTGCATGATTTGTAATGTCAAGTTGAGCAACTCTAGTCTCGCACTGGCAAAAATAAAGGAACACTTCCTTAAGCTGCATGGAAAAACAAAAACAGACTTTGCTGTGAAAATGACATAAGAGTAGCACTTGCCAAGGTGAAGCCACACATATCTGAACTGGTCTCTTCATAACAGAAGCAAAAGTCACACTAATTTGCAGGTAGGTCATTTCATGTGAGTTCATGCACTGTCTTGGTATTGTTCTTTGAAAAAGGTGACATTAATGCACAGTTCATTAAATACACCAGTAAAATATATACTTAGTTGTTTTTTTTTTCAAATTTAAGACAATTTTTTTTTTTTTTTACTAAAGAAGGGTTCGGTGAGTGAGCATACAGTATGAAACCAGCAGGGTTCGGTACCTCCAACAAGGTTAAGAACCACTGTACTAGTATCAAGGAGACATGGAAGACCCAAAATGTAACAGCAGATGCCACAGTGGAGGTTCAGCACAACATTTCAGAGCCCACTACCAACCGGCTAGAAAATCCTTAAGAGTACTGGGAGAGGCAAAATTGTTGTACCCCAATTCATAGTCTGGCTTAAGCTTTTTTGTGCATGCCTGCATCCTCCGTGACATTTGAAAGAATATTTTCGAAGTCCGGAGAAATTGTGTCTAAGTGGAGGAATCGTCTCAAACCAAAACTGGTTGAGAAACTTTTATTTTTGAAAAAAACTCAATAAAATCTCCCCTGTTCTGTACATCATTGTTCAAGCTACACAAGGATGCATCTTAAGTGCCATCTTCCTAGTTACACAAGCACTTTCACTGTCCTCTGCCTGCATGAGCCCATGGCAGGTGACATAAAACATGGTGAAACTTGCCATATCACACGATACTGGAAGCATTTATGGACAAAAAACATTCCCAATTACATAAATATAAATACATACATATACTTCATCATACACTTTGTCAATTAATTATTTTTCCAAGAGCCAAAACTGATGTCAGAATACAGTAGATCACACATGAAAAGTCAGAAGTGTCTGTAATGGTATCCAAGGCCAGCAGGTGGTATTGTGTGCACATGAACCATCAAGAACTGAAACGTTACTTGAACCAGTTGCCTGAAATGGTTCAAAGCCTCATGAGGCTTCTTCAAGCCATCACTAGTGTTGCTATGTTGTGGACTATCTGTACATTCCAAAAATAATACTTTACCACAACAGGGTGGACACATATAGTATGTGTCAAAAACGTACTATTTCAAAAAAGTTCTCCACACATTTAACACTGTATGTCTTCTAACTCAATGTGGCATCTCATGTGCTCTTTCAATCTACGAGAACGTCTGAAACTTTCCCCACATATTTTACATTTATACGGTGTCTCTCCAGTGTGCACTCTCATGTGTTCTGTCAGACTCCATTTAACTCTAAAACTTTTCCCACATGTTTCACACCTGTAAGGTTTCTCAATTGTATGGACTATCATGTGTTTATTCAAGGTTATTTTCTGTGTAAAATCTTCCCCACATGTTTCACATCTGTAAGGCTTCTCACCTGTATGTATTCTCTCATGTCTTATCAACGAACTACTGTAGATAAAATCTTTACCACATGTTTCACACCTGTAAGGCTTTTCACCTGTGTGGATTCTCTCATGTCTGATCAACCCACTATAGTCTATAAAATCTTTCCCACAAGTTTCACACCTGTGTGGCTTCTCACCTGTGTGGATTCTCTCATGTTTTCTGAACGCACTACTGTGCTTAAAATCTTTCCCACATGTTTCACACCTGTAAGGCCTCTCACCTGTGTGGATTCTCTCATGTCTTATCAACCCACTATTGTCAATAAAATCTTTCCCACATGTTTCACACCTGTAAGGCCTCTCACCTGTGTGGATTTTCTCATGTCTTATTAACGTACTACTGTGCACAAAATCTTTCCCACATGTTTCACACCTGTAAGGCCTCTCCCCGGTGTGGACTTTGTCATGTATTATCAACTCATTCCTGGATCTAAAATCTTCCCCACATGTTTCACAACTGTAAGGCTTCTCTCCAGTGTGGATTCTAATGTGCTCTTTCAATCTACGAGAACGTCTGAAACTTTTCCCACATATTTTACATCTATACGGCGTCTCTCCAGTGTGCATTCTCATGTGTTCTGTCAAACTCCATTTAACTCTAAAACTTTTCCCACATGTTTCACACTTGTAAGGTTTCTCACCTGTGTGGATTATCTTGTGTTTATTCAAGGTCATTTTCCGTGCGAAATCTTCCCCACATGTTTCACACTTGTAAGGCTTCTCACCTGTGTGGATTCTCTCATGTCTTATCAATGAACCACTGTCAATAAAATCTTTCCCACAAGTTTCACACCTGTGTGGCTTCTCACCTGAGTGGATTCTCTCATGTTTTCTCAATGCACTACTGTGCGTAAAATCTTTCCCACATATTTCACACCTGTAATGCCTCTCACCCGTGTGGGTTCTCTCATGCTTTATCAACCCCATACTGTCAAGAAAATCTTCCCCAAATGTTTCACACCTGTAAGGATTCTTAACTGTGTGGATTCTCTCATGTCTTATCAACGCAAAAATGGCCCTAAAATCTTTCCCACATGTTTTACACCTGTAAGGCTTCTCTCCAGTGTGGATTCTCTCATGTTTTCTCAACGCACTATTGTACATAAAATCTTTCCCACATGTTTCACACCTGTACGGCCTCTCACCTGTGTGGATTCTCTCATGTTTACTCAATGCACTACTGTGTCTAAAATCCTTCCCACATGTTTCACACCTGTAAGGATTCTTGACTGTGTGGATTCTCATGTGTATTGTTAGCCGACTATTGGCCATAAACTCTTTGCCACATGTTTCACACCTGTAAGGCTTCTCTCCAGTGTGCATTCTCATGTGTATTGTGAACCGACTACTGGCCATAAACTCTTTCCCACATATTTCACACCTGTAAGGCGTCTCTCTAGTGTGGATTCCCATGTGTTTAGACAAGCTTATTTTATATGGGAAACATTTGCCACATGTTTCACACCTGTAAGGTTTCTCACCTGTGTGGATTCTCTCATGTCTTATCAATGTACCACTGTCAATAAAATCTTTCCCACATGTTTCACACCTGTAAGGCTTCTCACCTGTGTGTATTCTCTCATGTTTTCTCCATGCACTACTGTGCATAAAATCTTTCCCACATGTCTCACACCTGTAAGGCCTTTCACCTGTGTGGATTCTCTCATGTTTTCTCAACGTACTACTGGTCCTAAAATCTTTCCCACATGTCTCACACCTGTAAGGCTTCTCACCTGTGTGGATTCTCTCATGTTTTCTCAACGTACTATTGTCAACAAAATCTTTCCCACATGTTTCACACCTGTAAGGCCTCTCACCTGTGTGGATTTTCATGTGGAACTTCAAACTGTGGCGTCTTATGTAACCCCTCTTACATATTTTACAAACATATGGCTTCTTACTGGTGTTTCCTGTTCTCTGGGACTTAAACTGAGACTCCACCTCAGCAACTTTTCTGCTTGTTTCTCCTCTCTCATCATGGCTGATGGATACATGAGAGCTGTTAGAGATCAGCAGGTTAATATTTGTGGCTCCCACCACAGAGCTTATAACCGGCAGGTTGTCAACAGACTCTGTCTGTGCTGCACCATCTTCAGCTTTCATGTCCAGAGTCTGATCTTCACTGTGGTCATTTTCCTCACGAGTAGGAGTCAACATAACAGCATCAGTCTCCTGCTTCAGAACAAGCTGCTCTCCTTCCTGACTGCAGTGGAGTTCCTCTGGTTCCTCTTTCAGGTGTAGAACCTCTGGTTCCTCTTTCAGGTGTAGAATCTCTGGTTCCTCTTGGTCCACACTGGACTTCACCTCCTGGTTCCAGAGCTGCTGGTCAGCAGGAACCTCCACCTCCTCCTCCTTACAGACATGATGCTGTGGACCATCTGGAGGAACAGCAAAAGGAGCATCACGTTACTATGACTACAAACTAATACTATGACACAAACGCAGACCTGCCAGCATAGCAGTTACGTTTGTTAAAATGTGAACTATTGACCGTCAAATCTTCAGTTTCGTTAATTAAAATGACGTTTTGTTTACCTATCTTGTGTAACTTCAGTTCGGCTCTAAGGCAGAGATCCAGCAGTCGGCGTTGATGATTTCTCTCTTCTTCGTTCTTGACGGTAGTTTTTTTTAAAGCTCCAAAAACTTCCTTTTCAGCAGCTGTCGGTCGATTTGTAACTAAATTTCCCGAAGAGTCAAATGAAGACATTTTGTTAACTGAACTAAATACCACAAAAACTACGACAAAATGTCACTGACTTCAGGAACGTAGAAGCTAACGCTACAAAACCTATTTGTTGATTTCCGCTTGTTGTCCCCCAGAAAAACCTCCGACTAGGAAGTCGTCCAGGATTTTTTATTCCGCTGTAGCTGACGGTATGGATTCAGAATTCCACTTTTTCAGATCGATAGAAAGGAAGAATATACTTAAAAATAACAGTTAAATCGGTTGACATAGGCTTGGGGACCGGACGTTGGCCGGTTCAATAGCAGCGTGGACTAAAAAGTGTGAACTGGTAGCTGAAAGGATCCAGTTCTCCCCCTGAGCACTGTTGAGGTGTCCATACTGTGTTCGTGTGTTTTAGTTCATATTTTAAATTAACATAATGCACACCTAAACTTTAAATGCAAATAAACATGACAAATATAGGAGCACTAATAAAAATTAAACAAATCGAACCCAAGAAAATGACTAAAAGACAAAATATAAACATTTACACTCACTAATTTTTTGGCAAATAAATGAGTGACCAATAATATAGTTGAGGTTTTTAAATAATTTGTAACGATGTATTGCAAGTTTTGGTTTCATCCTCAGGGACTAGATTTCCAGAAGAACCTCATTGTCAGAGTCTTAAGGCGGGTTGGGTCTTCACAAACATGACGTTGGGGACAAAGATTTTGGCCAAAGTATGAAAAACCTTGACCCTAAAATCCAGTTTTATCTCATACCTGACTTACAACAGAACCAGTGATAAAGTCCAACATGCACCTGGAACAGGTCTGACTTACTGCCAGCAATGCAATCAAGCTCTGGCTCCGGTTCAACAGGGTTTAGACAGCCCTTAGTAAAGGATCCCGAACTCCATCCTCCTGGATCACTGCCCACAAGATACCATGAACGCTGATCTGCACAGGGCATCAGTAAAAGCACCAAACATCCTGTCAAAACACCTGCAGCAGTGAGTCTGATGAAATACCTGAGTCCAGTGGTTCAGATGTGTCCTGAGACTTTTGCCTGTCTAGCGTTAATGCTTGTTTTGAATTTAATGGTAGCAACATGTTCAAAAACAAGTTGGGACAGGGGTGCAGGGTGACTGGGAACTGATCACACCAGTTTGAAACATTCCTGAGGCGAACAGGTTAGGAGTTGTGACGTTCTGATCAGGAGAGAAAAAGACAGATCTGACAGGCTCTTGTCATTTTTTTTGGTTTGACTCATGTTTCTCTAGGCATCCGGTCCTGGTCGGAGTCAAGGTTTCAAAGAACATCAACTCTTCCGCAAAAAGTTTAATTTTGTTGAACCGACCCTTTACTGCACGCCATCTGTTGGAGCGACATCATTGCAACCAGCAATAGTCTGTAATACTGTGAAGCCAGAAGAATCATTGATCAATCCCTGCCCCACATGCCTTTGTCTCGCCTCTGGTGGGCACTGCTAGAGGAACGGCCTCACTAATGATGTCAGAAGGTGGATGATAAACAAGATGAGGTCATCTCTGCACACAGATTTGAGTTTGGCCAAACGTGTGATCAGGCCGGTCGAGGGGATTCTTGAAGGTGGGAGGATGAAGAAGGGTCACAATTGATCAGTCAAGAGCCGATCGAAGAGGCAGACGGTGAAGATCTATAACATGTGGGGGCTGGAACTAGAAAGTCAGAAATGGTTTGACTTTTCTCATTACATTCATTAGCATTAGCATTGTGGCTAAGTGTTCTATTTAAAGAAATGAGAAAGGTGTTAATTCAAACAGAGAAATGTCAAATTGATGGCGACTCACTCTTGATCCATCACTGACATTCAGAGCAAAAACTTATCCAAGAGACCTCTTTATTGAATTTATTAAGTTGAATTCAGACACTCAAAATTGATCAGCCCATCACTAGTAATGCTGTTTTACATCATTAAAATTCATTGAGCTGCAAGAGAGAGAGACCACCAGGAAGGGTAATGATGCTACCCGCTCTTAGCTGTAGGTTAGCAAGTCCAATCGAGTCCCTCACATAAAATCGAAGGGCAGTCATTAATTAAAACATGACCAACACTGTGCAATGCAATAAAAGTTATTCTCAAACATAACCAGGGACCATTTTTGAGAAAAATAACAAGACACCAGAGGGAGTTTGTTAATAACACTACATTTACCTCAAAAAAAAAAAAAAAAAGACCACCACTGCTTAACATTTGACCCGTTTTGGGACGCGGCTGAGGATGAAAAGTTCTACTAAAGAAGAGCAGACCAATTTGAACTGTACAATCGTTCAGAATCTCTAGTTTCCTGTTGAGCTCGAGCTCTGAAAGCTGTACTAAGGGAGGAAGAAGACAACATTGCACCCTATAACAACATTAGAGTATATTTTTTCCACAGACTTGTGACAATGGGTAGTAGTCCGATTTTCCGTTGGTGTGCCGAACTTTATTTTAAAGATCCTCCGATTCGATGCAGGTCGACTACTGGCCTGAGCAGAAACAAGTGGACTAACAAACACGAGAGTTTAATGCAGAGCTAGTCGTTCAAGCCTCGGCGTCTAGCAGCAGGCAACAGTCTTCGGGGTTTCCTGTTGTAATTTCCACGCAAGGCTGTTCCAGTGTCAAAATCCACCACGAGACTTTGGCGACGGACTTTACATGCAATCACAAACATGTTATAAATCCCGTCACGCAGAGATCAAGTCGACCTGAAAGTATCTGTTTATGTTCCTTCAGCATCAACTCGATGCTAAATTTTACATGATAAATCAACTTGACATTCAGACACCGCTAACGCTCGCTGGTTAGAATGAAGCCAGGTGAGGCAGATGGTCTTATATACGATGAAAAAAATACTTGTGTATTTTCTAACCTAAAAAAAAGTGGGTAGTCCCAAATTTATTTTTGTACTTTCAATGATTTGCCTCGGACGAGGATGTCTTGTTGTGTAACTGTCACATGAGATGAAGGATTCTTGGCGCCATCCTTTCCTGCTGCCGTCTAAACACGTCGATGCCTCGAGACAGACGGTCAGAAACATCGACCGTCTCGAGATGGGAACCGAGCTCGCACCCGAAACAGAAGTACGGGCGACAACGCTCGCATTCAATCTACCCAAGCGGGGCCAGGCCTTCTCATCATCAGCAAAGCACACTGGGAAATTCACACAAGACACGATCACACGTTCACAGGTTTCTTTCTCACTCATCTTTCTCAAATGGGGTTAGTCTTTCAACTGATTAAGAAAAAGAAAATGTGTTTGTAGGCGTTGTAGTGATACATGCATCCATTATACTGATATACACTTTTTAAAAAAGTAAAAAAAAGGAAAAAAAAAAAAGAAAAAAAAAGAACATCAACAAAAAAGGTATTAGAAAGCAGCTATACAAAGTCTTTTAGCTATTTCAGGGGAGTGAGGTTGACGGTCAGGATTCAAAGGAGCCCGATGTCCAGATGTTGTTCAGCTGGGAGGGAGGAAGGTCGAAGGGGTGGTGAGGGCGTGGCGTGTGTGTATGTGTGTTTGTGAGTGTGTGTGTGTGTGTGGGAGGATGAGGAGGAAGAGCTGTGTTAGTTATTGCAGCATGGACGGCTGGAGGGCTGAGCTGTCTCCGTCAGGTCCACGCCTCTGTTCCGCCCGCCGCTGGCTCCAGGCGCTTGAGGCTCGTTCTTGGGTAGCTTCTTTGCTGCAGTGACAAAGAAAACTGGGTCGGTGATGACATCATGATGACATCATAACTAAAAAAGCATGAAATAATCAGGATCCTCAGGTGGGTATCAGTGAAGAAAGGCTGATGGAGGTTAGAAACACCTGTGTGGTAGGAAGGTTATTGTGTGTGTGTGTGTGTGTGTGTGTGTGTGTGTGTGTGTGTGTGTGTGTGTGTGTGTGTGTGTGTGTGTGTGTGTGTGTGTGCGCGCGTCTTTGAGATTTAGCAGCGCTCTCTAGTGGACGACCTGGTGCATCCATCTCAAACACCTTTCTTTACCGCTGACCACCAGGATGCTGCAAGAATAGCATGGAGAAACCAACTAAACAGGAAATGATGTGTATCCCTTTAATTTATTCATCTAGAAAACAGACACTAAGACAGAGTTCATTTACTTCATTTTAAGCCTCAAAATGTTTGTAAAAGTAAGATGAGGGCATTTCAGACACACTCACCAATGGCCATGAAGATCTCGTTCACGTTCATGGAGGTCTTTGCTGATGTTTCCATAAAAAGCAAGCTGTTGTCGTCTGCGTATGACTGTGCATCCTGTGAAAGTGAATCCAGCAGCAGGAAATCATGAATAGAAACTCTGATTCATCATCATCCAAAAACACAGCGGGTATGACCCCAGATTACAAAGCCAGGACAGCTGAACAGGATTTAACATTAACATTGTGGTTTCCTTATCCCAGAAAACAGCACAAAGACAATATATCTAAACGATGGACCTCATCAGCGTCATCAATATTTCATTGGCATCTACATCAAAAATAATATTTTATAAACGTTCCACATTTCAGTAGTTTTTGGGAATAAAGAACCTGGTGTTCTGCACAGTAAAAGGAGAAGAACCGCCCTTTTGAAGGGCTAAATACGACAACGGAGACCTCAGACCGTGGAGTACCTGAGGTCGTGTGTCAGGCAAGAAAGAGACAGAAATATTCAGCTGTTCAAAATAATACTCAAGCAGCACGGTGGGAAACAAGAAGCTGTCCAAACTGTGTCAAAATGTTTAGCTGGCATTTCTTAAAATACAATAAAGTTCATCAGTTTAAACCCTAAATGTCTTGTTTGCACTGAATTCTGTTTTATTAACATTTAATATCGCGTCCCAACATTTTTGTAGCAGGCAAACATGTAATGTGTCAGAAATACAACGCAAAAGTTCTAAACTTCAGCAGACATGAACATGCAACAACGCGCTAACAAGCATAGCAAGAACACAAACCTGGAAGTCCAAGGCTCTCTTGTTTGCAAGATCCGCCTTGTTCCCAGCCAGAGCTATTACAATATTTGGACTGGCTTGTCTCTGAAGCTCCTTCACCCAGTTCTTCGCCCGTACAAATGATTCCTGCCAAACAAATTAGGGAGGGATGGATCAGTTAGTAAAAATAAATAAAAACTATAATAATCCATGAGATGCAATGATAAGGACAACCACAGATCAATGCTCTGAATACAGATGCGCTAAAATAGTGTTTTCTGTGACATTAATAACGACTTAAAGCAGTACTGTAGAAGAAAATCAACAGAGAGACGGAAAGAGGCGGTACAGTCTGGTGTGTTTGCAATGGTTGTGTGTGTGTGTGTGTGTGCGTGTCTGTGTGTGTGTGTGTGTGTGTGTGTGTGTGTGTGTGTGAGGAAAAAAGAAAAGCTGCTTCAAACAGCCGCTGCCACAGTTGTGTCATCCTGTGGGAAACAGACCCAAACTCCACACATCCGTTTGGTACTTAAAGGAGACAAATGGTTTTCAATGTGTTCATTATTTTGTGTTATATTATTTATATTAAAAAGGAAATTTTGCACCTCAGCCACACACATATTGGAACAGTTAGGCATGAAATCATTTATAAAGACAAAACACACAGGTTTATAGAAATTGCCAAAAAAACTAACGTTATCTGACGTCATGACACCAAAATCAGCTTTTTTATTTTGGCTTCCATGGAATAAATTTAAGATACAGACCTCACCCCCTCCGCCCTCCCACCCCCTTTACAGAAAAGCTGGCCCCCAACTCACCTCGTTTGTTATGTCATATACCACAATGGCTGCCTGGGCACCTCTGTAGTACATAGGAGCCAGACTATGGTAGCGCTCCTGACCGGCTGTGTCCCAGATTTCAAACTTGACTGTTGTGTCGTCCAAACATACCGTCTGAGTCAGAAAGGCAGCTGCAGAGACAAAGCACAGAACACGATGACAACTAGGTAAGCGTCGACCGAACTGCACAAAATGTGTTTTTGTGGAGGTAATCATTTTAAACCGATGCTGGTGACACACACCGAAGGATTATCCGGTTGACTTAGTCCACATTTGGAAAATGGAGCCCCAGTAATGTAGTAAATGTGTTATACGAGGCGTTCGCAATCAGAACGTCTGCTGGAGCATCAAGCAGAGTGGGCGTTACACAAACATGTTTTCATCCTTTATTTACTCTGCAGAGCTTCACCTACAGCAAAGCTCTTCAGGAACCCCACTTAGCTGCACAGGTTCACAGCGAGGCTGCCTGGAGACAAACATCACTTTCTACATCATGGCGATGCTATGTGTTGCGTGTTAGGTCACTGTCCACTTATCGTCCCCAGATTTACCCAGACTCCTCTTGTGTTAATTAATTCTGAATAAATAACTTCAGTTATAATGATGACCTTTTCTGTACCCAGTTTAATTGTTTTCTACAATCAAACAGACTTTTAATAGAACTAAGGTGAACCAGAATGTTGATATTTATCTAAAACATACTAAATTTATCAAAATGTAAGCAAAAAATATGGCCACATATCAGACAAATATCCAAAAATGGGATATTGTGGAAAGTACTGCTGATGAATGGAGTCGATAATAATAAGAATTTGGTGCTGACTTGTTTTATTTGACTTAAAAATGGCGGGGTCTATTCATCCCAGTGGAGGAGGTGGTATTTTTACCTTGCAGCCTGGTACGGGTTTGGTTCATGAACACCGAAGGAAAAAGATTTAGTGCGGCACCGACGTCAAAATGCCGTACATGTGTGGAAACAAGCAGGTTAAACACACTTCCAAAGGTAAGGAAATAATTACCGGTTACCGTTCCAGCGGGAAAGATAACTGTTGTGCATTCCAGAAGTTGTGTATATTACAACAGACTTCATTAATCTCATGTAAACTAGAGCGAGGGCAGATGTTATTCCCTGTAATTCCTAAAAGCCTTTTTCCAATTTACTTTTTATAATTTCCCATTTTTCCCCTCAATGCAAATTCCTCCATGCAAAGGAGGTAACTACTGCATACACTATACGTGATATTCGACTTTGTGTTCAGATTTTCTGGCCCATTTTATGCATACCTCCGATTGTGCTCTCCTGGAATTCGTGAAACTGTCCCTTGACGAAACGAAGTACGAGACTCGACTTCCCCACAGCTGACTCTCCTAAAAGCACAAGTTTGAACTGGTAGATCTTGTTTCCTGCATTTGGCCCATTGGGTCGTGTGGCTCCGCTTCTACTTGCCATGTCACACTGTCCGGTCTCTTTCCGCAATACCGACCTACTGTGAAAATCTGTAGGTGGAAACAAGAGAGAAAGAAAAAAACAAATGTCACCATCACATAAAAATTATTCAAAAATCAATAGCAGGTGGTTACCGTGGGTCAAATTAAGAGTTACAAGTTTACTGTGATAATCACAAAACCAAGTGTAGTCTTTCATATTTATGACATAAAAACCACTTATTAACATGTTCTTAAATGACTTGTATTTAACGATTAGTAACAAAAAAATTGCTACATGGCTAAAGTGTCATTTAAGAACTCGATATTAGTGATTAAAATAACAACAAATGAAAGTGATCTAACGCTAACCCTAACCCTTCAGACCAAGTCCAAACCAAAAAGAAGGGTTTCACAATGAAAGCCACAGTTTGGTTCCTTTCATAAAGAAAAGGAAAGTTGGTTTTCCACAATCGGCTGATCAAATAAATAACAGACGTGTCACAAACACACAGGGTTTGGACAGATGCTGAGGTAACAATCCTTATTTCACCTGACAAACACTCTGGCAGCTTATGTCACTCATGTGAGACACAACTCGGGTCACATATGTTCTACCGTAAAGTTTATTTTATTTGTTTTTCTTTTAAATCTGCCACATTAAGCCAGAAATAGACCTGAATTGGACATCTGTCATCAACACTGAGCGTCAGTCCGAAAATAACTACCGGCACCTTGGTTTAAATCGCATTACGACACACATTTGCTAAAACATTACCTGCTGACTTGTTGAGTGTTGTTTTATTAACTGAGTCGTATTAGAAGAGTTTTAAATGAGTGCGACAACAAAGCAAAAAAGCCACAAAGCTAGCTTCACTGGCGACATTAAAGTCGCTATCCCCCAAATTAACCTCAGCCGATGTGAAACGCAAAATCTGACAACATTACGTTGCTTTAAATTCTGGCAACTTCGTATAAAACGAGGCTGTACACGCTAAATCTGAAAACTTATGAAAACGTTTGAGAATGCCATGACACAGATGATGCAGATTTGGGTGTGTACAGCTAATGACAGCTAGCTAGCATTAGCTGCATGACGTTAATTTAGTAAACTACGTACTTGTTGGTCACGTATGTTGATGGATTTAAACGCGGGTCGGCACGAGCAGAAGTGGTCTAAACATGACGACTGATTTGGATTTAATAGTTAAACAACGTTAACTTCATGTGCTAAACTAGCTTGGCCCTTCCAGTGTCGACTAGCTACCGCTGGCTAACCAGATAATAGATACTGGGATGTGCTAACAGAGTGTCTGGCTGCGGCCGCATCGGGAGGAGCCCTCCGGATAGCCTTTAGCTCGCTAGCTAGCTCGCTAGCGCTAGTTTCAGCGACTCACCTACAAAAACGAGTATGCTAGTTTTGTTGAAAGATGTCTCCGGAATTATATGATGGCGCCTCCGAGAGCGTCGACTATCAACAGCCTGGTGTAACGTTAGATTTCATGAAGCTCCGCGACGGCCCTCTCTTACTTTCAACTTCCCTTTTCGCATTGTACGAACGATGATGACAGATCGTATGACTGGAATTGACAATCCGCCTACGTCACGGCGCCACGGACCAATCAAATTTGGGAATTCGTTCCCAAATTATTGTTACGTACGTAGTTGCTACAAAACTACAAGACAGGACAAGACTACGGAAATATCCCAACCGGAAATAGGAAATATATTCAGACTTAATGACTGCTGGATTTAAAAAAAATTTACCTGAAACGGATGTTAAAAAATACAAAATTAATTTTTATAATCATAATTGATTCAAACTTTGCCTAGTTTCTCCTAAAGCATTCTTAATTCACCTGAAATACAGATTTTCCCAGAGACTATGTTGACATGAACTGATGTTGCTAGGCAACGGAAATCAAACACTCAGCCACTGGAAGTCAAGAATTCGCTGCCATTAGTTAGAAAGACCAAGTTCTCCCAGGAGAGGACAAACAGTCAAGGTGAAATATAAAGCTGAAACGTTCCTGGACTGATGTTGACTGAAGATGACCGAAGAGAAGACTACTCTCTTGGTCTATAGTGATAAAAGTCCAAACATACCTCAGGTGAGTCTCCTGTGAAGTCCCTTCTAATATTGCCCTAGCCAACTCCTACTGAAATCTGAGTATCATTTTAGCTAAATACACCTCTTTCTTTGGTGGTTAATAGTTTATGTCTTTTAACAATCAGGCTGGGAAAGTAATACCTGTAGGAGACAGAGCTAAGACCTGCTTACAAGAAGCGAGAAGGGTCAGTCCAGCACCAACAAGCAGGAATACTTTGTTATTCAGGTAAATATACACTGAAAACTTGATGAATGAAAGTGTCCGACCTGCGTCTGCAGCCACCCACCCCACCGGGGGTAAGGAAATTCCGCCATAGCATCCGACCGGAGGCAGGAGCTGTGAGAGTTCACCAAGGGACGACAAATGATCCAGATGTCGCTAGCGCACTCGTTCATGGCATCAGCACCAAATCATCAATCAGTGTGAGTCCAACTGACAACACACACAGGCCTTGTTAAAAAAAGGATTCAAAATGGGTTCATCCTACCTCAGAGTTGCTTCTTTGGTCAATTTCAGATCACTGATAAATCCTCATTATTCCTCTGCTTGGTGATGAGTATATAAAATAAATGTTTGTGATTCCAACAGAGCAGCAGTTTGATAAATCCTCCCCAAAAGACGTTGTTCCAGCAGAAGTTACAAGAGCTGAGTGAAGGGGTGTACGCCTCGAGTCGGAGAGTGACGACAGGACGGTCCCGCAACCGACATGTTCAACTCCCCCCTTGGTGTCATGACAAAACCACGTTCGGCGTGAAAACAGTTCGAGGTTTGTGTCAAATCATGATGATAGATTTAAAGAAAAACTACTTGTAATAAAAGTACATTTGCAAATAATTCCAGTTACAGTGGGAATAATTTAACTTTAAATGAAGTGTCTTTTGTCTTATGAACATGTTTTTCTTTTTGTCCAGGGTTGGATGTGCGTGAGATTATTAACCCCTCAAAAACAGCAGGGGAGGAAGAGAGGGAAGCTCAGGAGGGACGTAATAAAAACAGCGTTGGTAAGACAAATAAAAAATATATATTATACATTATCTTTGACAAAATGGCTCAGCCTTGATTATAACGGTTAGAGTCTGCCTTTCACATGAAGAAATAAAGGCCTCACTCTCCTCCAGGGGAACAGATAGACCGGAAGTACAACTGCACTAATTACAGTAAAGACAGCAGGTTCGGCATCCTCACACCTCATTTCAACGACGGTCGTAATGTTGGCAAAACTCTCCTCTGGCTGGGAGAAACAAACAAGTAGGTGTAAATCACCGTACGCTTTTATACGACTACAAATAATAACATTAACAACAACATGTAGACTTGTCACACTTTGCCATTTTGCTGTAGGTTTTACAATCCAAAGACTGTTTGGCGGAGATCTGGGAGTGGGGAAAAGATAATGCTACAACTTGGGAAAAAGGACAAAGTGTAAGTTCCTCTCTTCTTCTGAACAATGACTTGACGCCAGAGTCCGATCTGCTGAGTCACATGATTAACTTATGGTTCTCTTCAGAAAAGGACATACCCTGAATATTCCGCCAGATCACTCCTTTGGAATTCTCCTGTCGCCAGACGAATTTGGTATAATTTCCGTATAAAAATCTATTTCCTGGAACGTGACACAACACTGCAGGCAGAGACCAAACATCTTTTCTTCTGGTTCAGGCGCCGGAGACATAATCCATTCCGCTGAGCCAGGCCGGTACATGAGAGGCAGGGAGCGACACCAAAGCCGGGTCAACGCAGTGCAACACCACCTGAAGAAGATGAACTTCCACAACTTCCCCTCCCTGCTGCAGGCATTCAGACATTACGACAAGGTTTTACCAGGGTGCAAAATCAGGCTGGTGTGATTTCTAGCACAGCTTTTCTTTTCTGAATCAAATAAATTGTTAATGTGTGTTTATGTAAACCACCAGGAAGGCAAAGGCACGATCAACAAAGACGACCTGAAGGAAGTGTGCCGTCAGTTCCAGCTGGGCGTGAGCGCGACGATCCTGGACGACCTGATGGACAACTGTGACACAGACAAGGACGGACAAATCAGCTTCCTGGAGTTCGGTAACTTTCTCAACTGGAAGAATAAGATGCCCATTAACAGGTGGGAGCAACGCATTTTAACACATGGTGAGTGGACAGGTCTCTACTCAGTTCTCAGGTCTCTGTCCAGTTAAGCTACCATAAAGTGTACAAGTCTTTCTACATGTGCATCCATTCTGGTCACATCTGCAGCTAATGGAGACGGGTCACCTTCATCAGAATCTGGGCAGGTCCCTGCTTCTCAAGCTTTGCTTAAGCCCGACGACCTTGAGCCTGTCAAGCTAGGCAGCTCACTGAAGACCCTCAGGACCCTGAGGCGACCCGAGGCGGTCCCAGACCACTTCAGGACCTCCTCCTCCTTCATCGGGGCTGTCGGAGATCGTCTATTTACATCATGTAAGCCCGAAATAAAGACTTGTGGTGATGAATCGGCGCTAGAGAGGCATTCACTTTAAACATCGAACATCTGGATTCATTCGGTGGCCTCCTTTCCCGTAGGTGGCCGTACCTACGGGATCCCGACCGTACGCCGAGACCTTCCGGCTCCACAGTTAAAGAAGCTCAACGACACCACCAACTACGGCGATACATCCACGGCTGCAGACCTGCTGCGTCCGACAGTTCACGCCCTTCAGGGTGTTCACGAGGAGCACTTGTTCCATCCCCGCACCAAGAAGGAGGTACGTAAAAGATTATTGGAGGTATGGAGTATCAGACAAAGGAAAAAAGTGAAGATTACTGTGATCACTGACATCATCATCAGTGAGCGGTACCTTCAGTCACCACTGTCTCCTCATTTGACCAGAGGATTAAATGTCTCCTACAAAACTTTCATCATTTCACACCTGTTGCTTCATGAAGGAACAGGTGGGACCCTTGACCCTGTTTCTTAAGCTTTCTCTTCTTTTTCCAAACAGGTCATCTGGAGTCTTCCTATGCCACACCATGATCTCAGAGCAGTTTGATAAAACCAACACCAGAAGACACATTTTTAAGGAATCTGACCCTCTTCAACTTCTTCTCCTCAGATTGCTGAGATCTTCAGGAATGTGGGCGTGAATATTTCTGAGGAGACGTTCGACGAGGCCTGGGAGCTGGCGTCCATGAAGCATCCCACAGGCGATGTTTCTGTCGAGGTTTTCTGGAACATCCTCAAGGAAATAAAAGCAATGTAACGGCGCCAGTGTTTCGAAACAATTTAATGAACTCAACTTATTAGATGTGGTCCATTTATAGTTTAAATCAATTTGTAATTCATATTTTAAGCTTTGTTATGGTGACTGGTGAGTCACCAGAAGTTAAGATCATGTCAGCTAACGCTCTTATCTCAACTTGTAGTTAATTATTTTCTCTCTTAGAATGACAAATGTAATTTCACGTACAGAAATGAGTCATTTATCCTGATAAATCTCTGGTTGTTTGCTTTGGACTTAACCAGTCAGAGTGTTAAGATGCTCAGTAAACGCTAAGAGTTACCTTCTTTGCCTTTGACGATTTCTTCTGTGAGTTTGAAATTTGATTTCCGAGCACATTAATCTTGTAATTGTGTTAATCAACCTTAAAATTGGAGTGTGACAGAGATAGCACAATTAATCCGAGGCGTCCTGGAGCTCAGACGCACATCGACGCGCAGACAGACACACCGACTTGCAAAAAGAGGCGCAAGGAATTGTTAGCAATCTGTTTCGCTAACGAGATTAATCAAACAGGTTGGCACGCAGCCTGGTCTGATCCACATGTCAGAACATTACAAAACAATAAAATAACTAATAAAAAAACAATTAGCTTTTTATTTTGCATATTCTCCACTTGCTTTTGTTTTCTTGCTAATTTCCATTAAACTGAGTGATGCACAAGCATGCTAAATTGTTTAATGTGCTCTCACCGTATCCAGGAGCATATTGACATGTGCTAAGCTAACCGTACTCATTTAATCTCATTACGACTCCACTGGAACAAAAAAAAAAACCCACGCAAACTTCCCCAACCTCATATTACTATGCAGCAAAAAATTAGAATAATCCTCAGCGTGTTTCATTATGCATGAATTAGTGGCTGCTAATGACGGAATCCTCTCTGTTTGTCAGATATGTTGTCAACACTAATATTATTGCGGCAGGCTTCCACAGATCGGGATGACACGCGGCGTTCTGACGTGACGCTTTTTGACGAGTGACAGATCCCTGGCGTAGATCTTTGAGTCAAACACGAGGGGCGTTTGTATGATTGGCCTCTCGCTCGCAGCGATGCGTCTTTTTGGGTAGAAGACTTACGTTGTGATCACTTATTGATCCTTAAGTGCTTTTTCTTACATGCACCAGATCTCACAAGGGAACGTTATCTATCATTATCAGTAGAACCACAACACCAAGATATGTCGACCCACATGTTTCATTTACCCCATTTATTTGTTTTATTATCTTACACTAGAACCTGGGTGCTAGCTAGCTATAATCCCAATCCGGAAATGTCTTAAGGATTCTTTTAACCCTAACCCTAATCCTTACCCTTTTAATTTGTGGGATGGAGTTTATAACTTCACAACTACACAATCACACATTAGAACATACACAGTGCCACTTTCAAATTGGAATTTTTAAAAAAATGCCAACGATCACATGTTTAACGTCTACAAATATTTAGAACTTGAGTTGTGAGTCATAAATTCATAGTTTATTTAATCAGAATTAAACAGTGATAATGAAGCTAATGGCTAATTGTGTATTAAAAAGGGAGGGAATAAACGATGGCTGAACCAACGGGATATTGATGCAGAGCTTTGGTTTAAAACTGTCTGTGTCCCACTTTCTCTTCTTGATTTTGTCACTCTTATGGGAAAACCAGAAAGGTTTATTTCCTGTGATCTTAGTGACAGAGAGTTCATTTTCCTCTGTGGTGGCTGGGTGAGTTAACTCCGTTCACAGAGGGAAACAGAAGCGTAGTTGAAAGGAAAACGATGACCGGATTGATCCTACTGTTGCCTTATCATCTATTCATAGTCACCGCCAAAGCTGGAAACACCTGACGGAATCCTACAGGTGAGGGGTCCCTCCTGAGGTCACCGGAGAGGGCCTGACCTCAAACAGGAAAGAGGGTTCATTCATTTCCTCTCAGAAAATTGTATTCAAAGAAGCAAAATACTCATCAATAGTCTAGTCAGTAGGATAGCGTGGGTGGAGTTAAAGGTTTTCTCAGAGGTGATTCCAAGACCACTAGAGAGGCGGATATTAGGTAGAACAGCCCCACCCTGTAGCCAACACCTGACCTCCCTTTTGGAGGTCCTGCCAGGCCTGTGAAACCGGATGGAGAACCAAAGGCTAGATCCAGAATTAATACATCTCATCTGGCCCGGGAGTGTTTCTCCAAAACGATCCTTTCCACACGTCTTTTAAAGAGAAAATCCATTTACTCGCTGCCGTCATTCCCAGCTCTCTTGCCCACCAGACAAAATTAGACGAGCCGTATGTTGGAAAGCTCTCAGACAACTTTGAGCTTCTGCCAATGTGAAATTATCTCTCAAAGTAAATATTTGTACCTTTTTAATTGTGCTTCAGCACGCTCTGTGGGGAGGAACAAACCAAACAGACCTTGGCATACAACATCTGAACAAATTAACGATCAAAAATAAGCTTTTAGCCCAAGTAGTCGGCGCTCACTGCATGAAATAGATTTAGACATGTGGAATCTGAAGGTTTGCGTGTGATCCATGTGTGTGGAGGCACTGGCATGGAAGCCCATCGCTTACTCATAGACAGCCATCGCTGTTTTCTTCCGTGGGCTGCCATCTTTACTGGGGGCCAATTTGAAGATCTTTCTGCCCTTGGGGTCTTCAGGAACTTTGTGGGCTGACACAAACCAAAACGTCATGGCGACAGAGCAAATCTTCCTCCCCAAGAAGAAGAAGATGGTCAGAAAAGGTTTCTGAGGTCTCTGTTCATGATGTAAAAGGCAAAAAAAGACAGAAATGAAGACAAAAAAACAAAATAATTTGAAAATGAAGTATCACTCCTGCAACTAAGGTTCCAAAGCCAAGTCCAGAAACTGGGTACAGACCTTGAACTTACCGTGTTGACAGGAGATGGATCTCTTCAACAAATTCTAATAGGACAATAAATCAATAACAATAAATTATTATTCATATTGAATTTGGAACATTTTTGTAATATTTTAAACATTGTTGTATAGTTGTGTTAAATTTTTTACGCGGTTGGAGTTGAATATGTGCGCGTGTACCTAAAGTCGGAGCGGCCGGAAAAGGAAAGGGATTTATCCTCCTGTCATGGCTGATAAATCACGCATCTGACGTTGTAAAAACAAAACGTGTAAGTAGGATTTGTTGGAGGAAGTTTGAAAGTGGCGCACCAATCAGACATTAGGTTAATATTCATTCACTGAATCGGAACTCATTCGTGTTTCCGGGTGTAGGGGTACCGGAACCTGTCGGTACCGGTCTGTGTTTCTACACCCCTGGGCTCTACGGGAGCAGCGCAGGTCGGACACCCCCCTGCCAACTTCCGGACCACCCACTGTGGGTTACAGGTTGGAACCCTCTTCCGAGTGTGGACCCCTGATGACGCGCTGCAAGGCTGGTGACGCGTTTCCGGCACATTTAAAGACACTAACCGGGGCTGAGGCAGCCACCGTTATTAGTTTTCTCTGATAATCTCACTCCATACTGTACCCACAATCCTTCACGATGTATACACAGTAGTGCTGCCTTCAATACTATTGGACATAAAAAATATCCTAAAACAGATTCTAGTACACACAACTATAAAGTTATACTTGCTTAGCATTTTAAATACAAATTCAATTAGACTTATATATACAAACTTAAGCTTCTATGTACAATATATATAAAAATACACGTATTTCTCTGGTAGTAAATGAACTCAAATGAATGAGTGCCAAATTTCCCAGGAGCACCTAAAGGCATCACCATGCTGTTGCTGATATCATCCAGTAGAGGGAGACATTCATCCATTTATCTGCATCACGTCGCGTTTGTGACGCATGAGAAACTAAAAACTAGAAAGTTGTCGACGTGTTTTACGGTCACAATAAAACACGTCAAAACACGGCCTCTTCCGACAAACCGACAGTTTCCTTGTATTTTTTTGCACAGGTGCAACACAAAACCTAACTAAACCCCCGGTGATTACAGGTCACCCCTTTCTCCCCTACTCGCACGCACGCGGCAGACACCTGCGCGCTTGCCCCGCCCACCCGGAGTTATCCCAACTAATTTTATTTATCGATAATTAGCGGCAGCGCTTTGCTTATTTGAAATTGCGCTCAGACACGGAAACCTTTCCGGGATGTATCGCAGTAATTATGCGTCTCAGCTGAGAATGCGTTTACATCTGCGAGTGGAATGGAGCGGAATATTAACGAGTCCAAAGAAGAGGGGATTAATTGTTGGAGAGAAACAGACGAGTGGAGGAGAGTTTAGAGTCCGGGCGGCGGGTAATCAGGATGGAGGGAGGACGGAGGAGAGAGAGAGTCTCAGGTCCCAGAGGTAAAAGCCACTCATGATTTGCCCCCTTGATCATGAAACCTACCCCAGAATTAAAACTGGAATTACTGATGTATGACGGATATTATGGGATGTCGTCCTGTGACTTTTGTCTGAGGGGTTATCCTCACAAGCGCCAACATAAAAATACTCGTCCGGATCTGCCTCTTATAGGCTTCACCCTCCCTCCCCAATAAAATAACACAAACAAACAAACAAACAAACAAATAAACAAACATTAGGTAG
Source organism: Antennarius maculatus (assembly GCA_013358685.1). Lineage (NCBI taxonomy): Eukaryota > Metazoa > Chordata > Actinopteri > Lophiiformes > Antennariidae > Antennarius > Antennarius maculatus. The sequence goes on from CM023615.1 coordinate 20,226,614, forward strand.
AGGTAGTAAAACCTCAGTCTACACCAGAAAGATGAGGTAAACCATCTTCAAACCAGCTGTTTCTCCTTCACACTTGAAGGCCCGTCTAGAAGAATCTTGGGATCAAAAGTCAAACAAACAGAATTAATTTCATGGAAAATTTGTAGATTTTGGAGGAATTTTTGATTTATGACATCAGTGATAAATTAAAATGTAGTCCTGGTTTCCGTCTGGATGGTGTCGTGATGGAGCGAGGGTTAAATGTGAAACTCTCCAGCAGTGATGAGACATTCTCATCCTTGAGATTCTGATTCTACACGTTTTGTGGGTTTAAAGAATTCCAAAACCAGGATTTGGAGCTTTGATGTCAAAAAGAGGGACAATTAACATTCTATAAAAGGAGGCTTCAGTGCCACATAATTATCATTAAATGTTAAAAAAAATAAAATTTATCTTTATTCTTTCAGGGGGAATTTCACCCACAAAAATTCCCCAGTTGCTCAATAAAATTATCATCTGTGGCTGAACCGCGACATTCCCATGAAGCAGATTTGATTTATGAAACAATATCTGACATTTCTGTCTTGGTTATCATGAATATTCTTTTTAAAACTCTAATCAGAAAAGGAAAACAGACGCAGAATCCCTTCAAATGGGTGAAAACGTCTTTTTCTTTTAAATATCTGAAGAGTTTGTGACTTTCTTTATCATTAGTTTCATACAAAATCTCTCGGCCAACTTCCCACTGATAAAGATCGAATGTTAAACCTTTAAAAAAAAGTTGTTTATTGTGTGCATTTAATCAGGGCTACAGGTATTTTGTGTGTCTGCTGGCAGGAAGCCACACACAATAGCAGGCACAGGTGTTGACCAGAAAAAAAAAAGAGAAAGGAAAGTGATTTGAATTCTAATTGTTGAATGTATTTGGCATCTCTGTGGCGCAAAGAGATTTAACTAGAGCTGCAAAGTTTGCATGGATGTTTCCAAAAACCCACGTGTCTCCATTTACCCCCCCCCACCCCTCCCTTACTGAAGATTCACTTTATCTCAATTTCATAATGTAGAGCTTGTTGATCAAGAGCACAGATATCTTTGACTCCAGCGTGGAGTAATGAGAGGAATTAGCACAAATGCTTTAAGTAATAGTTCCTGATTTTATTTTATTTTTTTTTCACTCCCAAATTATTTTTCAACTTGTTTTTGTATCGGTGCATAAATAAAAAAAAATCTGCAGAAATTTATTATTCGCCCAAGATGTGATTAATATGCAAAATTATGCAAATTAAGATGCAATTAGGCTCCAATTCTCTAGTGGAATTTTCCATTATAATTTAATACAAAGTAACAGAGTAATTGGTGTCACGTGTAATTACGGTTACTCAAGTGCACTTTCAGGCATGCAAATGATTCGCTATATGTTGGTTATCCTATGCAAATGCACCATGTGGTGTTTTAACAAGTGGAGGGGGAACAACAATGGGCGCCGTTACCCCCGGTGGGGTTGGAACGGGGTAGAAAAAAAAACCACCAGGGTGTTTTTTTTTTTTTTTAAATGAGACAAGTTGGAAAAGTTTCAGCGCTCAGATTATCACCACACTTCCACCCCCCCTTCCCCTCTCCACCCCACCCCCTTTATGAATTTTTGATGAATCGCAGAGCGCCGCTGACTTTCATCCATCACCAATCGATTAATGAGAGAAAGCTGTTGACGGGATGTTGGAGGGAAATGAGGCGGTTTCCAGCGGGAAACTGTTGCTTCAGTTGACAGGATTCTTCCTCCTCCTCCTCCTCTTCCTTTTCCTCTTCCTCTTCCTCCTCCACCTCCACCTGGATTCAGCTCCATCCGGCGCCCTGTGTGATCAGTGATGCCTGCAAATGTCACGGAGCATGACGAAGCCTGACGGGTCCACTGAGGAAGAGGAAGGGGAAGAGGAAGAGGTTATGTCATCGATATCCACGGCGACGGGTGGAAAGTCTTACCAAAGACGAAGGAGAGCGGTTCCTTCTTGGGAGGCAAATGGATTTTAAATTGTTACATGACTGCTTGCGTGTCTTGACATCTTGCTCTGCTCACACACACACACACACACACACACACACACACACACACACACACACACACACACACACACACACACACACACACACGCGCCGGCTTTAAACACTCTACACACTCATGCAGACACACACCCTCTGCTATCTGTCTTGTTCATGATCAATGCTCTGAACAAAGGCATCCTCCCTCCCTCCCTCCCTCCTCCAGCCCCCCCCATACCCCCCCCGCCTCCACTCTCTGCCCGCCCGCTCACACAACTCTCTCAAAGAACATAATCCCTCATCAAAATGGAAACACAAAGGAAACTTGAGCTCAATCCTATAAACGCACGGACACACCAGACAATGCCTCCTCCCACCCGGCCCCCCCCCCCCAGCCACGTCCCCCTGCCTCCCCAACAGCCATAAATGCCCTGTGGCACAGATCAGGCTTTATCAACTTCCCCCCTCCCTCCCTTCCTCCTCCTACACCCATCCGTCTATTCATCCATCCCTTCTTCCCTTCCCGATTAGCCCCCCCCCACCATCTCCACCCCCGCCCGCCGGCATCTCCCATACCTCCACACGGGCCGCTCATGCAGCAGGAGGTTGATTCAAAAATCATTTCTTGCTCTCATATCCCCCCCCCCCCAGAAGTTTGCCCCCACCTGCAACGCCATCGGTTTGTCGGCGAACGCTTTGCTCTGCTAAAGGACCCTTCGGGTGCCCGTCAATCAAAACCGTGGCGTCACAAACGTTTTTTCATATTCGGCGTTTTGTTGGCGACTCTTTGATGTCAGTGGGAGGGGCTTAACGTTTGTGGGAGGGGCTTAGGAACAAGTTGTGAACATGTGGTCATGTCATTGTTACTTTGTTTAGCGTTAGCCTCAAAAGCCGTTCACGCAGGCCTCAGTTCCACACAGCGACCATGAGTCTGTGATAAATGGACTACAACCCCCAGAATTCAATGCTCCATGTTAATTTTTTTATAGGTAGATGGAAATTTGGGAGGAAGAGATGTTCTGTTTGCCATCAGTCATTCGTATATCCATGTAATCCAGCTCTAGAAGTTAAAACTTAGAGTAAAAAGTTTTTAGGAAGCTCCAGTCAAAAAGAACTCCTGGTTTAACACACTTCCTGCTTCACCCTTGGCCCCGCCCCTCCACGTGTTTCACTTCCTTAGCTTTTGCACGTCGTTAACAAACAATGTTAAAGATATATAAACCGCTGTGCATGCTGCTAATGGTGTTAGCAACAAAAACGGTCATAAAAGTATTTCAACCTGCTCTGGTAAATTCTGGACAAATTTAAAAAAAGAAGTTGATTTCCACCTGTGATTTCTCTTTTTCTAAAAACACACACACACACACACACACACACACACACACACACAAACACACACACACACACACACACGCTCCTACCCCCACCACCCTTAACCTCCTGATTCCATCACCCCTGCTCAGGGCGAAGCGAGATAATGGAGAAGTAGGCCGCCTTCGCCCGCTGTCACAGGAAGAGGAAGTGCTCGGCATGCCCTCACCTGTGCCTTGCAGGCGCTGCAACCCGTTGCACAAGCAGGAGACGAGGCGGCGGGGGAGTCAGAAGGCGGCGTCAACATGGCGCCACACGTCATTTGTCGCGTTTCCTGCCACCGCAACCTCTCGGAGTGACCATCATCAGAGAGGATCACAGATTACGCTTCAAGTCGTGAGTCTGAAACTGAAACGATCACGAATAAAAAGATGGAAATATGGCTCAATAATGAATTTGGAAATTTAGCAGCTAAAGTAGTGGAAAGAAAAACAGGTTTGGATTATTATATAAATTTCCCTACATTGAGCAAATCCCTCAAACATCAGAGATCCAGGATGGCGAGTCTTTCTCTATAAATTCTATAAATGTCTGGTCTCTTTTCATGGATTACTGTCATTTGCCATCCGCCATTGTGAGCGCCTGCCAGGCTGGCTTGCCATTTCTGGGCCTGTGTTTCCAACCTTGATATATTTGCCAAATGAATATTTGAAGCTTTAATTAAATTTATCCCACCTCTACACCTTCTGTAAGACGGCGGCCACCTTGCACGTTTCTCACATGCCATCATTTCAGCTATTTTATTTTATTTTTTTAAACGAAAGAAAAAGAGGCACAGCTTGTTGTCATATTTAAAAAAAGAAAAAGATTTTGGAATGAGCGTATATTTAGCAGAATAAATCTGATCCCTCGGTCACATTCACATGCAAATAGACTTCGAGGGGAAGCGTCGAAAACTTGACGAAATGTGATTTTGTCATTTTTGGGGTTTTTTTTGCAAACCTTTCATGAGACAAACAGAAATCCATAAAAACAGCGACTGAATTCGGTTGAATATTTCCGCTCTCGTCCCTCCTCTTCCGTCAGACTCCATCCGCTGACGCGTCCCGGCGTCACCCTCCCTCAAAAATCCTGTTAGTTACACTTTAAAGGAGCCCACTCCTCATAATTAAGCCTCCCAATAATTACCAGCGGTTCCCCTGCACTTTTGAATTGCACTTGCGGTGACATAATTCATTAGTGTTTGTCCAGAAAAATGATTTAGTGTCTTTAAAGTGCTCCTTCATGCAGAATAGCTATTAAAGCGGCCGCATGCACACACGCGCAGCTTCGCCACGTTAACCAGTTTGTCGAAGTCAGCCGGGGTTCAAGCAATGATAAACATAAATTATGACTAATACACCGCACCAGTGGCTTTTTGGAAAATAAAAAAAATTACTGACACAGGGAAACCACTTTGGATTCACCGCCGCTGCTCACCCCCCCCCCCAAACAACCCCCCCACTCATCCGTGTGCACTGATGCGAGGATGTAGGAAGCACAACACAAACGGGGTCGGGCATCACCTTGAATATTCAGATGGGTAAGCTAATCGTTTCTGCCTGGATACGCCGCGGTGATTACCGGGCTCCTCTGGCATCACCCCCCACCCCCCACCCCAACCCCCCATGAGGCCTCTCAAGGCGACGCAGCGCGCCTTTTGTTTACATTTAAAAAGTTTAGAACGCACAAAAGTTCCTGCATGTGTGTGTGTGTGTGTGTGTTCTGTGACGATGCTTCGGCGATGACGGAACGCGGGGATGATGACGCCAACGTTCGTGGCTGTATGTCAACCCATCTCTCCATCCCGGGACTCTTCCACCGCCGCAACCCGACATGTTCCCGAACACCCAGAATTCATCACTTTGTTTCCTCTTTTGTGTTTCTCCCTTTTCTTCAGGGAACTGCAGGAATTATTAGCGGCTTAGCACCGAGAGGCCCCTAAGTAGCTCTCGGGGTGTAAGCCTCTCTCCCAAGTCAAGGCTAACACCACCCCCCAATTCAGCGATAATGCACATGTCAGCAGGGACACGCAATGACCCCCCCCAGCTAGATGATCATTCTCTTTCTTACACTCCGACAACAACAAAAAAAAACCTCCTAGAAAATATTAACATCCCGCGGAATCATGAATCAGCAAATTATTCCCAATCCTGTTCACGCAACCAGGGGTGGGTGATGGGGGGGGGGGGTGGTGTCGAAGTGTGGGAGCTCCTGTTCGCACCTACGCTCCCATTCCAAACAAAAATCCCAAACCCCCGGCGTCGGCGCAGAGCTTTACGACGGGAAAGCCGAGGCGAAGTCGCGGAAGCGGCACAGCGGCGCAACTCGCTCCCGTCTCTTCCAGACGGCCCCCCGATTTGGGAACGCCGTGAAATCTGTGGCACCTCTCCTTGGCTTCCTGGCTGAACGGCTGCCATATCTTGTGATGGACTGAGGCAGGAAGAGAGCGAAGCAGCCAGGGATGAATACGGCTTAATCTTTACCCAGGCCACATGTGTGTGCATGATAACATGGTGGCTTTCTTCCTGTGCAGGGTGATTCTCCGCCAGCTGCCAGGTTAGCTGCCTCGCACAGCCGTGTTTCGCTGCGATATTTTGCCCGCAAAAAAAGAACTATTGCACCTAAGGTGGGGGCTAATGCATGTTTTTGGAATTGGCGGTAATTCCTGACACATTTCGAGAGACAGATAGTGTGTCTTATAGCGAATGACAATATATGTAAAGACACCTAGCTTTCCCCCCTCTTTTAGGTCCTAATATTTTATTTGTGCAGCGCCTCCTTATACCCCGGATAGAGGCTATTTTTGTAGTTAAACGGCTGTGTTGTGATCAAAAGCGGCTAAATGCGCAGCAAAATGCCTGAACACACATTTAAAGTCTGGCCGGAGGTCTGCACGCTGAAAGAAAAGGATATTTTTTGCAGAATTGCGACGGAACAGGTTCCCATACAGAGTAAATATAAACCTAAATGTGTGCTCAGTTTTCACAGGTAACGAACGGAGGAATGAAATGTGGAGACTGTGTGTGTTTGTGTGTGTTTGTGTGTGTGTGTGTGTGTGTGTGTGTGTGTGTGTGTGTGTGTGTGTGCGTGCGCATCATGCAGATGCTATTTCCTCCATACACTCTCCCATCATCTAATGCAATCAGTCCAGCAGCTTGATATTGAAATTTCCCTTCTTTCTTTCCTTCCCAGATAAACTTTCTACCCCCCCCCCCCAACCACCACCACCACAACACCCCTCTACCCCCCACCCCCCAGCTCTCATCTGCCTGGCTTCACAAAGCCCATTTATTATGATTGCATTACCATAAATGATTTTATAACATCTGCTTGTCAATAATTATGGGACAAATCCCCGTGCCCTTTGACCCCTGCTCCAAACGAACCCCAGGTGGAAGGCGCTGTCGGGCTAATGAGTAGTGCGTCGTTGCCACGTCGCCGCTAACGGCCTCGGCCACAATTACGGGCTGCCGCACGTCGTATTAGCCAAAAAATTAGGAGTCACGCGCTAATTGAAAAGATTCAGGAGGATTCAAATGGAGAGCAAAAGATTTCTGAGCGAACACGGCGATGGGAGGCGTTTAAATGAAGTTTTAATTCAATTTAATTTTAGTTCAGACAGTTCTGAATAAATAGTCCAGAACACGCTGTTGTTAAAAAATACAGTTTAATGAACGAGTGGTAATGAATGACACCGTTGTGTTCATTTCACTTAATGCAGAACATTTATTTATCATAAGTATGATAAATATTACATTTAAAATCACATTTTTAGACATTATGAATATTTTTGATTTATTCATATATTAATTCAGTTTTAATTTTTCTGTTTACATGTATGTTAACATTTATTAACATACATCTATTTATTATTAGTGCTGCAATCTAAGATTTATAAGACGTTTAAATGAAATAAAGCGTTACAGTCGTCTATTTTAATATTGTACGTAATGAGTTAAATTGATAATCGCTAACATTTGTTAAAATTCATTTAGAAATTGTTGCAAAAATAACAAACGTTGATTAAATTGACTTCTTTCAGACTTCTGCATATTTATAGTTTATAATTACACCTTAACCCCACCGAACCCCCCCCCCCCACTTGTAACGAAACAACTATCTAATAACAAAATTTAAACAACTACGCGGCGCAACGTCTTTAATACAACGATGAAGTAGATCAATGTATTACCCCCCACCTGCCCCCCGACGCCGGCGTCAGATCCAGTCCTAATTGAAAAGTTAATTAACTTTTTGAAGTCATCAGCTGTCATTCCTGCAAATCAGACTCCAGCCCCCCCCCCCCCCCAAACCCCCCTAGAGAACAACTGCATACCCGCCTTAATGGCTGGGGACCCGCTGCTTGGCTGCATGGGAACATTTGGTCACTGGAAGTCGCATTTATGGAGTATTGTTTAATTAAAGCCAAATTAAGAGAAGTGTATGCAGAACGTAATTTCTGGAATGAATTATTTGTAAAAACAGAGAGCAACTCAGATAATCAAACTTTTCATTATCCTCTCCTCCCTCCTGAGGAGCCTCCTCCGGTTCTTTGCTGATGACTCCCAAAACACAAATGAGAGAACGTTACCCACAATGCATCACATACCTGCAAGTTTTCTCTTATAATTAATATTTTCTTTTAAACAAAAACAAAATCCCCCAAAAAAAGCAAATTCAAAATGAAAAGCTAAACATGAGCTACTTTTTTGTGCATTTTTTAAAACTTTTTTATGCATTAATGCTCAAAAAGGGGACAAATAGAGCATTCTTAAAGTTTTTTTTGGGGGGGTGGGGTGATTTTCAGTTAATTGCAGGAATTAATTTGAAGAAAATTCTGAGAAAGTTAAGAAAAAATGCGAAAAAGTTAGTTTTTTATTGTCTATATAAGCCCTTACATTTTCTCTGCAACTTTTCAACACATCTATTTCTGTCACACACACACACACACACACACACACACACACACACACACACACACACACACACACACACACACACACACACACACACACACACACACACACACCTTCCCCCCCACTGGCTTTTGATTTTAAGCCAATTCTGTCAAATTAACAGGAATATGAGTTAAAAAAAAAATTCATCCGTCTCATTTTCGGGGAGGGGGGTTCTGTGGAGATGGATGGTCCCGTGTTGTTTCCGGGGGGTCAGCGCAGGTTTAATTGATTCCCCCCCCCCCCCTCCCGTCTCTTATTAGGGCCCCCCGGTTCCTCTCCATGGGAACTGCTAATTGGCCCTCCCCAGTGGCCACTTGGAGAAACAGGCAGACGTGGCCCGGTAGTCGCTCGCGCCGGTCCACGGGGACGGCGGCCGCGGATGAGAGATTCACGCCGCTGCCGCCGCCGCTCTGTAGATCTGATGTGTCCCTGCTTCACCATCTGGACACCAGATTTACCGCCAAAACGACTGAGACCGAGAGGCTTCATGTGATTTTTTTTTTAGAAGACGGCACCTCTGTGCGTTCACACGCATGTGCACCGGAACATGTGAGGACCCAGATTTGAATTTCAGATTTTTTTTGGAAGTGATTTTTTTTGGGGGGGGAAACAGGATAAATTAAAAAGTGAGGGAATGTTTAGAAAGTAAAAACTTTCAAATTTTTTTTTTTTTTTCGGTAAAGTTAAAAAAAAAAAAGTAGAAAGTGATTCCTTTTTTTTTTTTAGGAATTAAATTTTTTTTGCAACTCAGCAAAGTTGTGTGGATGTTTTTGTGAAGTTGAGCCGTTAACGTCAATTGAGATTGGTCAAACGGTGAGGAATCGTTTTTAGGGTTAAGTGAGGTTAATTTGGGTGGGTGTGGGTGTGGGGGGAGGGGGGTCATGGGGGTGGGGGGGCACATTATCTGAGTGGGTGAGACAGAACACTAGAGAGAAAGTGTGGGAGGATGGCGTGATGTAAAGGTCGTGTGCGTGATCTGAAGTGAACAGATGTGACACTGGTGAACAAATGAAGTTTATTCATTGAGGTGTGTGTGTGTGTGTGTGTGTGTGTCTGTTTGTGTGTCGACGCTGTAAAACGTTGCAGTGAAATCTGAACGGTAGCCTAAAATAAAACATGATTAAAGCGTTGAACAGCAGTGCATCATGGGAAAATCTGTCCTCCTTTTGCAGATGCTGAGAGATGCATTTGTATTTTTACCTGCACCCCCCACCAAAGGGGTCACACAGGGCCCGCTGTCACCCCCCAAAATCTACTGATTTCACACATTATTCATTCATTTTAAAAGCAATTTCTTTTTGTGGTTGCTTTAAATTTTTTGTAACTTTATACGAAATTGTACAAAAAGTATAAAATGTACAAAATCCGGTCTTTGCGATTGAATGTGCACTCTGCATCCCTCTGACACACACACACACACACACACACACACACACACACACACACACACACACACACACACACTGTCGGCAACTAACGGGTTATCTAAGCTAAGGAGGGGGATCTGTCTTCCGTTTCTTGAACAGTGAAAGGTTCGAAGGTCGTAGGACGTTTGTGTGTTTGTGTAACCGACCTTGATCTTGCTCTGAAGTGAAGAAAAACAGATCGGCAGCAGATCTTCACCTCAGTTGCTCTTCCTTCACCTCCTTTTAGCCACAAGATGCAGAAGATTCAGTGTCTGTTCCCTATCATACTGTTTGTACTTCCTGTCTGCGTGTCATGTAATGCCAGCGCGTTTCCTCGAATGTGACATTTACATCTTTTAAAGTAAACTTATGAAAGAGAGCTGGAAGGCGGTGTCTTCTTGCCTGAAACTGATTTCTTTTTGAACTTTTTAAAGGAAGACTGAGCAATGAAGTAATAATGAGAAAAGGAAATAGCTCGGTGAGGTTTTGGAGATATTCTCACAGTGCTGAGAGGCTGAAGATGCATAATATTTACAGTAACTTGAATAATATCAAGACATTGACGCTCTCGATGACTCAACATTAGCTTGCGGCTGAAACTTTTCATTCAAAGTCTTTCTTGTGGCGCACTTTTAATGAAATGCCCCAAATTTACCTGAAGCGCTCATCGGCACTTTTTTCAGTTTCGTTTTTCGTGGCCCATCAACCGGAAATTAGTATAAAGGTTTTTCTGCCGTCTGTTTTCTCATCTAAAATAATAAAAGCTGCAGTTTATTGTGGTTTGAATATCAGCGTGACCTCTTTTAAACTACAAAGTGCAGAAGGAACCTCTTTGCAGATATAGTCCAAACGCGTGGAAAACAATAAAAAAAAATCACACAAGAACTCGACAATCATATCGGTTGTAAAACCACAAGTGACGCTACGACTGTGCAGGGAGAGTGAAATTGAAAATGAATCAGGCGTGAAGTTTCTCAGCATGAGTAGAGAAAAATCACAGTGGATTCCAGAGAGAGCTCTAGAGTCAGGATTAGCGTTTGCGGGCTAAATGGTGTTGTAGGTTCTGATTAAGGAGCATGTACGCCGGTACTTGCTCCACCTCTGAGACAGCCTCAGATGTCAATAGGGCTAATTGGCTCATTAGACCAGGTATTTAACGCTGCTATAATCACTCTGTGTCATCACTTAAGCCTTGGTGGAGCATGAGGAGCTCTGGCGATTGACTGCCCCGCTAACCTCCACAATAATTTGAGACACGACGAGGAGAAGCTCGTCTGGCAGGAAGGGATCCCGGTGCCTCGCGGTTACAGTTGTCGTCTTTTACTAAGAAAGACTTTATAAGATGGTTTAGTCTTCAAATCAATACCGTTTATGCTCCTTATATGTGCACAAAAAGAAAAAAGTCTATGCCGATGGTAGGAGGAGGTAATGACAACCACAGATGTCCATGAGTCCGATTCTGTACGACATGAAAGAGTTTGACCCACACAGGGACAAGAACCTGGTGGTGCATTCAGGTAAACCCTTGAGTATTTGTAAAGGAGTGTTTGTACAGGACATCTCCAACGAGAACTCTAAGATACATTCAGGTGCATCTCGTCAACTGTCCTCCACAAAGAATAAAGATTGTGACTCATTTAAAAACAGGAGCTAAACGGTTCAGAGTCTGGACTTGAGTGTTTTAGACTTTCGACATACTTGTGAGTTGTGAGACGATGACTCGGCGATCAGTGAAACCGTTTCTGGGAATCTCTGATTAGGACATGTTCCGTTCAGTCAAAAATTTATCATAAATGTTTGAATTTTAATTGTCAAAAAGATCTAGAAAATAATCAGTGGTGAAGCACGTGATTAAAAATGCCACCCAACAGAAATTCATCAGTGTTTATTCTAGACATTTACTGTAAAGAAACCAAACAACAGGGATAAGTCTTGCCCTGATTGGTCCGAACGTTAGAGGGTCCAAATGAAATCTCATCCAGGACCAAAGTTGGACCTGGTTCATCAGTTGAAACTGTTTGACGGGCTTTACTGCTTCCTTTACACATTTCTGTTTGAGAAATGTTATTTCAAGGCCACCAGAACAAAGCCAGTCCTAGATGTACTCCTATAAATATATATAGTCTGGGTTTAATTTAATGTTCTTTATCAAAGTCGAACGAAAAACAAAAGTGCAACACAACAAAAATCAGACTGAAAAGTTGAGACCAAACAGTCTCTTCCCACTTTGTTTTATCATCAGCACAGTCCCACACATCCGCTGAAAGCTGGTGCCATCGCTGTTGTGGTCTCTGCTTAAAGGAGGGGGGTAGGGTTGGGGGTTGGCGGTGGTAGTAGCGGGGGGAGATGTCCTAAGGGCCTGTGGAAGTTGGCATGGTGCTGACCGTACCATCGTTTCCTCTGAAAGGAATGTCTGGTGTGGCATCAGTCACTGCTGGCATCCTGGAGATGGACTGCCAGTCCCTCGTCATTGTACCATTCCTGCACACACACACACACACACACACACACACACACACACACACACACACACACACACACGCACACAACCAAACACACACACACACACACACATACAAAAACATAAACGTGTCACGCTCCCACCCTGTGCATGGCAGTGATAGGCAGAGGACGAAGAGCGCACATCCTTATCGACGCCAATCCAGATGAACCTACAGAAGCGCTTCCCCAACACCCCTAACGCACTCGGTGCAGAGTTGGCTATCATTAGCCTTCTTTTAACTCTGACAGTCCTAAGGCTAAGGGGAGGCAGGGCGGCATTGCCAAGGTGCTCCCCTGATTCGCTGCATCTCCCAGGGCTAAGGGGCCTCCAGGCTTACTGGCCCATGGAGACTTAAGCCCCGGCCTCCCTGGAGGCTCTCGGCCAACCCAGGCGCTTGGCATGGGCCGAACCGCCCAATGGGAGCGGTCCAAGAGCCGTGGATGGCTATGATATGTTTCCACCGAGGGCAATTTCAATCATGTGGAATTTGATGGATGAAAGGAATGCGTTTCGCTGGGGGTGGACCGAACGAGAGCAAGCCGGTTTTCTGCTGTCACACATTCCCTCGTCATAAAGCCAAGTTTTTACGTGTCTTTAACGTTAAATTCAGAGGGAATTTATGAATAAAACATAAGAGATAGTTTTTATTTTGCTTGTGTATAAATGTCAGAAAACAGACAGCAAATGGGTTAATGTTTTATTTGGCCAAATTTTGAGTTAGAGGACATTTCGGCTGTCAACCTTGTAAAAGTAATTTCCTCATCGATGCCCAAAAGAATTCCTTTTTAAAAAAATTAAATTTACAGAATCCTGTTTAGTCCTGGTCATCCAGGTTAACTCTCAACCAAAGAAATTGCAAAGAACTTTGTTTACGCTCAGTATGCTGCCCCCTGTGGACAGAATGAGTACTGCTTCCATTTCTTGATCTCAGGAACAGAATAATTTATTGTTTATATGAAAGTTTAGCTGGTTGTTTTGTTGAAGTAAAAGCTAAAGTTAGCAGTTTAGCTTATTATGGTGAAATATACTTCCAACGGCCAATCACATCGGCTGTCATTAATTCAGTATTAGCAATATTTTTGGATTAATCTCAATTGTGCACTACAGAACAGTAAAAGAAAAATTCAAAATACCTAAATTTGCTCAAAACTATGACGTTGTCCCAATTTCAAATTTTTTTGCAGAACGTCATGATGTCAAAACCATTTTTAAAAGATGCCGCACACCAAAACGCAGCCCCAATCAAAAGGGTTTAAAGCGCGCTGATGAAGGATTACAGTAATTTTTAATCTAGACGTATTGTTTTTTTAATTCGCTCTGACTGCTCTGCCTTGATGGTTTTGATTAATATGACCAGGAAATGTTTGTGAGCAAGACATATAGTGCGATTCATCTGCAAAATAATCCAATCATTACCAACTAATGACGGAGAGGGGGTTGTTGGGGGGGGAGGTGAAAAATGATGCGAGCCCACCGCAGCTCCCCAACATGCATTAGGGCCCCATCGACGCAGAGGATTGGAGGCCCCACCTGTCACAGCAATGCGGTAATTGCATTGTGGGCTCTCTCCTCTCCCCGGCTCGCTATCCTCGCTTCCCCATCCGCCGCCGTTCAGCTGCGCAGACAATGCTCATCTTAATGAAGCCGTCTGACGAGGTGGCAATTACAGACTTCTGTCACTGTCACCAGGGGCAATCGTGGAAGAGGTGGAAGGGAGGGGGGTGGTGGAGGACGCCTCACCCCTTAGGGCTTCTCCACACCCGCTGCGTTATGCTGGATGGCACGGTGGCTAAGCTGCTGTCAAATCAAACAGGGAGTGGTGAGAGCAAGCGAGGTTGCGTGATGAGAGATGAGTGATGGTGGCGTACGGAGACGTCTCCGGATTGACGGATGATCCGGCGACACTTCGATGCACACGCGGAAAAAGCGCTCCCGGTGCTTCCATCTGCAGTGAAAAGGAATCACCCGGCTGGTCCGAGCTCTCCTAGTCGACTTCCTGTAAGCGAGTTCATTATCTCACAAGGTGTTCGAGGGTCACACGAGGTTCCATCCCATATCCTCTGGAAAAATGGAACTTACGTGGTCTGGAATTACAGAAAAAGGTTCAAACTTTTGTTGTTTACCTTTTCAAAAACGTTTGCATCTAAAACACGGTTACCTCAAAACGGCTGATGAAGCTGGAGCATGCTTTTAAAATCAAAGCATTCACTAAGATCACAGCTGTGGAAAAATCAGCAAACGTTTATTTCTTTTATTTTATGTTCGTGGACATGCAGGTAGCTTTCAGATCTTCTATCGGTAGATTCCACACCTGTGACGCAAGTACTTACCTAAAATAACAGTTATTTAAAGGTGTGTAAATTGCGCAAACTAGACCTTTAATCAATACACATCTTTGATTCAAGGTAAAACGTGGCTGAACATGCAGCTAGCTTTCACTGGTTGGTTTCTGATGGTGACGTTTTTTAGCATTAGTTCCACGTCAGCCGGTTGGTTTCAGTGGAACTTGATGTCAGCAGCAGAATGAAAGCAGACGTATGAAATCCGTCCTCTGTTCCTCCACAGGTGTCACGATGACCTTGTCACCAAACAATGGATTACTCATACGGTCTCAAACGCACTAGAAGTGAGCAGCAGTAGAACACAAGCAGGTTAGCCGAGCTTGGCTTTAAAAAAAAAAAAGTGGATTCAGAATTAGGATTCTTATTGGTGGTGTCAAAAAAGCATGGTGGCTAAAAGGGAAATGTGCGTAAGAGGCTTAAAGGCATTCCAATTCTTAATGGTGATGTGATGGATGCACCAGGGCAGAATGGCCTGTATAAATGGTTCAGTGCAGATATGGCGCCAGTAAAAACAGAGGCACAAGCGGCCTGTATCTCACAAGTTAATGAAGGGAAAAGCGTTTTTCAAAAGTCGGTCATGTTGACGGCACTAGCCTGAGAAGAGGTCAAAGTTAGTTCTTAATCGATTCTGGAATAATCATGCCCACCTACCCTAAATACCTGTGTGGGGTACCGTACCATACGAAGTCGACATGGATCATACCATAAATGACAACATTAAGGAACATTTTTTTTCTTTGTTTTTAACAAAAGCAAAATATGTTTCACAGGAAGTGAGAAGACCTTTTCCTTCTCACTTCCTGTGTTGGCTTTTGGAATTTTGCACACTTAAGTTTGAACACAACCTCTCGTCTGACGTGCTGATGTGTTTTTACGTATGTTTTGTTATTGGGACTAATTTTTAATGCGTTTCCTTCACATATTTTTTTCCCACCAGGGGTGTAAAAAGATGCTGAGACAGCATTTTCATGACAATGTCGTGATGATCGCTGCCACCGATGCTATCAGTCACCTTCAAACCCTACCGCCGTCTGCAGGTCGCTGTCTAACACCTACGCTAATCTTATCGCGTTAACAGGACATCCTGAAGAGATCAAGATTGTGCAATCTGTGCAAACACAATAATTCACCACAGCATAAATTACAGTTGAGTCATGTGAATATATAGAAAAAGACCAACTTATAGGTATAAGATGACACAAATTAGCCTTGTTAAACATTCAAACCTGCATTGAGTTTTCAAATGGCCTTTTTAAGTAAGGTTAAGAGCAAGGTGGCAGATCTGGTTAAAAAAAACAGCTCTTTAATTTATTACCGGCCCCGTTGTTCTAATAAATCCTCCCGACCGCTGGTTTAACGGATGTGTTTGGTTTGCGAACTGCTGCTGAAGATGTCTTTTTTATTTTTTTTGCAACAGGCCTTTGGTTTCAAGAAGCTGAAATACTGCTGCCAGCTGTCTTTTAGCAGATGTAGCCTGCTAATTAAAGCTAACTTCATGAGTTTCTATCTGTCTCAAGCTGATTTGTTTCTGTTTTAAAGTGAGAAACAAAGATTTTAAATATTCACTTGATGGCTAAATACATGATATGTGAAAGCTGGAGGAAAAATAACTCATAATGGTTTTTGTCTGGGGTGTAAACTTCCCAAAACTAAGTAAAGAGTGAGACGGACGAGCTAACATTAGCTGTCTTTGCTCCCATGAGGTGAACATCTTTGTCCTCAGCAGAGCTTTTTGTCCGTTATGTGTGTCTCAGCTGAAGTAACTCTAGTTTATTACTAACGGCAGGAGGCTAGCTGCTGCTAGCTGCTGCTAGCTGTTGACTTCAGCAACTTACAGGAGAGCAAACATTGTTAGAACACTGTGTATATCAAGAACATGTCATATTATGTCACATTATGTTTAGCTCCACATATGTGTGTGTGTATTTGCATGTGTGTGTGTGCGTGTGTGTGTCACTGAACAGTTATAAATATAGATGGAGCTGAATGAATAGAGATGTAGATATATCAATTTAGAAAGGTGACTATAGAAGTCAATCGATGATTGTAGAGGGAGATGGGTGACTGTAGATGTAAATAGATGACTATAGTAGATAGATGATCTTAAATGTAGATAGATGGCTATGGATATAGATAAAGGACTATAGGTTTAAGAAGATAACTATAGATGCAGATAGATGAATACTATACATATAGATAGACAATTGTAGATGGATGACTATAGATGTATATAGGTGACTGTAGATAGATGATTGTAGATAGATGTCTGTAGATGTAGATAGGTGACTAGCTGTAGATAGATGATTGTAGACAGAAGACTATAGATGTAGATAGATGACTGTAGATATAGATAGGTGACTATAGTTATAGATAAATGACTATAGGTGTAGATAAATAACTACAGATGTAGATAGAAGACTGTAGATGTAGATCGACGATTGTAGATAGTTGACTATAGATGTATAGTAGATAGATAGATGTGTGTGTCCTGTAACCTGCTTGAACCTGAACGACATGAACGCCTCTCTTTCTCCACTGACAGATTTTCCGGAGTGAGGCTGAAGGTTTTAACAGATTATTGAAGGCCTCATTAGTTTGAATTGGCATTCACCCAGTAACATATTGGAGCCGCGTTGCGTGCGGTGGCTCATCAGAACCCTTCGGGTCGCTCAGACATAGACAGAACATTGTTTTAAGCAGCAGCGTCCTGGATGTCTCCGCTGATTGTGTAACGAGCACACAATCAGATTCAGGAGCAGCGGAGGGCAGAGCAAGTTCAAACTTTAACTCGCTTCCCGAGATTTCCACAACTTTTTTTCCGAGACATTCTGAGTTATATTTTTCTGACAGGAAGCGTTTACACTCGATGACTCAGAGTTCCAATCCCCCCCCGATGTTAATAGAACACGAACGACTTCAGCTCCTCTCATGTCGGTGATTCATCTTTTACAACTCGGTGAGAATTCTCCCCGATGCTTTCCATCTGGTTACGACTGACAGGTGTGATTAAATCCCGCCCACGCATCTCCCGCTAAATAACCGCTAATCAATCTGTTATCAGTGCTACCGTTACCGTGACACCCCGAGCTCCTCTTGATTGACAAAACTTCAAAGGTGGACGTGAGCTGACATTTTCCGCAAGAAACAGCCGCCATTGATAAAGCGGCGCCACCCGTGACGAGCCTCTACCCCCCTGCCGCCGCCGCCCCTCGCGGCCGACTCCTTCCCGTGGATTCAGTCCTGTGAGTTTGGATCGGTTTAATCTTATTTGTTCAATTACGCACAGCTAATAGACTCTCCAGGAGACAGGAAGCCTCAACGCGGCAGCGGCGCGGCGTTGAGATGCGTGTCGAACACAGAGGCCCGTTATCCCTGCAGCCCCCCATGTGTCCGACCCGACGTCCGACGGCATTCACCGGCTGGAGGTCGAACGCTGAAAGTTGAACGGTTGGGCGTCTGACTGAGACTGACTGGAGGCGTCGATGAGGTTTAATATGTGGCCCTATGATGTATGCCCCGCCTCCTGCACAGTTAGCAGGGATAGGCTCCGCCCCCAGGATAAAGGTAAATGAATCTAAATCAGATACCAGATCAGAGCTGCTCTGTGAACTTTAACCTCTGTTACTGATTGGTCATTTTTCTATGTGATCCCATAAGTAAAACCCCGCCTCCTGCACAGCATTAGTGGGGATAGGCTCCGCCCCCCAGGATAAATATAAATGAATTTAACTCAGGTAACGACGTCAGCGCTGCTTAAAGAACTTTAACCTCTGTTACTGCGTCTTTATCTTCCGATGACAGAAAATAGTTGCGTTCTAAAGGAGAAACGTGAGCAGAGGATTTTTTTATATTTTGCGTTTACCCCCTCCCTCACTGCAGTTTTATATTCTTGCTGCTACTCTGGAGGACTCAATGAGGGATTGGGCCAAAAAGAATGAGTTTGGGGTTTTTAAACAGCTTGAACAAACATAAGAAGAAGAAGAAACTTCAATTAAAATGAAATTTAAGGGCTACCGCTGTGACCCACTAAGGCAACAATTGATATTTATCATCAAAATTTAATTTCTCTCACAGCTTTCTTAATTTCCCTCCTGATCAATAAAGCCTTATTTTACACCATGTGACACAAATTCACAAGCAGCTTTTACCAAACTCTCAGCTCCACTAAACTTACGAAGGTTCCTTTCTGATCCGGCTGCTTTTGGGATGCGTTTTGTGGTCTAAAGGTGGTCCAAAAGCTGGTTCCCGTGAGGAGGAGGGGACGTCACAGGACGCTCCTTTGGCCTGACTGACACCTCCGAGGAATGAAACCAAC
>CM023615.1:20250506-20258006 GCA_013358685.1 Antennarius maculatus
CTCGTTGGTTTTTGTCTGTTTGTTATCCGGCTGTTGTTGTTGTTGTGGCGGCGTGTTGTTTGCGTCGTTATGAGGTCAAGCGTGGCACCTCTGCGAGGGAGGAAACAGGTTACGGCACCGCGCAGGCGAGTTTTTCTCCCTTTATCTGAAGCAGATCTGAAGCAGTTGAAGACGCTGTGGCTTATCTGGTCAGCAGCGCCTCGACGCCCGTTTCCTGTCTCGGACTCACTTCTTGTAAGAAAATGAGTCTTCGCACACCCCCAAAAACCTCAGCGGCAGCTCGGCAAACGTGGAAGCAAAAGTTGTCAGGTTTGTGAGCCGTCGTCGCCACCCCCTTACTCCTTCTTTCTGTGAAAGTGGCACAAAATTAATTCTTGTGCTCACATCGTGTCGGTCTGCTTAGCAACATTTCTCCACGTGAACTTGTTTGGCAGGAATGGTGAGAATCGGACGACGACGACGGCGACGGCGTTGTTGTGTGTGACTGGCGGGTCACGCCACTCCAGCAGTAAAACTTCACGTCTGTCAGCGTTTATTAGCGTGTAATTAATTCCTCTGATTGTGTTACGTGGTGTTCGCCGTCCCTGCGACATCCTCAGCTACCCGCCGGGGCAGCTGAACGCTCCTCTTCTTTAACCTCGTTACGCTCGGATTTGTCTCCTCTCAGGTTTCTTTTTATTACGACTAATCAGAAACCCGTCGCCGCCATCATCATCGCCGCCGCCGCCTCTCATCTCCACGCCGTTCCGACAGGAAACCGCCGCCTGACGCCTCCGATATCTTTTCTGACTCGTCCTAAAAGCCCAGCGGCCCTTCACGGCATCACATCTCTTGTAATTGTCGCTCCTGGTTGCCAGGTGTGCCCCCCCCCCATCACCTGCCCCCCACCCCCACCCCCACCTCGTGCGAGAAGGACAGGTGGGACGATCAGATCCGCCCCCCCTCCACCTCCAAACGCCAACCAGATTCACTCTGATGCTAAGGTCGGCTGTCGGATCCGAGCGAAGGAGGGCAGCCCCCCGTGACCCCCCAAGGGCCAATTAGTCGCCCCCACCTGAGAGCGCTTGTTTTCTCTGCGTCTTCTGATTGGAAAACGACAAAGAATCTCCCCGTTGTTTGATTCAGAACGAAAACCGAACGCCGTCGGGACACATCCGTATGGTTTCTCCTCGTCGGGATCTGGATCCTGGACCCAGATCCTGGACCCGGAGCGTCTGGACCCAGATCCTGGACTGCTGCTGAGACTGATATCTGGGCTAAAACCTTGAATCGTCTTTCTTCACCACCTCGATAATTATGGCTGCAGCCAAATAACAGCTCAGCAAACAGCGAAATTACACCTGTGGAGGGGGGGGCAGAGTAAATACCTGTTTAACCGCCTGCAAATGTATTTATTAGACTGTCGCCAGTAAATAAGAGGACTGTCTCGTTCTGTTAATGCGTGGCTCTGCTGGGGGGGGGGGGGGGTTCCTCCCGGCGCTCCATCCCTCGTCGCTGCGTAACCCTGCTCTGATTTCTCCTCCTGACATGCCGGGACGGGTTTGGAAAGAGAACAGCCCGGCGTGTTTCATGGGGGCCGCCGCATTCCAGGACTCAGAGGTGTAAGTCAGCCCCCCCCCAGGTAGATGCAGACATGCCACCCTGGGTGAACGCTTATAGCGTGTGATTCGGGGCGTGACGCTTCATTTTGTAATTATCTGGAAAGTTGTGTATTAAAGAGACAGCGTGAGTAACGATGGGGGGGTGACGGGGTGGGATGGGGGGGGGGGGGGTGTGAGTTGTCCTAGCATGTTGGGTTGTGTTCTCACTGTCGATCTAGATCCCTTCTTAGCCGTAAAAGCGTCGCTTTGGTTATTTGTTTTTTTTATTTTTTTTGTGGAGGGGGGGGGGGGGTCCCAGGAATTGATTGGCGGTTGGAGGATAATAAATAAATAAATAAGTAAACAAAGAAAACACAACAAACAACAATGTCGGTTCCGTCATGTCGGGTTGGTTTGGTCGCTCTCGTTTCCACTGTTTGAATCAGGTTATGATTAAATGTATGTTGTTTTTTCTCATGTATGAAGGCTGGTGTGTGTGTGTGTGTGGGGGGGGAGTCAGCATGGGGGGGGGGAGTTTTTGTCTTTCATTTCGATGCTTGTCTTCATCCAATCTGTGTAGGTTTTTCTGAATCCTTTTGTTTGGAGAGAAAAAAAGCGAAACGATTTAGAGGAAAGCGCATCCTGCTAAGATCAGGTTGTTAATACCCACCCACATCCTCCAATGAAACAGTTACACACACACGCACACACACACACACACACACACACACACACACACACACACACACACACACATCCTTATCAACTGTTTTGTTCGTCAGCGGCTGGATGATGCTTTCCTTTGACAAGGGATTAAAAAATGCAAAAGAAAATATGGAGATAAAGACGCGTCTTTAAGTCTACACCTCGACTTCGGCGCCAGCGTTTTCCTCACATGTTCGCCCCCCCGTTGCTCCTTTTTCCACACTTCTAACATTAAAGAATCCCCCCTTCCCGTCCAGACCGGACCGGTTCGCCCTTCAGGAACACCCCCCCTCCCAGCCCCCCCGGGAGGCCTGAAAGCCCATCTCGCCCTTCAGGCCGTCCTGGTCGCCCCTCACCCTAAGCCTGCTGGGATTGGCTGCGGCCTCCCCCGTGTGACCTCACGAGGATTCTAGAAGGTTGTTAAATCGGTCGTGACATCACTTCCTGTTTGAGGCTCTCTGTTGTTGATTTGTTCGGAGCCACGAGGCAGAAGTTAGTTTAATTAAGAGGTCATGTGACCACCGGGGTTCAACCAGGGGTGACGGTCCTGGGTTGGTATTTATTGATCGTTCTAAGACCGATCAGTCTGGGGGGGTCGGACTAGGGGGAGGGGCTTTCAATCTGTTATTCAGATTCAGATTGTTTAACAAACGCCGCCGCCAAGCGGATGTCCAAGCCTTCGCTTCGTCGATCATCTGCAAGAGAGTTGCAGTGAGTACAGTGAACGCAATGCCACGGAACACTTTGGGGGGGGGGGGGGTGTTTTTCAGGTATCACAGAGGGGAAACAAACACGTGTGAAGTCCTGAGGTTAGCCTCCCTTAGCGACGCCGCGAGGCCTTCCTGTCGGAGCCGAGGTGGAACCCGTTCGTTTCTATTTCTGTCGGATAATAGAACAATTAGACTCTCAGTTCATTACATCTGTCTTGTCCCCCCCCCCCCGAGTTCCCTCCCCCCGCCCACGCCGCGACATGGACATGAGGAAAGGGATAAATCACCTTATTTCATAAGTAACTGAGAGCAGAAGATGATCTGATTCAGGACGGAGTCGAGGAAGTCGTTTTTCACGCTGGAGTCGATTTTGTTTACGTGCAAAAAAAACCCCTAAAACTAAAAATAAAGATCAGGCCTCGTTTGAACGACGTCGCTCACCGGAAACCAGTCGGACGTCATCCGACGGTGATGACTCACAAAAACGGCGCCGGTTTCTTTTTCATTTTGCACATTTTGTCCGTCTCGTCCGCAACACGTTTGAAAACCGTCAACTAATTCCTGCATCTAAAAGTCCAGATTTTTCCTTTTTTGCATGAATGAATTCCCAAGCAGAGATGAAATGAGTCATCATGGAGACGTTAAAGCTTCTATTTCTCCACATAAAGTCTTTTCTTTTTGTTTAGACAAGAGTCAGATTCCATTTTTTACTACTGGTTTTTACTGCCTGTTGCTTTTTGCACGGCGTCTCCCACACTGATGCTGCGTGTTTTGACACATTCCCCCGACAGATTAATAAATCCTCTGCAGCCCATAATAATACTACAATAATACTATTATATTTACGTATCGTGCTTCTTCTATTTTTTTGTTTCGTAAAATAAAAACAAAAAGCGCTTAACCCTCCGCCGTTCGCTCAGACTAATTTGTATTAGTAATCCAAAATAATGGCGTTAATGCCCATTAGAAGAATCAGGAGTGGCGAGCGTGAAGACATCACTACACCTACGAGCCGCTGACAGCGCCGCCTTCGCCTGACACGGCGAATAAAGAGGCTTCCTGTGTTGAGCCAACGCCGATGCGTCCCCCCCACCACCACCACCACCACCATTCACGTCTCCTTTCCTTTTGTGCATCCGTTATTAGCTTCGACGTAATATTTAATTCCTTTCTGAGGCGTTAAAAGCGGGCGATGTCTTTACGATAAGTGTAAACGCGGCGGCGCCCGCGGCGACACAGGTGATCCGACTCCTGACGTTTTTGAAACAAGAGGCGTCTTTTTTTGTCGTCATTCATCTGTGCCACGTGTCTTTCTTTTTCTCTTTTTTTGTTTTTGGGGGGATGTTTTTCTTTCAAATGCAGCCAAAAGGCACAAAAATCTCTCTCGGAACAATTACACCTGTGTACACGCTTTTGCGCGCCGCGCCGCCGCCGCGCCAACACAAAACCACGCAGGGCTTGTAAAAACCCA
Organism: Antennarius maculatus; assembly: GCA_013358685.1. Taxonomy (NCBI): domain Eukaryota; kingdom Metazoa; phylum Chordata; class Actinopteri; order Lophiiformes; family Antennariidae; genus Antennarius; species Antennarius maculatus. The sequence goes on from CM023615.1 coordinate 20,254,973, forward strand.
CCTTGAACAGAACTAAATCTGCATTCACCACATGATTAGAACGACGCGCGGATACTATTTTTAAACGGGGCTTTTCAGCGTTTTGAAAAGCGATTTTTTTTATTCCTCTATTCTCTGCGTTACAAAAACGCTATATGTTAATTGATAATCAGCGGTGTTGATTCAGCGGTGCATTCAGTGCAAATCTGTGCCCTTCTGGATGTCAGAGGTTTTTTTTTCGTGGCGGCTCCCGGTGCCAACCTCGCTGGCAGTGCCGACACCTGTTGGCGGTGCCAAGTCCTGGCAGGGGTTATCGATGCTCTCTGATGGGGCCCGACAATCACAGAAGGAAACGACTGCGGCTGCCCGCGTCATGCCAGACAGAAAAGAGCATTTGCCCGACAATGGCTCGCGTTCACCGGCGCCTCTGTTTTCCGAAGGCTGCTAACCGTGGCCAAGGGGAGAGAAGGGAAGTGGGGGCTGGGGGTGGGGGGGTGGGGGGCACAACAGACAAGGGAGAGCGATGGGAAGCGGTGGCGAACATCATGTAAAACATGTCAACATGAAAAATGTCAACACGCGGGATGTCGCGCGGCGACGACGGCGCGGGATTGAGTGAAGCAAAGCGAAGGTTTTTGTTTTTTAAGGGGGGGTTTTAGGTGGATTGAGGGGGGGTGGGAGAGGAGTCATGTTACTACACATCACTGTGACATCAATAAACCTGAACAGTCGGTGCATTCTGGGAGAATGGAACGCTTAAAAAATAAAAAAGACAGGATTCAGGATTTTTTTGAATGGGGGAGGAGAAGATAAAAAGGTGGCGGGGGTGTCTGGTGCTCCGCGCCGCGTTTAGCGTGTAGCAAAAGATTCAACCTGCTTTCATGTCTGCTGTGACTTTTTGGAAATATCTAGCAAAGAAAGAAAATGTAAGAATTAAATCTGCAGTTTGGGGGCCTTTATTTCACAGCGTTCAGCTGAAACCCAGAGAAACTCGGGAGGGGGGGGGGTGGAGACGCCGTCAGCTTGTGAAGTCAAACACGCCAGGGTCTTGTGAGAGCGGTTTCGACAACTCTTCCATTTCCTGTTGAGGAAACCGCGACAGTGGGACCCTGTAAAGACGCACCCCCCCACCCCCCCCAGAACTAACACGTCTTGTTCCACCTCAGGTGAGCGTTCCGTGTCGAGCCGTTTCTGACCTCACAGCGGTGGGTGGGGCAATGAAACGGGCCCGAGTCGGACGGGAAAATTTGCCGTCGGCCAATCCGAGGCGTCCTCGTGCGAGGCCTCGCGTGTCGAATCTTGCACGCTTGACCTCTGCGACCTCTAGCTGTTGCCATGGCAACAAGCACAACTACTTCCTGTTTCAGTGATGGCTTCCTGTTTGTTTTTTTTGCTCCAATCAAGACCCAGTCAGACGTGATTCCGATGAGTCGCGTCGCGTTCTGAGAGGTCAAAGGTCACGCAGATCCATCCGTGGATGTTTTTCTTTCGTTTCATCACACGCATGTAAAAAAAAAAAAAATGCACACACACTTGTGATCTCCGGGTCGCAGTTCCTTCTTGTCACTTCACAGGACCTCAAGATTTGTCAAATAAGAGTGGAAAGATGTGGACGCCGCGCCCGGGCGACGCCCACGGTGCGTTCACTGTCCACCGGATATTAGTCTGGCCTCTCCTCATAAAGCGAAAGCGTTTATTATCAGGCCACCTTAGGGTTAGGGATAAACAGCGAATCAGGCTTTTATTGACAATATCAACAGAGATTAGTCGCTCTGATATTTCTGCACCAAAGCCCACCAGCTTGGGGGGTGGGACGGCGGCAGTGGGGGTGGGGGGCATCATGAAATAAAGACACAATAATAAGGATGGGTCCCACATAAAGGTGAAGAAACCCTCTTCTCTGAGGCGACACCCCCCCAACCCTACTGCGCCCCCCCCACACACACACACACAACAGTTCTGGGTCCTGTTGACAATATCAACAGAGATTAGCTGCTCTAATATTTTGCTGTAATCTGCTTTGACATCACCGACAGAAGGATAAGAAGAGCGAAAACCTCTCCAACTTTATGTGTATTAATTCTAAGTCGACAAACCATTAGAATGTTTTTTTTAAAAATATATTTATATCTATATATATTTGTTAAATGACATTACCAGCCAAATGAAATTAAAATAAATTGTAGATTCACCCCTTTGAAAATATAAATCCTCATCTTTGTTGTCTGGTGATTTCATCACGCCAAAAAAGATTTACAGCGCAGTAAATAAATATTGTCTGCAGAGAAAAATAGAAGCTTCCTGCTTTTTTTTTTAAGGCGGCCGTTAATATTTCTGAGTCCAAATTCAAAAGCGAGCCAATAGTTCAAATAATACTCCCTTAATTGTGGGAATATTAATTCCATATAATTAAAGAATAAATTTCATTCGAATAAAGATCTTATGTATATTTAAGGCTTTATCGTGATTCCCCCCTTCATAAATCCTCACTTTTTAAACAAACAGATGGAAATTATGGGATGTCTTTTATTAGGAGACATAAAAAACTTGATGTACGTGTAGTTTGGGCTTTATTGTGATGTTTGTTTATATCAGAAGAATGAAAGGAGTGAGAAGGAGGATGTAGGAGGTTCTACCCATCCATCCATCCATTCATCCATCCATTCATTCATCCATTCATCCATCCATCTGTCCGTCCCGTTTTCTTTCTGGAATCACACCTGGTTAAAACCGTTTGCTCTCCTTTCACACCAGTTGAGGCCTGGAGTGGAGCGTTTGTTTCAACATCTTTGTGGTTTTTTCTTTTTGTTTCGTCTCCATGGTTACAAGGTGGACTTAAGGTCATTCTGGTGCTTGGTTTCATTTAAGGACTTAACTTTTTTTTTTTTTTTTTTAATATATCACAACTTTCTACACACAACAACCACGCGTCACAAAGGTCTGTCTTGTGATTTACCCTCGTCTTTCTTTTCTCTTCTTTCCTACATTTCATTTCCGCGTTTGTTTGCTTTAGTGGAGGCTGCATCAGATGAGTTTCCGGAGCTTTACTCTGTAA